>JAOXYM010000007.1:19963847-19988214 GCA_028567055.1 Leptatherina wallacei | reverse complement strand
ACACACCAGTATATAACTGTTAATTTGTTCATTTTTGGAACCATGAACTTAGTTCAAAAATTTGAATTATGAACTATGAACTGAACTAGTTTTAAAATGTGTGAACTGAACTTTGAACTAGTTCATGTAGAAAGTGAACTTTCCCAACACTGTCCCGAATATATCATTTCCTCACAGCGTCAAGCCAGGTGTTCATTTTTATTGATATTTTTTTTATACCTACATTCAGTTAAGTGACAGAAACTAGGGATGGGAGTTCATGTTTGTGTAGATTGGGGTGGGGGTGGGGAGAGTGTACATGTGGTGTGTGTGAGTGCGCGTGTATGGTTGTGTGAGACAGAGACTATAATGAGGTGTGTGTTTTCAAATTTCTGTTATATACTGGTGTGTGAAGGCTTTACATTTTTTGTAATATGCCTAAATTGTTTTTATAATGTGAAGCACTTTGTGTTGCTTCTGCATAAAAAGCGCTTTGTAAATAAAATTTGATTTGATTTGAAGATCTGAGAGTTTATCCAGGGTAGCTTTGGATTTGTTTTTAAGCTTTTTTGTTTGTATCAGACACAAAAAGCTTCTTGAAACCCTGGACTGAACCTCAAAACTGCCTGTTACATATCACTGCTGAATGAGTGTATGAAAGAAAAAAAACTCTATGCTATAAAATGCTATGGTTAAATGTGTGTCAGAGGCTGGATGTTGCTTTCACTGTCAAAGTCTGAAATGAATATAAGATATTTTTATTCAAATGCAATCCAATTAACTTTTACATAACTTGCAATATGGCATATCTGTTAATAGTCAAACTATTGCCATGTCAAATAGAGATTATTTCCTTAACATGTCTGTCCTATAATCAAAGTAGGACTAAATTAATAATGAGTTTGATGCATAAACCAAGGCGAACAGTCATTTCTGAGCTTCTGTCTGAACCTTTGACCTTGTGGTTTATATGCTGTTAGTGCAGAAGCAACCTAAAAGAGAAATTAAATAATATATAAAAAACTATTCACATTTATGTGTTGTTGTCAAATGGCAAGACTGAAAAACAAGTGGGGGAGAAATAAACAGTAATGATAAAATAAGAGAGGGGAGCAGGCTGGATGTCACTAACACAACATCAATGACAAAATGAATAAAATGTATCTGCACCAACTGCATTTGGAGATTGTTGTTGCATCAGACAGCATTGTGCTGTAGGGTCACTACTGCCATCTGTAATGCTATTCTGCATTGGATGTGATTGTAAATGCTGTAATTAAAGTGTAAGAGCAAATTGTAAGGATCATGTCTGCATTCTGAGAAATGGCAGTGTGCAAAGGAAAAAATCATGGTGAACTCATTGAGCTTGACATGAGCACGCCAAATCATGGAATGCAAACAGCACACAGTGACAGAATTGAAACACAAATGCATGCAACCTTAAAATGAACAGAGCAAACATCCAAAAACAAGACTGCTTGCCAATTTCATAAGTTTGTGTGCCATGTAATGGTTTGAATAAGATGATTTAACTTCATATTTAATGAGCCGATCTTTGAGCCTTTTGTCTCCAAGACAGCATCGACTAGATTTGCAGATTTTGAGTGGCATTCACATAACACAAAGTGAAACACTGCACAAAAATCAGCAAGATATTATGTTCAAGCTTTACTTTAATTAGATGTCAGGGAATATGTGGGTTGCTATAAACAAGCCAATGTGCTATTAACTTACACTGAGGGGACAACAATCTAATCACACTGTCACATTAGGGGTATAAACTGTCTTTCTTTGGAGGCAGGAATCCACAATCCCTTAGTTTTTGTATCCTATACAACATATACATCATCCTATACAATAATTTCTACAGTTATTTGAAAAAAATGAATAAATTGACACTTACTTAATCATGAATCATATATAGCTTAAACCACCAACTTCCTTTCAGATTATTCATATGAGGACGACCATGCGACCTGTAGCTTTTTGAGTAATAATTATTTCTGAGACTATAATCTCTTTCTGGGATTAAACATCCTGACCCAAGGATGAAACTGATTATGCTATTTTGGTAAATGTTGAGCTGTCTTCAGAATTATCTAATTCATCCAACTGATTCTAACCTACTTTCCAGTATTCTGAGGTTACGATGCTACTCATTTTATTACATTAGGACCTATAGGCAGCCTTTAAAAAACCCATATCTTGCTTCTAAAGGTTCCCCTTACCTTTCTGTGTTTCATCTAATAGGTCAGCAGAGTTACAAATCTAAACCCCAGCACAATCATGGATTGTTCTCGCTCACCCACAGAAAGTCATGATTCTGAGTTGCCTGAAATGCATCGTTTTTTTCTTCAAGCTTTTCTCCCTAGATCGACATCTCCATGAAAGTCATTTGCATTATTCCCCGCCTTTAACTAGTTTGGCACACAGTCAGACAAACAGTGAGCAGTTATCTGGCACGCTGCCATTACTGACAAATCAGTTGACCAATAAGAGAAAACAAAACCCTTCAGGGGGGCGCCTTAAAGAGACAGGAGTGCAAATAGAAGGTTTCATACAGAAGGTGAAAAGAGGTGATGCAATGATATAACTCCAACAACAACAATATTATTATTATTATTATTATTATTATTATTATTATTGAAAAATGTAAACAAAAAAATGAGAAGTATTTAATGTTTTGAATATAGTAAAGTATTGACTTTTATTGTAGTATTGAGTTAATATAGTACTCACTCATCTTATATTGGATCTGTATCTGATATTGCAAAAAGAAAAAAAATAGTTCCAAAATTATTCTTTTTTTTCTGCTGCTGGTTATTATCAGTGTTAGTGCATGATCCTTATAATGACATTCTGAAAATACCCTCAACCATCAGCTACATTTGTAAATGTTCAGAACATTTGAAAGTGATATTTGTAAGAAGACATGAACGTTGCCTCAACCCACACTGGCAGATGCTAAATGAGAGCCTCAAACAATGGATTTTTCTCTGCACTGCACATCCTTTACTTAAGATGACTACCCGTATTGTTATATTCTGTTCTGTGCAGTATTCTCATTGTTGGACGAATCTGTCAAATGGACAGAGCAAAAGTTTTAAATAATTTTCTCTCTCATGGCCAAGCAAGCATGAAAATACAAATTCAGCCTTTATGTCAGCTGATTTTAAACCAGGTTATCTGTTTTGGCAAAGAGTAGACAGAAATGAAAAAAAAAATAAAACTGTGGGAAGAAAAATATTATCCTAATACATCGCTGTTAGCACAGAGCAGCTATGACAGATCAAAGAATAACTTCCTGCAGAGTTGTCTCTGTCAGTCCATCAGTCACATTAGCAATCTAAGCGTAGCTCAATCAACTACAGTCTTTGTAAGGGGGATCTGTCTGTCCCCAGTATGTGTCCATCAGAAGGGAAATGTTGTATTGATTACTTGTCTGGAGAGCCTACAAACTGCAGCTGCAAGTGACAGTCTGTAACTCGGCTCAGTTCTGGTGACAGACAAATGCTGAAACGTTTCTGGAGGTGAACAGAGAAACTATCAAGCAGATGTTTATCGTAAAGACAGAAAATAATTTCTTCTTGACAATCTTATTTTTGATAAGAAGAGTGACAGTATTATGCCAGGGTTGTGGCAATCTGCCAGTCGTGGATGCCAAGACAACAGCTCTGTGTAAATTCAAATTAATCATCTTGCCAAGAAACTGCAAAAAAGGAAAAGAAAGAAAAAAATGAGATAATGAAAACGATGGTATCAGCATCGTCCTGTTTTCAAGTTTGGTGTTGTGCCATCCATGCTGGTTGCTGACTGTTGATATTTACTTTATATTGTTTTCTGTGTGTTGGCAGGTCAAACCTTTATAATGAGGGCAAATAGAGAGGCTGTGGTGTACAAACACAGAGCCAAGCGTGTGTTGCCCAGTTAAATGCTAAATATTAGCTGCCAAAAAGAAGTGATAAACAAAGCGTACAGTGAAGCTTTAATTTGCTCTTTCACGCTGTTTATATTTGTTTGTTATGCGATAAATTTGCTGATTCCTTTCATACAGACCAAACATGCATTACAAAGGCATGTCATCATTCTGACACACGGATTTCAGTTTAGTCATCAGAGATCAGCCTAGAAGAACATTTGTACTGTATCAGACTCTGGAGGGAGCTCTCCAACATCAAAAAAGTGAAATAAAAAGAAAATAAATCATGTTAATTTTCTTGCAAATATGTACAGTATGTGTCTGTGAGGAAAAACTAACATTTCACATCTTCCCATCAGCAGATGTTAACTAACATAATTGTTTTCAAGATGTTGACTCCCTGAAGAATTGTTTTTTTCTTATTGTTTTCTTCATCACCACAACAGAAAATGTTAGAGGCAATGACTTATTTCACACTTCCCTGCTGAGAGAGAATATCAACGTGACAAACAATCAAGATATAAACAAGAATAAAAACACACGCTAAAGACCTCATGCTGAAACACATGACACTATAAATGAAAAATAACACATAAAGCACATTTTTATTTTATTTTCACTAAAAAAAAAGAAAAAAAGAATTGAAGACACTGGGGCAAAAAAAGGCTTGAATTCAATGTTTATTAACAAGCTCTTGAAGTCCCTCCCTCTACTTTGTCAAAGCAACAGTACGATCCCCCTTCAGTTTTGTTATTTGGAGACTTAAACAATTCAGTTTGAAGTGTGGCTTTTTTGTTTTTTTAAAGGATGCGGATTTGGCTTGTAACCACAGCTTCATATTTTACTGCCACAAGATTTACATAAAAAGCCTGCAGTTGGGAAAGTTTTCTACAGATTCTGGTGAAAAGTAGACTAAGGATGAGCAAGATGAAAAAAAAACAAGCCTCAAGGACTGGCGAGTGGGGGTGTCATGTGTGTGTGTATGTGGGGTTGTCGGTGGCAAGGATGCGGGGGGGTCACCGGAAGGGGTTGCTGGGTAGTTGAGCTTTAGCCTGGCTGCGTTAGAGAGCAGCAAATCCGACTTGCTTGGTAAACAGAGGCTCCAGGGACACTTCTTTTGCATGCAGGCTGCTGCTGACTAAATGGAAGCCCTCTGTGATTCTAATAGAGTAAGCTCATAGAAATCACCGTAAAAAATGCCAATAAGGCTGTCAGCCAGCAGTACAGACACAGGCTCTCACTCAAACACATCAGCACTGAAAAATTATACAACTCACAGGCACACACATACACACAAAGATAAATATGTATTTATTTGTGAACTCTCCAGCTTTCCAACAGCCGTAAACACACCATTTTCTGAGGAGAAAATCGGTCTTGGCTTTAAGTACCATAAGGGCACCATCTCTCTTTAATTTAACCCCCATTGACTTTGACTGAACTGGTTTAAAGCAAGCGCAGTGCTTTTCAACTCTACACAGCCACTAACAAACTAATTTTATGGTAGTGATTTTCAAAGGGGAATGAAGCCCATTTTAGAAATTCCCATATTGGATGTTTTTCTTTTGCTCTTGGATAGTTGTGTCAAAAGCAGACTTTGAATAGGATTCCAGCTCCATGCAGAAATAAGTTTTTTTTTAGAATTTACTCTCTAATGAGGTTTGCATTCTACTTCATAGAGTTTAAATTGTTTTTTTTTCCTTCTTCTTTTAAGCTAAGCATGGCTGTAGATAGTCTGCACCCACAAATCAGCAGCCCCCGACTTTACACCCCATTGACATCACAAATTCAAGGGCTCAGCCTCTGATGTCGAACTTGAAGAAATACTGACGCAAGTTCACAGACATCACCCAAACCGTCCTGGGACACTAAAATAATCCATGAATACTTAAAAATGGGCATTGCCCTTTAATGAGCTCTTTTTCCTGGTTTGTTGTGGACCAACATTCATTGTACAGTATGTACGGTCCTCTCTAAATATATAAGAAGATGAGCAAGACCTCCCCTGAGATCTGTTTTCTCTTCCTTTCCTTTCTTTCCTTTAGAGGGATGCACCTGTAATTTGTCTTCATCAACTATTATGGACATCCTCAGGAACAAAACCCAGACCTGAAAAGTATCAAATCAACAGCACATTTTTCAGAAAATGGCAGATCCAATTTTATACATGTCCCTGAGGCTTCCCTCTGACTGTTAGTGCGCTGACCCTTCACTCATTTGATGCTGCTTTTCGCAGCCTAGGAGAAGCTTTTCAAGATTGTTTCTGTCTTTTGCAACCTGTGAGGTGGGCCTCAATTGGATAAATGTTAACAAGATGTCCCAATGATGTTCAGTACAACATCTTGACGACCCGCTATTCCAAATTGCAAATGGTAAAAAAGACAGAAGAGATGGAGCTTTGGTTCCTTTTGACATCTGGTGAGATAGTGTTGTCTTATTTGTCATTTAATGTGATGTGTGGTAGGAGATATTGCTGTAAATGCTGACTTGAATGTCCAAAAAACAATTTCTTCTTTATTTCAACATTGACTTGCTCATGTCTAACAGAAGGCACACTCAGTTTAAATCAAAGTTAGTCCTCTTGATAACTTACAAAGATCATGAGATACATCAAATAAGCTTGGCTTTCTGCCCCTATAATCCGCACATTTGAAATGAAAAGATCTTTCTTTTTCATTTTGACATTTTCATTCTGTACAATCACTGCTGGCTTTCTCAAGCCACAGATCAACCTGCCGTGTCCCATCTGGCCGGGTGAAATATTTAAGACCCATTTTACTGCTTTAAGTATCAAACTGACAGACATCCTTGCCATTCCACTGCCTGCCTCATCCCTCTTTAAGTTCATTTTACAGTGGAAAATAACACACCTACTTTAACCTTGCATACCCTTATCATAGGATAGATAACTATTAACTGTTTTTCTCCTCAAAAATTTGATTTAATTTAATATCACTTTCTTCAATTCTTCACTTTCATTACACTTTTGATAATATAAATATCTAGCAAAGGATACTCATTGTTTCAATGTTTAAAGCTCACTACTAACTCAATAAAATTTCAGTAAAGCACAGATTATTTAAAAATTAAGTAAAAAATGTATCAATCGAATCAAATGTTAATATTACAAAAATCAGGCTTGAATAGTAAAGTTTTGCTAGTCTCAATCCAATGAGCAGTGGCATTATACTAGTGATGGATTCCTGGATGGAAACAGCAGATATATAAGAATGGGAATCTCTAGAGTCTTTACGCTGGTGGTGGTGGAGTTCCAAGATGGTTGAGATGATTGAGAGGCCCTGGAGAATGCAGATAAGGAGAGGATGGGGAAGAGGAGGGTTGCATGCACGATGGTCTGAAAGGCAGAGTGACAGAATTAAAGCGACATTTAAAGAACGAAGGCTAAGGGCTTATTGGCTCAGAGAAATTCAGCATCAAGATTATTGGATGAAAGCAGTGACGTGGAAACTGAAGATGGAATTATTTTGACAGTGTGGAAAAGCGGACGTGAAGAGGAAAATGAGCATGCAGGAGCAGCTCAAGCTCACCACAGAGGAACAAAGAAAGAATAAGAGAGAACAAATCCTCCTCAGTGAACTTGCGCTTAAGCTTAATTTATGAATAATTTACACTTTTCATGGGTAAAATTGACTAATTACCTTTTTTGAATATCAAGAATAATAATCACTGCCTGTAATACACAGATCTAAATAAATTGTGTACCCATATCAAGGTCAAATGGGAAAAACAAAAGCTCTACATAAACAGATCTGTAAATAAAGGTCAAGATTTATGTCTTATCAAAGCTGTAAATCATAAATTTGACATAGGATGATTTTCTTAAAATTAGATTACCAAGACTGGGTGGTTAAAGTCATAAGGTTGATATATGTGTAAGTAACTCAATCGCACATAAATAACTTTACAAATTATTCTCATTTCTATGTCACTACTTTATGTCCTGTTCGAAATCAAATTATAGCATGAAAAAATATAATCATATGTCCTGTTGTTAAATAGGCTTGTGCAACATTTTTCATGGTGGTAGAAATTGATTAGTACTTGCCCAATTGCCTTCAACATTGATATTCTATGAAGAAATCTTACAAGTGTATGAACAAACAAGGTTTTCCACTGACACTAAAAACATGCCGCTGCAACTTTGATTGGAATACATTATGGGTGGGAGCCAAGCGTGATATCAAACAATATGGATTGGGTCCACTCAACATACTGCAAACTGTCAGGCTCAAATGATAAAACCAGAGTGAAATTGGCCTGTGTGCAAAGGTTTGCTGAGGGCGAGGATTATAAAGGTTTTTCAACCACCACCTTACCCTCATATTGATCTGAGAATAACTAGGAGATTTATCAACACAAAATGTTTGACAGGGAATTCGGTAACACTATGAATTAAGTTGCAGCTACAAGAGTGGAATAAAAATGCCACAATAGTGCAGATTTAGGAAAGACAGCTTGGTCAGTTGACCTCCTGTACATGAGGTATGTATTATGAGGATTGACCAAATTAAGATGAGATTAAATTTACAGACCAACAAACCACTGCTCAAGGTTTTTCCTGCATATGTACATGGAGCAAATGAGATGTTGAAAATGAACTTGTATACTTAAATACTGTTTGTAAAATATTGACTTTCTTATTATTGTCTTATATATTATGCATTCAAAGTTTTATAGAATAAATATCTGCACTGCTTTAAATTGTACTCCTATCATAATATTATTGACACAAAGGTTAAAATGTCACAAATTACAGTTATGTTGTTATGGCTATTAGGTTTAAAAGTCATCTATGATGACTGACCCCTTTTAAGAGAATGTTTCTATTTTAGGAATTATGTTTGTATATTTATGTTTGTATATAAAGAGACATGAAATACATGCATTGGACACTTGCTCCAAACCCCTGTCAGCTCAAGCGAGATTTTTGTTGAAAATTCAAGATGCTCCAAAGAATCTCCTCTATCTCCTGGTGTATCTAAGTTACTTATGACTGAGAGAACATGTACACCCCATCTGTTTAACTGAGCAATGTTATCTTTATGGAAAGCAGTTTGTGAGCCTTGCATTGCCTGGAAGCACATGTGGGATGAGCTAGGCGACAGAAACAAGAAGATGGGAGACAACACAGCGCGTGGAGCATTGAAGCAAAAAAGCAGCGAGGGAATATGTCAAGAAATCAAAGCACAGACATGCACAAACATACACTGTGTTTTTCTCAGACCTGGAGGTGGAAGAGCTCAGCTCAAATCAAAATCCACTTTGCTATTTTCATACTTTGGTCTGCTCTCAATGTTTTGTTTTATTTTTTACAGCACCTTGCTCTGCATCAAAATGGGACGGCCTGTAAATGACCCACTTATGTGTAAATCTGTTATGTTAAATCTGAAGTTTTCTACAGATCCATGTCCTCTAAGAGATAGAGGGAAAACATTTTCACAAAGACAGCTTTTGGCTTTTTCAGATATCAGAATATACATGCCATAAAGGAGACCTACATTCCCTTTTCTTTTTGTATAAAAAAAGCCCAAACTAGCTGCCCCCCCCCCCCCATTCAAACAGGATTACAATGTTTTGTGTTTTATGCCAGTCAGCTCAGATTTTCATTTCATCATAACAATGTGATTGTGTTTGGATCTAGACACAATATGACCATTTGATTATTATCTTTGCAAATTTCTCTTAATGTTTTTGTATAACTATAGAAGATTGTCACATAATCAATGTTAAATGGATAGTCTCTATGGTCTAAAAAGGCATAATTACCTTTAAACCAAAATGGTAGAAAAAACACAATCAAGTCTTCTATAATTAACACGACTGGGAAGAGGTTTTTTATCTTTTCAAATAAGCATTTTTGCTAGCCACCTCTAAACATGTTCTTGTTTTCCTATATTTGTGAAAAGTTATTAGACCTTGTGACATTAGAATCAATCATTTATTATAGCTTTTCACAGACATTGTCAAGAGCATTTTGATGCTATTGCTGATAGAGACCAGGAGATGCGAAGGTCAGTTACTTTCTGAAGAGAACATCTACAATTGAGAGCTATGGATGAGTAGAAAAGCTTGCTAAAATGAAAGTTATCTCTGTAATTACTCTGCGCTTGCTTATCTCTGATGATAGTGGCACATGTCAGCACAGAATTGTGATGAGAAAGATGAGATTTGGCTATTCCTGTTTTGACCTTTTCTCACTTCATTAAAAACAAACAATTTTCCAGTTTGTCCTTAAAAGACGGGAACTACTGATATATCTGTGTATGAGTTATATTAATGGATGTTAGGTAAAAGCCCAAAACAGATAAGTAACTAATGTAAAACATATTCATGTTGCAGCATATATAAAATCTGATATCTGGCGTGCAGACGTGGTGACATTCATTGACATAATTACAATCAAATCACTTTAGTCACAATCAAAGACGTTTCCCTCTGTTTTTAATGGTACTATTCCCCTTCTTTTATTACTGATAGTTCCAGTACTGACCCTTATGTCAACACCGCTGCATACCATCTAACTTACCTCCTTTTGCAGTGTTTGAGGTGTTTTGCCCAAGTACTGCAGAAGCTCCACAGAGATGCACAAGGACACAAGTCCAAAGGTTTAGTAACAAATAACAATCTATCATGGGACTGTAGAGCACCTGCTGGGTCCCAGATGTGCAGTGGCACTTTTTTACAGGGTGGCTGGTAGAGCGCTCCCTAAGGGACTCAACCGACAGCTGTGACAGTGACTACAGCACATCTCCCTGATCTACACATCTAAACCCTTCCCAGCTGGTTTACGTACAGATGTGCAAAAGCCAGTCTGAAGCAGTCATGCATGCGTCCAGCTTTATGGATATAATATACAAGTAGGAAGATAGGAAGAGAGGAGCAAAGGAAATGAAGAGGGCACGTCATCTTCTCTGCTTGACTGGAGTGCAGTGTAAGACAGTGAGTAGCAGCTGGCTTCTGATAGGTGATTCTCTGTCTAGCTACAGGCTACAGTATACAGCACAGTTTTATAAAAAAATAAATGAACCGACTAATCTTATTTATCACTTTACTTCTCTGCCACAGTCAACCACTATGCTCCTACTGGTAAGTCAATGTTGCATATTCTTCACACTTGCATAAACAGAGCTGTACACACAAAATATGAATATGTCTGTTTTCACTGCCCCTGCTTTGCTTGACAATATAATGAGGGAAAAAAAGGACCTCAAAAGGGTTCAACACCCCCTAGGCTTTCAGAGCTAGCAAAACTACACTGTGTTCAGCTTCTAAAAACTATCAAGGACAATCTCACATGCTGGAACTCACTAAACTCATACATCTCTAAATTTCTCTGGAAAAACAAACAAGCTTAAAAACTCTGCAGTAAACTAGAAACACCAGAGGACTAGATATACCCAATTTACGTTACTATTTATAAGTCAATAGGTTACTGTATATCTTTAACCCCAAATTATGCTGCGATCGATTTGTACTCAGAAGTTGGTTTTTCCGAGTTCCCAGTTGGAAATACAACAAGAACAACCCTTTAAGTCAGATATCTGACTCGGAAAGTCGGGGTAGACTCACTAGGTCTGACTTCACCAATAAAAGATGGCATCTAACTCCAAGTTCTGACTTCTAATCTCCAAGTCTAAGCTAACGCACCGTTCTTTCAAAGTTCTTATTCTTCTTCATATTTTTTGGTGGTCAGCAAAAATTAATTGGAGTATTTCTGCCACCAAGTGGTCTGGGGAGTGGACCAGAATATTTCCAAGAGCCCAAGTTGTCAAAACAGTAGTTCTTCTGCTACATTTTCTCAATCCCATGCCCCCCCTGAGATGTTGCAGCACCCCCCAGTTTGAGAACCACTGCATTAGAGCAACCATAGGCAGATCTAGAACAAGCACTTTGAAATTATCCGGAAATAACAAACTTGGCATTTATCATTTCTAAAATATCAAATGTCATGATTGTTTCAAAAGCATCAATATTAGCTCCTCTCTGACAGCATGGTACATTCCTTAAAATAACCAAGTCTTCACTTTTCCCGTGTAAGCATAGAACAATCCTGACATCCTGCAAAATAAAAAAATGCTGAACTTTACTCATTGGAGCAACCATGGAATAAAGTACTTTGATATCATTGTAAATAAAACATTTATATCATTAAAAATAATCACTACACAATATGAAATGAACCCAGAACAAATTTTTTTAATATTAACAACTCAAGTTTGTGATAGGTAAAAAAATATATATACTGAACCAAATAGACTTGCAAATTCCTATTAGAGTAGAAGAATTTATTAATTTCAGCAACCTCAAATTACTATGAAAAATATACAAATTAATATCCAAAATAGATGAGACACTCTATCACAACCTTAAAATGGGTGGCTGATCCATCTGACTTAACCCTAGTCAAAATTTCTGCTCACAAATATATTCAAACACCTTCACAATGACTAAACATCCTAATTTACAACTTATACAATATAAAATTCTCTACAGAACACATAGAGGAAAAATAATTTTCCAGATGGGTGTTGCACCATCTATCTACCTAGTGCACAGATAGCAAACCTGATGACAGTATACATGCTCTGCGGCAGCCAGATGCCTGTTGAGGGATGACCTGGGTTTGTCTGGGGCCGATGGGCCTTGGGTTCAAGTTCGCTCACCGCACTTTGGGGAGGGTGGGACAAGGAGTGGATATGGGGTCCGCTACTAGGGCTTGCTACCCTCTTGCCTGCCTATAGGCCATCTCCCATGGTGAGCTGCGTGGGTGGGTGCTGACCCGCGTTGGGTGGCCGTTCAGAGGGACCTGGTACTCTTAGGCATTGGGTGGGGCATCTGCCTTGGGGGTGTGGGTCACTCTTGGGCTCCTGGGGCTTAGGGCCCTGCCTTCTGTCTGCCTCTGGAGCACCGTTGCTCTCGCTGGCCCCTTCCTCTGCCGCCTTCAGGTCGGATCCGTGGTCGCCTCTGTGGTGGGCTGGCTGGGATTTGTGCTCTGGGGTGGCAGCTAGTGTCACAGCTCCTGCGGGTCCCCTGGTCTTCCTTTGATCTTTGCAGGGGCCCGGTCACATTTGCATGATCACTGATCATTATTCATGCCTGACATTTGGTCCCTACATTTAATAACTTGCTGATAAAGTCACTGTGTTGTTGTATGGGTTTAATCATCAATAACTATAGTTACATTCGTGTTCTTTTCTTTGTGTTATTTAGAATGAACAGCTGATGCTGTTGCTTTCTATCTGGTGTATCCTTGTCTCTTTTTTTCTTGTCTTCACTCTCTTTTTTTCTGTTTGCTTTCCCCTTTCTTTTGCCTCCACCCCTCTTGTCAGGTCCAGCATTAATATGTTAATGGTCTTCAATGCCATTAAAATCCTTTCCTTCTTTCAACAGACTCGGATTATATTCTCCCAGCACCTGTCATTGTGATAAGAATTTTTTTCCTTCCCTAATTAAATCACATTATATCATGGGAATGGCTGATATCTGATATTAAATTTTGAAGCCAATATCTGCCAATACCGATATTGTGCATCTCTAATTTTTGGTAATCAACCAAAATATTAGATGAAGAAGAAAAACATGAATTTACAACACTAAAGCAAAAATCAAAGAAAAGTTAGTTTATTTCATCCTGGGATCAAAGCAAGCAGTCTCCAAAATGCATGATAATGCTGCAATAAAATGTTGATATTTTAGTTTCAAAACCACAAATGAGAAAACATGTCACTCATTGCGATATGTCATTATCAATAAAGAAATATACTGAAATACAGTGTGTGCTCAGCATCTGCATATCCTTGTCAATATATTCTCTAACATTTACTTTTGTTGTTGTCCTCACTGCCTTTTGTGTCATTTATTGTTTTTTTTTATTGTATTTTTCCAATCCCAATAGCCAATTGGTGAGAGACAAGGTACAACTGGAAAGGTTCCCAGTCCATCACAGGGCCTACTTTTTATTTAATCTAATTTAATCTATTCATTACCTTGCTACTGTTGCTTAAATGATCACAGTTAAGAATATTTGTTGTCTTTATATAATGTTTTCAAGTATGTACCGTTGTACCCTTTTCTTTTGTACCCTAATGCGTGATGTTTATTGCAATGTGTTGTGTTGTTGATGTTCTGAATTTCATAAGGTTTGATGGAATTTTTGGTTCACCTTTTCTTTTCTTTTTTATCTATCAACCTATTTCTTCTTTTTTTTTTTTAGAATCATGATACAAAATATTGAATGATCAAAAATCCTGAACAAAAATCAGACCGAAGTACCTCATGCATGCCTTGCTGTCCTAACAACAACAAAGAGCAGAAAAGGAGGGAGGTGCATGTGAGAATGCCCACTTATTCTCAACTTGTATTGGAAAAAAAAAAAACACAGCTTACTGAAGTTAAAAGTGTGAAGAAAGATATACAAACTGTCACATGAGGACAAATGGCCTTGAAGCCTTGAAACAACCAACCAAGTGCTGTCATTTGTCGAGTATCTTGCCAGCAGCGACCTAGAGGCTCAGCCTGTGTAAAACAGACATTTGCCCAGAGGCCTTTTCCTTTTTTTCTTTTTTATATTCTTGTTGTACTTTACTTTCTAGAATATACCACTTCTTTTACACCTGGTACCTAACTGATTTTGAAAACATCCACTTTTATTCGAAACAAGGGCAAATGAAAGCAAGGACATATTGCCTCTACTGAGGACTCTACATCTGGAAATGGTTCCTTTGCGTTCTATGTTTACCAAGATGATATGTCATAAAAAAAAAGAAATATGAACATACAACAAAAATATCACATAAACACAATTAAAAAAGGATTGTGACCCACATAAAGACTACAACAAAACAGATGTACAAACTTTACACTGGCCCTTAGTTTTGTCAAATTTTTTGTAAGCGTCCTATTTGGGGAAAGGAAGAAACCTCTGTGTGCTCTTGGAGCCCTGGGGCCTGCGCTCTGTCTGCACTGGGCGACCGGTGCTCGAGTCGGATCTTGGCCCGTTGGGGCCTGTGCCCTGTGGCTGCGGGGTTCTCTCTCTGCCATCTCCTGGACGGATGCAGGGTTGTCTTTGTGGTGGGGTGGCCGGGGTCCGTGATCCGGGTTAGCTCCCGATTGCCCAGGTCTCGGGTCTCCCTGGCCGGTCTCTGACCTTTGTGCAGGCGGGATCACATGTGCATGATTCCTCCTTTCTGAACCCTCTTCACTCCGTATATTCTGAATGCTGGCAGTCACTGTGTTATCCTGTAGCTTTATTTACTAATACTAATACTAATACTTACTTTGTGTGTTTCTGCTACTCTGGTTTTAGTTGAGATACATGGTTTCTTTTCAACTTGTTCATATCTCATTGGTGCTCCTGACGGTTGTCGCCTTTGTGCCCCTGCAGGGCCGTGGGAGGTTCTTTGTTGTGTTTTTCTACAAGTGTAACAGGTTGTCTAGAGTTTGTGGTTGGATTGCATTGTTGTCTATTTGGTGTATCTCTGTCTCCTTTTTTTTCTGTCCAATCTTCCTTTTTTTCTGTTCTCTTTCTGTCCCCTCCGGTCAGATCCAGCAATATTATGTAAATGCAGTAATAAACCATTATTCAAAACAAATAAATAAAAACAGAATTCAGAATATCAAGAGGAGCTTTTATAACCATCAAGCTCCTCTTGGCAAAGCAAATTTGCTCGGCACAACCCAGTAGCCAAACCATCACTCTGCTTGCTATGATGCTGGACAAGACAAGTTAGAAATTATAGTTATGTCATGAATATCTCTTTAAAGGCTTTTTTTTAAGAACAGAGAAATGCTGGGGAGTATAGCTCTTAATTATGTAGGACCTTGTCCAAACTGTAATTGGACAAGTTAAAGAAACCATTAACAAAATGTATATGTTTGAATCAAATTAACACCAAATGATTAATTGTGCAGTTATAGAATATCCAATTTTTTTACCTTCAGAACTTTCCCCCAATATGTCTTGGGTCATTGCCCATCTAGTGGAAACCAATGTCCCCTCAACTCTGCTGCATTTTTTACTTAATCTGGGCAGACAGTATTTCCCCTATGCGCTTTACAATTCATCAGGCTGCTTCTGTCTTCTGTCACATCATCAATAAACACAAGTGACCCAGTACCATTTGAAGTCTTGCATGTATATGTGCCATTACAGTGCCTCCACATTTTTACAAGTGATACTTTGTGTCAGATCATGAGCCATTTGAAACCATGTCCATATTTTTATGTACTGTCACTCTGTTACAGGTTGATCTTACCTTCACATATTAAAATATACTTTAAATATACTCTTTTGAAAGTTAACTTTTAAACTTTAAAGGCCAAAATTACTCAAGTGGAACTGGAACACACACATATATATTCATATATATATGTAAATAAACAGCTAGAATGCAGTTTATGCTATGACAGGTATGTGCATACAGTATGCACACAGGATTTTATGTTTATGTAATGTTTTGTATTTTGTGTTCTATGCTGGGCTTGTTCTAATTGGGCATTTAAAGTTACACATGCAATTGGCATATCCTCATTTTCAGGTTTTCTTAATGTATCAAAAAGCTACATGGAAATATAGAGTATCAAGAGATATGTCAATCTAAAGATAAAAAAGCCTAAGACCAAGTTGTTGTGTTGATTGCATTTCATGTGGTTGCTTTTTTGGTTAAATGCTTTGCACCAGTCAAATTTGAAGAACCCTATCTATCTAATGGTATTTCACATGTGAACCCACTTGTGCACAAAACTAGTGTATTTGGAGAAGTTGTGTAGGCTGCAGGTCTTACAAGAGGTGAAGACATCTTCTTGCCAAAGACTGATGTACCCTTCCTGTTCTTGAGGCTTATGAATGGTTTGCACTTTCTGGTGAACCCTCTGTGCTTTCTCTTTTAAAGACCTCCTGTCTTGGTAAACTTGGATAATAATATTCCTATTTTCTGGATAGTGTGATTGGCTGGATGTTGTGAGAATTTTTTATTTATTAATTTTCAGCCATGGAAAGATCCTGCCATCATGTAGTTGTTGCTGAAGGTTCAGAGCAGCAGCTTTCAAAAACAGATGTCATACTTGGAACCAGTTACCTTTTAGGTCTAACGAGTAGTCTGTACACAAAAAAAATTGTTCTCTTACATTTAGACATTCCTAAAATATGGCTCTATTTATTACATAGCTATAATTTGTTTCAATACAACATTGATCCCTCAGTCAGTCATGACTGTTGCTTACCTCTAAATCAGAAGTGAGTTTTTACTGACCACAGCCTTTTCAAGTTAAGTTCACTGCAAGGCAGCTAACACAGACATGAGACTAATTTTCTCTTTCAGTGATCATTCTATATATCAATTCAGAAAAATACAGAAATCGCAACCTTTTTCTTGTTTCTACATGTGATGTTTGTTTAGATGTGTTATAATAATGAACTTATTTAGCAATTCGGAGTAGAATTTTGGAGAATGTATTTTGGGTTAAAACTACTTAATGTAGTTAAGACAGATTTCTGTTTTTACTTAAACCACCAAAAAAGGCCAGAAAACTGGGTGTAGTGATGAACTCAGGCCTAAATTTTGAAAAACATATTAAGGGAATCACAAAGTTCGCTTATTATCACTTTAAAAATATATATCAAGGTTAAAAGATCTGATGTCTCAGCAGGACCTGGAAAAACTAGTCCATGCTTTCATCTTTAGTCGGCTTGATTATTGTAACAGCGTCTTTACAGGTCTACCAATCAATTAGATAACTGCAGCTTATTCAGAATTCTGTTGTTCAAGTCCTCACTAAGACCAAGAAAGTAGACCACATCAGTCCAGTTCTGAAGTCTTTACACTGGCTGCCTGTCCGTCACAAGGATAGACTTTAAAGTTCTGTTGCCGGTCTATACAGCTCTGAATGGTTTAGGACCAAAATACATCAGTGAACTTCTAACCCAGTATGAACCCAGCAGACCCCTCAGGCCATCTGGATCTGGCCTCTTATCAGTTCCCAGAGTCAAAACCAAACATGGAGAAGCTGCATTCAGCTTCTATGCTCCACATGGAACAAACTCCCAGAAAGTCTCAGATCAGCAGAAACACTTGATCTGAAACCAGGTTATAGAGCCACCTGTTCTCTGCTGCATTTACATTGTTTTTATTTAAAAGTCCAACTCTGTACTGTTTCGTTTAAGCTTGAATTTTAAACTTGATCATGTTTTTAATTTGTCTCCTTTTAAAATCTTGATTTTAGATTTTTTTTCTTCTGTTTTCATTTAATTTCTTTCTTTTAAAAGTTTGTTTTGCTTTAATGTACTTTTCTGCAATGTAAAGCACCTTGAATTGTCCTGTATATGAAATGTGCTATATAAATAAACTTGCCTTGCCTTGAACTGCACTTTTGTTTTGCCTTCTGACACATGTAAAATAAAATCATATAGATAAAATGACCTCTTATTGAGTATTTGCCTGTATTAGCCTTGAAGAACAAATTGGCACTTCAAGAACAGTTATTTGTGTTATCACATTACCCCAGGTGTTTTCGCTGTGTGAAAATCACACTGAAAATCCCCCAAAAAAGTTACTAACTAACCAGCTTTTCCATTATTCAGTGATAAATACTGCAGCTTTGTGAGAGCAGTGACTTTATATCAGAGATACTGAATGTACAGGAAGGAGAAGGTAGAAGGAAAAAGCACAAATTACAGAAGTTAAACGTTAAAGATATGTGGCAGGAGGAAGGAAGACCCAGGTGGGGATTGAACCCACAACCTCCTGGGTGAGAGTCTTTGGTGGCAAAGTGTATAAAGCACGAGGACTTGTTTGTGGAAAGAGGGGGAGAGATGTGACAGTGAGGGTTCTGTCAGTATGCCTCGATTGATCATGTGCGCTGGCCACTTTAGTACAGGGATGTCCCTTTGGGTGACTGGGCAGCGCACATGACTCTCACCTAGGAGGTTGTGGGTTTAATTCCCTCCCAGGCCCTCCCTTGTCCTATCACAAATATAATTGCTGGAAGCCTGGACCTACAGCAAAGGTTCAAGGTTCCCTGAACTTGGGTTCATTAAAGTTGACCTGGCACGATCATTTTCACTCATTTATCTCAAAATCTTGGGTTCCTCTAGATTATCTTTGTACCCATCATAGGTTCCTATAATTTCTGAAAAATAGCTAAGAAATGCAGCTCATAAGGGCAAAGAAGCAAAAAAGGATACCTTCAGTTGCATGAACACAAAGTATTGCAAACTTCTTTGGCTGTCTTCACGCACTGTATACTCATGATGTTTTTGCATCATGGGTACACTGTCCTGTTTAATGTTTAGACTCATGGCCTTTTGGAACAGCCTTAACTTTAAGTTTTATTCACCCCACAAAGTTAACATCATACTGTGCCCCTTTGATAAAATTATAACTTATAACTTGTCCTTGCAACCAAAACTACATTTTCTTGGACACATCTACTAAAATAAAAGAAGGATAGTATTTTGTTCTGAGAAATAGTAGTGAATCACGCACTCCTTAAAAAACATTTTCTTTTGAAGTGGCTGCACTGGATATATGCAGACTCTATCTGGAGCATGCTGTCTAGAGTATTTGACCAATATGAGGAGATTTGAGAAATATGTAACTGCGTGATAGTGGCCAGGTTGCTGAGAAAAAGTCTCACAAGTGAGAATTTGAAAGTACTGAACTGAATAAATTCCTTCTGCATAAAAATACCAAAGCATGCCTATAGCTCTTTCTTTTAGCTTCATGACATTTAAAGTGATAAGAGATTGTTTAAACGCTTCAGACAAACCAGAAAACATGGAAAAAAAGCATGTTGTGGGCCCTTTAAAGATATATTTTCTAACCCTAATCTTAAGACATTATGCATCCTACCAAACCGGAATTGTAAGCTACACCCACAAGAGATTTACTTAATGCATTAGGGTTCCGAGATCCATTCTACTTTTAGATACACTTGGAAACACAGGTAATCCTGCACTCAGAGCAAAATTTTCTCTTTGAACAGCATCCTGGTATTAACGTAAAAAACACGTGCCAAAACTCGTCAATAAGGGCTTGGTATGTAAGGAGCAGATTTTAAATTCTATTCCGGATTTTACAGTGAGCCAAAGGAGAGAAAGTAATATAGAAGAAATATGAGCTCCGTTGTTCATTCCTGTCAGAACACTCACTGCAGCGTTTTGGATCAGCTCGAGGCTCTTCAAAGAGTTATTGGAACATTCAGATAATAAGGAATTACAATGAAAAAGTCAATGAAGACGACCATTATCCATGATTAAACTGTTTATCATCAGAAACTGTACCAAGTGCAGACCGTTAGGTGGAGGTTGTATTTTCCTCTGAGAGATAATCAGACAGACTTAAAGTCAGTAATTCTGCTCTTCATTTGGGTCAAAATAATTACAAATATGCTTGTTATCTTACTCTGAACCTTTAGTCTTTTCACAACTTATTTCTGCCATAGCAAAACATCTGGCTAGATAGGTGGGTACATGTGCTAACACAAGCAATAATAACAACCCAAAGTGTTCCTTGGTGTCTGTGACTGGTGTTAATTATGTGTTGTCTTGTACTACAGAACAACCAGACAGAGTCCAATACTTGAGGATAATCTATTTACTGTTACTACCAGGGCTCACATGCACAGTGTGACTACAGCTCCTCCTCTCATTATAAGGGGAAGTGCCTTGACCTTATTAATGTATTTATTTATTTAGCCATCAGTCTTGTTGCTCTTTTGTATGTTGTGTTGCATGCTGCTTCTAAAAACAAGGTTAGGTGGGTAGTTTGGAATAATAATGGAAAGGAGACAAAGAACAGAGAAAATAAACATAACCTACTGAAATCCTGTTCCATATGCTTCTTCATTTACAAGACAGGGCCTTTTTAGTATGTAGGATTTAACTGACAAAGCTGTAGAAGAAGATATACAATTGATTTTTTAAATTAATCAGTCAAATAAATTACAAGAATCAAACTGCTCCTTTTTATTTTGTTTAATAAGTAACTGCATTAGAGGCATGAGTTACTGCCCATGTTGTTTTTAAAGTTGCCCTTTGCTCTTGCCATTGGGAGCCACTCAGTATGGTTGGCTTTTCACTGATCAGATCGCTAGCTAGCTTCAGAATGTACTGGAGAGCAGGGGTTACATTATGCTGGAGCTGTCCAGGGCTGAGCCCCAGCACATAAACCGGGGCTTTATGACAGTCAATAAACCTTTTCTCAATATTTTTGGTTCTCAATAATTAATATTCTTAACAATAAAAACAATAAAACTCCTTTGTGGTTTTCTTGTGCTTTGATATACCAAATATTAAGAAGTTGAGCGAAAGTGAGCAGATGAGCGGGCTTTGAGAGAGTCCAGCATACGCTTGTCACATGGTGTGGCATGATGAGCCATTCACTGGGCCACATTTTTGCACACACAGTGGATTGATAGTCGCTCTTGACAATGGTTCTCTGTTCCCAAATACTGCGTTACTCCCTCACGGTGCACAAAATGCTTCCTCACAATGTGTGTTTTTACTCGCTGTGTTTACCAAGTGTGTGTTCCATTCTTACGTGGGTGGTCCGTTTTCACTCATTAACTACTAAAACGGCTAATTTGTCAAACACTAACACCTTACAACTTTATGTTAAAGTTAACATTACATGAGGCTGTGTATCACTAACACTGAAAACAAATCAGCTTTTGTCTTTACCTGCTCAATGCTGCGGTGGGTCCATAAAATTTTGGATGGGTATGGCATGCAGAAACACAAACTGGAAAAAGGCTGTCAATGTAAATTATACCTTAGAAATAATAAGTAGACAAAAAGCAAAGTCTAGATTTTAGGAAATAATAAACTGTTTATTTAAACTAAAGTGCTCATCTGATTAATTAAAGTTAAATGGACAGTGTGTAACAAATTGGCTTTTAATTTGGTTATATTTGCAAAAATCAAGTATCACTTTCATAAATACATAATATATCTAAGTCTAATCACAATTGTATCCAAATGAAAATGTTCTCGTAGCTTAGAATGAGTTATTTTCAAATACATAAGTGGCAGCGTAAACGACTGAAAGCAGCCATGTTGCATCGCCATCTTTGAATTCAGTAGCCGAAACGGGACAAACTTGTTAGCCCTACGCATTTTAGCAGGGAATCCCCGTGTGTTGTCGGGGGAGGAGGAGGAACAAGCAGCTCGCTGTTCGTTCAACTTGCTGGTTTCCATCGAAATGGAGGACCATCCATCCTCTTTGCCCCATGAGAGGGAGGAAAAATAACCAAGAAAAGGAAAAGGATTAATAACCGGGAGGAAACACAAGTTTACATCAGCATAGCATTTACCAGATGGAGATAATTCATGAGGGAGAGGGATATGAAAACTGACGAAGAGGCTGCAGCTTTCTGCTGGACAGGTAAGTTAATTCAGTCTAACAGTGAAGTTTATTTTGGCGTTATGTTAGAAACAGGACAGGATAGTCTAGCAGCTACTTTATCCTCCCGTTTGGTCGGATCATTTACTGTCACTTGCCATATAAAGACGTCAGAGACGGCTAATCTGTTAGCATACAGTGGAAAAGCTCTGTTGCTACGTTACAGCACGGGATCTCCCCCTGCTTTCACTGCCTCTACCTCTCACTTCTTGTCTTCCTCTCCCACTCACTTCATCCAATCATTAGCTATTAGCAGTAGCTTGGTACCAAATACCTGGAGGGCATGCTTGTAACTTATCGTCATCAATAAGGAAACATAATTATATTGTTCTGTGCCTCATCACCTGACCAGACAATCCAAATTGTATAAGATGTTGATGTTTTCACATTTATGACTCTCCACGGCTTCGGTAGTGGTAGTAACGCGCACCGCTCGGTTGTTTGCATTCAATTAGCGCACCACTAGATGGGGTTAATTATTACACACGTGGGCTTTAACTTTAAAAACACATGCTTTTACATTGATATATATATTTTCTTTTATATACTTTATATTTACAATGTTATATAGTCAACAATATTTTCATCAACAATTGTTTACTGAGGATGATCCTGGATTGTATGGTTTTGATCACTGCTGCACTAAGACTTTTAATTCATTGATAACCAGAACAAATTTGAACTAAATTGCAGGTTTGATCAGTGTTTGTTCAGCATCATTGGCTGTTTAATTTCATTCGTTACATCTGGTAGTTTGAATTATGTTTACATCCTCTTCATAAACTGTAAACATTTTGGATAAATATTATCACCCAAGTAGGTATAGTGAGATGATGCTGCATAAATGCTGCATTGTGAACGAAAACATAGTGTTCGAGGCGGAACAACATACAGAAAAAGATAAAAAAATACATTACATGATGCATTCACTTGCATTTGGCCATATGAAGTTTACCCAGGTAAAGGTCCATCACAAATATAAAATACATTAACTAAATATCTTGACTAGGTTAATTTTGTCTAGTCCAATTTTAGGTAAAGAGATTTCTTTTTTTTTTAAACAGACAAAAATATTTTTTAAGGAAGTTGTAATTTTCTCTTGACATGTTTCGAATGACACTTCAGTCTTCTTCAGAAACCTCATCCAACGTGCATTGTGACATGTATTGATCAGCTGGTGGTATCCTGGAAACAAATTCAAACGCTGGATCAAGGAGACATTACAAACCAGGAGGCGGGCCAAAGACACCATCAACCGTGATGAGGGGGCATTCATGCTGTCCCACACATGGGAGTCTCTTCCGCAAAGACCACCGGGCAGCAGGAAGTGTGACCAGCCCAGCAAATCTGTCAGATTGCACGGCTGGCATAATAAAACATGTCATCTTTAAATGAATAAGTTATCCTTTTTTAGTATTGTAACTGCAGTTAAATTGTTATTGCATCAACAGTCTGTAAATTGTAGTTATTGTGCACACATCTATTTTCGATTGCTTGTAACAATATATTCCGTAATTTTCAGACTATAAACTGCTACTTTTTTCGCATGCTTTGAACCCTGCGGGCTATACAACGGTGCAGCTTATTTATAGATTTTTACTTGCTAATGGCCACCGGGGGTCACTCTCTAGCAGTAAACGCAAAAGTGAGAAAGACATGTGGGGAAAGATTTTGCGCCACAGAAGGCACTAGTTTTGTTTTGATTTTGAACTGACAAAGACGACTTCAGTGGCTTTAGTGCACAAGAGGAAGAGGAAGAAAGCGACCAATGACTTTTCTGGTAGGCTAAAGTGTTTTATTTTCCTACCAGGCGTGTAACTGTCGTGTTAGTGTAGTGTTTTATTTTCTAATCATCCAGGCATGTTCATCCTGTGTTGATGCCATGTTGGTGATGCACTGCCAATTTTCAGGCAGTTTGAAAAAAAGCGTAATTAAAATAAAAAATCTTCCGTATACCGTCTTTCTGTGAAAATATCTCATGTTACAACATGAAAACCTGCGGCTTATATTCAAGTGTGGCCTATATATGTACAAAATGTATTTTCTTTTC
>JAOXYM010000007.1:19908668-19924261 GCA_028567055.1 Leptatherina wallacei | reverse complement strand
GTTCGTGACTTAGAACATTGTAAGAGACTATTCCAAGGACTTATAAAAGTGATTTTTGCATAATATGGCCCCTTTAAGTTCCACTGCTATGAAAATCAACTTTTTCTTGACGCCTGCCCCCTATACAGTCGGCATCATGAGATACATGCAGTACAGAAGAGCTTTGCACATAGTAGGAAGCACCAGTCCTCACATGTAGCATACCAAAATGATGGCAAGAAACTTAGCTAAAATACTCTACCAATCATTGGCATCAAAACTAAACACAGTTCAAACCCCAAACAATTATATGGGAATGTAACATAAACATGAGAACAGCACTGTCCACTTTAGAAATTCTCCACTTCAAGCAAACCACACAAACAAGGTGTCTTATGAAAGCAGAGACATTGCTGATTACAAAGATGTCTATCACAAAATCCTTGCAAGGTAGTGTCACAAGTAAGACAACAGTTTTCTTCCAGTTCTAAAAAAAAACTCTGCTAATGTGTTCTCCCATGACTCTGCCTTTGGTTGAAAAGATTCATGAAGGTCCTGGTAGTTTACATAAAGATGAAGGGGGTTTTATAGTTAAGTATTCATTTTTCCTATGATATACTATCTTGGGGTTCAATTCTGTCTGACTCCTCATGGTATTTCTAAGATTAATTTGGGGGTTAACCTTTGATTTTACTGAATCTGACCGTTGATTGAGGTGTCCATCACTAACATTGGCCAATGGCTTCCTGATTACATTTACCTGTGTAACACTTCTGTTAAAACATCTATAAAACTGCTCAGGTTCACTTTTTTTTTTACCTTTAGCACAGTTCCTCATCAGACATTACTTTACTAATTCCTACATTAATTTGGCTGCTATGTTCTTGTTTTCAATTAATGTGGTTTTATTATTTTATTTTTTTTCTTGGTTTTAGTTTTGAAGGAAGTAACAATTTGCATTTTTGACCATGTTCCAGGTGAATTTACTCTGACACAATTGTACATATCTTGATTCTGACACTTTCTTACATGTTGTCACACATTTCAGCTTTCTTTTGATACCAATTATACATATAGCCCTTGTAGTTGTACTTAGTTTATTTTGGGTAAGACATTTCAGACAGGAAGAAAAGAAATAGGCCTTATGAAGAAGCTGTTGAACTCAGCTAGACTTACAGTGCATTCACCAGGATAGTCTAGGGGACTCGGGTTGATTGGGTACTGTACTGAACTGTACTCATGCAAACCAAACCGTCTGGACAATGTCACATAGTTACATCTGCTCTCTAGGGGGCAATATTCACTTTAATGACCCCTGACCAAAAATAAAGAAGAATTTCTGGTTCATTGATTGGTCACGACCAAAAAAAGTTAATCCACCTTAAGTAAACAATGGAGAAACACCAAGTTTATGCAGTCTTGGGATTTCTGTTTTTACTTTTTTGTTCAAATCTTATGCAGTTTTCACCAGAATCTGTCTGGTATAAGCATCAGGAGAGGCAGCGAGTTATCCAACATGTTGCACCGTTACGTCCAACATCCCTGCCTTCGTTTAATACATTGGATGGTCCGTTTGCTTTCACAATGTAAGCAAACTGGACCAGGGTTCGCTTGCAAGTGAACCAAGACACTTGGTTTTCCTGCGATCAGAGTTTGTTTCTTTCGTCCGCAATAGAGTTTGTTCAGTCTACTCCAAGCATATCATACTATACATTGAAGGGAACCAGGGTTCATTTAAAGTGGACCAAACAGGCACCTCTGATTTAAATCCTAGTTTGTTTGCTCAGAAAATATCATATAAATGATCTAATCTAATCTATGAAAGTATAGACCTTTTTAGAGATAATCAGTGATGGGACAGCATTAATTAATGGCATTAATTAGAACAAAGTTACTAACTGTGTTATTTTTTTTCAGTAACTGGGTGCAATCTGAAAAAAGCAGCATCACTTGTTTGAGCCAGAGGTTGTGCCCGAATTATTTCGCTTCCCCAAGACCTGAATTCAATTAGTCAACACTGAAGAAGCGCATAGTGTTAAACTATAACTCTGCACAATGGAGCTGTTTTTATGAACAGTAAAACTGATGAAGTGTAAAAATGTCATCTCAGACATCCATCAATCAGCCTGGGATTAATGTTGATGATTTTTATGTACGTTAGTTATTCTACTAACTTTGCCTTTCATTCATTTGTCATATCTAATAAACAGTTTTATTGTGAATGAAAGAACATGCAGATTAACTTCAAGTTCCATCAAAGGGAAAATATTCAAATATTTTTTTAATGTAACGTAATGATTACCTTTCCATGTAATTAGTTATAATTATGTCATCCCTAACTTCATTACTAACACAGTCAAGTTTTGGGAGAAGTAACTAGTAACTATAATTAATTACTTTTTTCAAGTAACATGCTCAACACTGCAGATAATCCTAAACTATGAAACCCAGTCTCACTCCAAATTGTGTAATACCTACGTTGGTCTAAAGCACAAAACCTAGCCATTTCACAAGAAGAGTTCTGAAAATGTAGCATGGCTACATTGATTTTTCTATTCATTTCTACGGCAACCCAATCTCACTCCAAATTGTGTTGACTATGGACATCGGAACAGTTTATGAGTTCAGCCTAAATCACCAAGGTGATCGAGCCATGTGCAAAGGGTTTATCACTATATATCAAAAAGCTACTCACTTAAGAATTACATGATTAAAGAAAAAAAAAGATTACGCATTTCCATCTTTATCTATTTCTTTTGCTAAATATCCCACCAACATTATAGTATGTGATCAGTTTCTTTCATCTGATTAATCGATTATTGAATAAAACACACTTGGCAGGAATTTGACAATAATTATGATTTTTCCTCAGTCTCACTAAGTCAACATGTTGGGAATGAACCTTTACATCCTGTCAAAAGGTTTTACACAAGGATGCTAGCCAATGTTAATTTAATTGCTTTCAACAATTCTACTGAGTTAACTTAAAGTAAATATCCAACACAAAAGGTTAAGTTTCAATCTGGACATGCTCAATTGACCTGAAATCTTGTGCCTGGGCAGTGTATTGTAGCAAGATGACTTTACTGTCATGTCCGTGGAGCTGTTCCTGAACAGTTCTGTCCGTGTGGCATGGGGTATTACCCTGCTGGGAAAAAAAATTTCTGCAGCAGTGCTCCCATGCTGTTAGGGATGAACCTGATTGGCAATAACACTGCAGTCCTGTGGCATTGAACCATTGCTTCTCTTTTATCAAGAGCTGAAATTTGTGCTACAGAGAAAAAAAGACCTTACATCACTGCCATAGCCAGATGTGTGGAATGATTCATGCATGTTCTCATGTGGATTCCTCTCCACACTGTTTTTTTCATCAGCCTGGAACAGCAGGAACCAGAATTCATAGATATTTCCAATTGTCTGATGGAGTTTTTTTTTTATTGTTCCTTAGTCCACTGAATCCTCAGTGGCTGTTTTTTTGGTGGAAAGTAATTGAATGGAAGGCCTTTGACTCAATACATTGTCACAGACTTACATTTTGTAAAAAGTCTAAGGATATATTAAAATGAATCTACATAGAAGATTGGTTTGCTAATTTGTTCTTATTGACCACTGTCAATATATTTGTCCTCACATTTCAAGGGAAATATAGATTCATTTTGGTTAATCTATGTGACCTAAGGTAATTTTAACACACTGATATGACACAGCTGACACTGTTTTCACTTGACGCAATTTATGTCACACATGCTGCTATCAAATCTAAAATGAATAACATTATTTTCCCACCGTCTTTGATTCATGTGCCAGCTAGAATTTGCAGCCAGATATCAAAATCATTGGCTGAATATTAAACTATACCACACAGCAGTAAAAATGGAGCACTGTTCACAGCACATGGGTGAGTTATGGTAGCAGGTTGTCAAGGACATCTATCTGCAGGATATTTGATAAAGCAGACAAGTGTCGTAATATGTAAGAGGAAAAATGTAAAAAGAAATATACAGACCATCATAAATGTATTGTTGGGGGAAAAGGTGAGCCAAAGATGGAGAAATGATCATCGTTATGTGAAGCTTCACATTTGTTGTATTTATGTATTTACAGTTATATATGTATTTACATTTGGCATCATTAGATAAAGAATATACTGCTTTCACATGTCCTGCCTCAATCTCAGCGGTTGGGCTGCTAAATTTAGGTTCAAAAGGTGCTTCTTTATTGTGATAGTTTATTGTGATATAATGGTCAGACCATTGGATGTGGTTGAATTTGTTTGTTTCTAAGCACCGTTTCGCTTTATCAGTGAATCAACTGAAAATCTTCAGTACTTATTACTGATACTAACATAACTCAACAAAAGTTTGGGATCATATTATCACCCTGCCTTAATTACTTGTAAACATTGTTGAATAGTAAATTTTCAAAAAAATTCAAACAAAAAAGTTGTTTGTGTGTAGTGTTTGAAGAGGGCATGCTCAAACTGACATCCCATCCATCCATTTTCTGTCCCAGCTTTCACAGGGTGAGAGGTGGGTAAACCATGGACGGGTTGCCAGTTTTTTTTTTTTTTTTTTGTTTTTTTGTTGCACTGGTCCCACTGCAGATAGGCAGAGTGATTGTGAAGTTTGAGATGTGATGGGACTTTAAATGTATCGCTGGAGTTTGTGTTTCAGTGTGTATCAACACCTCTTAAACATCTAAGAATAAACTGACTTCATAGAAATTGCTTACACCCGCTATGCTGACCACTGGCAACCCTGCAGGTTTTGGGGATATGCTCTAGAGATGATCAGGTATATGTGAATCAGAGTTGTCATAGTTTTTTTTTTTCTTTTTTAATGTTAATATGCTGGCATTTTAATACATCACATGACATAGGACTAAATCATTTACAGATTATATCATTTTCACTTAAGGAACTGAAGCTCTGTGAAGTATTCACTGTGCTGAAAAACCAGCAGTCTAATATTCAGCTTGTCCCTAGTACACTCCTTTATGCACACAAATTACTTATAAGAGGCCATTTTCAAATCACATGCTCCAAGAATTATATACTGTATATGGATCTGCATTTTCAAGTTGTGACTCTCCTTTATATTAAATGGCATTAAAGTACATGTGTTAATGGGTTCCCTGCCCAGAGTAAATTATGTGATCATGTATGGGCAGCCTGGCAGGTACAAATGTCTATACTAACCTTTCAGTGGCTGTGGCCGTTGGGTCCACTATTGAATTTATAATTAACTTGTGAGAAAATGTGGGCATTTTTCTATTAAAAGAGACATCTTGTCAATTACAATCCTTGCAAAGATATTCACTGAACTTCCTGTTGGAAGAAAGGTCAATAGCTGTGTGTAATGAGTAATTGACTCAAGGCAGAGAGCAGCTCAGGCTCCGACTGTGGTTCTGATCAAGTAGCAAAATGTGATTTATTTCCATATCATTTTCTCCCTCATTTTCTAACGTGTTACAGAAAATCTGATTGAAGTGCCACTGCTGGGGACAATTCATCACCAAAAATGACTTTGGAAAATGATACTTAAATGGGGTGAATGATGAACAGAACATGTTTTTTTTTTCTTTTAAATGAACAGTGCTACAGACAGGGACTAATGACTGCAAGGCTGTACATTAGTTTTAAACAATGGGCTGATGTTTGAGGTCTTCTGATGATTGAGCATAAAGCTAATAAATAAACAGAAGTGAGTAGATATAAAGAGGTCACACATTTTTTTAAAGCCTAACTGAAGGATTGGATGATCATTTTGTTTTATTTAAAAAAAAGTCAATGCTAAATTAGCTACAAAAGAAAAATAAACATGTGCATAAATGCTCAGAGCAAGTCCAAGTCCCATATTTTCTTCAAACTCTGGTAAACCATATGCAATACAACATTCCACAATCAAATATGGTTGTTCCTCGGCTTATGTGTACTATTTAATAAGTCAGATATAAGTGGCAGAGCACTGTTTATGTGTCCCAGTAAACCAAATATCCTCTTGTGTAGATTATAAAGTTAGAACAGAATTCACATTTGAAGGCACGCAACACATGAATTTATGACAGAATTTATAAGATGAAGAACACTTTAGATGTGATTTATTTTTTCTTTCTTTTTTGCAGAGGTTTATATTCTGGAAAGTAAAGCATAAAAAATGAAGGCATGCAAGTTGAACAAGAAAAATAATTCATAAGAGGGTACAGAAATAAATAATGGAATGTGTGGTGAGATTGTGTTTTGGAACTTGTTCTGCTGCTAGTCAAGCTGATTGAATATTTATAGAAATGTATGACTAATGTCAGAGACAATACAGTACACCCAAAGAGTTCAATGATGGCTTTTGGGCATATGAGGCATAAAAGGATAGTGTTTGTAAGAGTTACATCTGCACACAATCATGCAAACAAACAAACAAACACAAATGCATGCACACTAAACAAACACACACTATGTTGACAGTTGGACTTTTTTATGGGCTTTAAACTTTATTACACTGTTATAAATCACACTGTCAAACAACAAAATTATTACCCAGTGAGAACTTTTAAACTTCAGTCTAAGATGTCGCCTCGAGGCAAGATCATTCACTTTGGCCACAAGTCCCCTAGAAGTCATGAAAAGACAGAGCGGGGAAATTCAAGTCCATGCATTTTAAGAGAAAAATGAATTATGACTATTAGGACTTTTGTTTTTGGTATTTATTTATTTATTTTTATCCATACATAGAGAAGTTGCTATGATTCAGGCAACACAAAACTGAACTCTAAAACCTTTGTAAGGAACTCTCTGCTGAAGGAAAGACATAGTATGCAAACATGCTTGGTAGTGTTAATCTTGACAGCTGTTTAACATGGGTGTATTAGATCTGTATGATGTTGAGCCTGCACTGTTGAAAACCCCATGTATAATTCTCTGTGAAGTGTAAGAGCTAAAACTCTAAATACTTCTGACAGATTCCAGCAGGTAAAAGTGTGGAAAGCTTCTGGATGTAGATTTTAGCTGCCTTATTGGATGTGATGGGATATTTCCAGGCAATGCAAATATTTTCACCACCATCAAAGTCCTCCATGGACAGAACCTGCATAATCCTCTGATATGCTAAAATTGTCATTATTTAAATGCATTAGTTCTAACTTTTTACCCAGAAAGAGAAGCCGTCTTCATTATAAGACCGGTGCGCATGTCTCTGTTACACTTCAGTTGTAAAGATCATTATGAAGTTTATAAAATGCAAGTTAACAAAAGGAGCTTTTTTATAAATTATAACATGCTACTTGTGTATCTTGTCATATTATGCACTGATATTTTACCTACAGATTTTCCATATGGCTGTTTTTACCATGAGTTGCCACAACAGGGGCTTAGAATTAAGAAGATTTTAAGGTGTGGAAGCATTGACATATCTGGAAGTATATTTTACTGTTGTGTTTTACATGGTCATGTAGATTTAAACAAACAAAACAGAATTACATATAGTCTCTATTCCTTATATATCCTTACATTACTCCTTTTATGTATATTTGTTTCTTTGTTTGTTACTTTGTTTTAACTTGAGTGATACCTCCATATATATAATAACAATACCACTACCATCACCATTATAATCAACAATAATAACAATAATAATATAATAATAATATAATATAATATAATATAGTCATAATCATCATCATCATCATCATCATCATGGTATCCATAGTAGTAATGATGATTACAGCTATGCAAACATTATCATTATTACTTATAAATAAATACAAATTTATAGTTAATATATTATTTATAATGTATACCCATGAGTGGGCTCACACGGGCCGGCCGAGTCATCTGTTTGCTGTGTTGGACGGCACAGTGGGCCCCCAGAGAAGTCACTCAGACCCCCCTCCCAGGAATATTTCAGCCCTGAACAAAGACATGGTCACTGTGTAGATCACTCTGGGCAGCAGGCAAGGAGGGCCACCTCAAAACAGGGCTACTGCTCAGGTGTCTGTCCTCCCATTTCCAGGCAACCCAGCCAGTGTCACCCATACCATGCTTACCCTATTCTAAATGTTTAGTTATTGTTTTTTTTTTGTCTTGGCTAGTGTGTTGCATTAAAAGGGTTGCTGTGTAACAGCCACACCACAGGTGTCTATCAGGAAGGGGAAAATGGGGGTTATTGATAGCCCCAAAAGTATCCACACTGCCATTTTTTCAGTGGCCCATCCCGAATCCCATAGGGTCCCAAACCATTCAGGGGATACAAAGACAACAAACTTATAGCAATGAATGAAAATTGCTGCAACAAATCTCGAAGGTAATAATTAATGATGACTGTAACAACAATCAGAGACAATACAAATAATAAAAAATTATATTAGTGATAGTATTGATAATAAAAATAAAATAGCAATGGTAATGTCAACTATAATGGTAACAGTACAAAAAGAAAAGCAATAAAATACAATGATAGTAATGATAACAATAACAATAATACCAAGTCATACCATCATCATCCTTAACCTCTTTTTAAATAGCTTTAATTTTACATCAATTCGAAAAAATCAAATAAAAAAAGGAATCAATATATTTACACACACACACACACCTACATATGAGCATACATATAGATATGTTTAGACATACATACATATACACACACTTAAATGCACATACACGTACTTCTACATTGTGTGCTGACCAGTCAGCCAAAGGGATATCCCTGTGACCAAGTAGCCATGGCACATGATCAATCGGAAGCACAGGGACAGGACCCTCACTGTCACACAAAGTTCTCTAGAGACTAGACTGTTTTTTTTTTCCTGTGAAGATTTAGATACATTTTAAACAGTTTCACATAGTACTGACTTTTTAAATCCTTCACAGTCTCATATGACATTTTAGCTGTCAATCAGCATTAAGTTCAGATCCCTCTGATACCTGAACGATAAGGTTCCAGGATAATACCCAGGCAGTCATTCATTTAAAAAAAGAAAAGTCTTTCTTTCTCCTACTGAAATTGATTTGTTGAAATCTCATAGTCAAAAAAATACTGAAGTGTGTTAACAAATATATTACCTTTGAAGAAAACTACTTGAGTATGGACTTTTTGATCAAGAGGTGTTTTCTTCAAAGTTTCTTGCAGCCACTGTTCATTTTGATATCAGTCAGCAGTCTCGCAGTCCTCCTCACAGATTTAGCACTTGTCACCAGCAAATGTCAGGACAATCCAGCTAACCTGAGCTGTCAAAGCACTGCCTTCCACAAGGACTTTAAAATGCCATCACACAATCAAACAGACTAAAGCTAACACAGACAAGTGGATATATATTTTCAAAGAGGATGATAGCTCAAAGACTTTTCACATTGGTGATTTCTGTCACACAAAAGAATACACCATAAAACCAGGATAACACCAAATATGAATATGAAGGCAACCTGGAGTTAAAGATCCCTATATTCACTTCCATCCTCCATCCTCAGCTACCATTTCAAAATAGTTTTTCACAGGATGTACTGCTGCTCTGCAAGTGACTAGACACATGACTTTAAAATCAATATATTCATGTGCACTAAAAGCTCAAAAGGGAGATAACCTGCTATTTCCTTCTCAAACATGCAAATGCACTTATGTGTACAAGGTGCAAGGTGATTTTTCATAGACTTTTCAGTTTTTGCTGCCACTGGTTTCTATCTGAAGATTCAATAGAAATGGCCTAATAATGTGACACAAGAATGTGAAGCTAGATGTTTGACATTCCCCTGGAAGCGCCCGTCTCCTTTGCAAAGCCATCAATGCCGTATCAGTGAAGCCTCATTAGAGCTGGAATCTGACTATAGAAAAGGAAGTTTTGCAACATTAACTTTAACAGAACCAATCCAGTAAATAATATTCTAGTTATGGCCTGATTGCCTGCTAGAGAGAGGGGGGAGACTGAGGCAACCTGAAAGAAACTGTGTTTAGATCTTGTTTTGGTGAATTTAGAGACAATTTAAGAGAAGAGCACTGATATAATTAGCTTTTAATTCTGGTAAAGAAAATTGCATCATATTTCACCTTAAAACATTATAAAATGCAATAACTGATGCCAGCAACTATACTGATCAGTTATCTAGTCTACAACGTTTTTTCTGTTTGTTTTTGGATAAATAAAATGTTTCACATCTCTCCAAGTACATTAAATTCAGATTGTGAACAGTTGAAACAACAGAATGTCACAAAAATGAAGAATATAGCTTTACTGTGATGATTATGACATTGATGACTGATTTTATTTTCATTTCAGTAAATGCTTGTGACAGATTTCAAGTTAAAACTGTGTAACTTTTATAGTTTGGATTACAGGGGAGCTAAGGGGAGCTCAGCTCCCCTGAAAAGCAGAGGAGCTCCCCTAAAGACTGCTGATACTCTAAGGGGGACCATAAAAATAGTCCACTCTCAAGTTACATTTTATTTTTCCATAAGGTACCTGATGTTTCTTAAAAAACAGACTTACAATACTGAGTACCAGTATAATAAATCCTATGAAAGTTCACTGGGAAGAGGTGTGGACCAGAAAGTCAGATGAGATGACTGAGTATTTAATTGTGTGATATATTAAATGGGTCATCCTGCAGCCATCCTTTAAATGTAAGGCTTGAAAACTGTCAGAATCTTCATCAATAAGGAGGATAAAGTGGCTTTTGCTGGCTTCTGTTCACCCAGTTTTCTCACAGAGAACGGTTCGAATTTGGATATATCAAATAGCATCAGAAGTAGTACAACTTTGTTTCTGGACACCCGATGATTAATATTCTAAATGTGAGAAACTGTCAGAATCTCCATAAATGAGGATGATGTGTTTTTTTGTGAACCACACAATGCCAAATTAGGATTTATCAAATAGCACCAGTGATAACTTTGTTTCTGGCACGTAATTGATCAAAATTACATGCTGGGCCCACGAAAATGAGGGCAATGTAAAGTCAATGGGGAACTTTTTCGTGACAGTTAGATGACTTTCCTTGTTCCACAAAAGGCTTCATTTTACGTTTTTGAATCCAGGAAAAAAATGTTTTTCATATGTTTGTTCAATTTCACTAAATAAACTGTGGTCAGGCCATTCTCACAAATTGTTCATATGACTTCTTCCACAAAATAATGCGCAGATATTTACTTATATCCTATACTTTTCTGGTTCTGAAACAACAAAAAAAGGCAGAATATGCTGGGAAATATTTCAAATATATTTATCATAATTTTACCGAATTAACTATGGTGCAATATTAAAGATATGCTCTCTAATAACGTTCAATTGTATGAAGGAATGTTGTTTATGTCATCAGATCATTTCCTATTTAACATTGATGGTTTGATTTACATGACTGAAAAGATAACTTCATCCTCCTTTTATCAATTCACCGCTAATATTGGTAGAAATAAGTAGCACTACACTGAACAATCAATGCAATCGCATTGAATCCAGGTCAGTGGCACTGACACAGGTAGACTCCCGATCCCCTCTGACTGGAATCCAGTCTGCATTGGGGTTGCACATCTCTTTGTGATAAACAATTCGATATGCATCTAGAGTCAAAGGTTACGATTCGACTCAAAAACAATATCCTCTTATTACAGACCGATTAGATCTGAATTGATTCAATACAGTGTAAGAACGATGCAATTTGATTCTACAGTTAATATTTCTTGTAGCAATCTTATAAAATAAAGATGCTATAGTACAAGTGACAGTACTATACTTTCTTTTCAAATATGTAAAAGACCACATATCCCACTGTGGCTTTATGGCACTGGCAATAAATAAATAAAATAAAAGAGAACAACAAAATTGCATGTCAATGTATTTATTTTTTGACAAAAACCAGAAAAAAATTATGGTTGAATCGGTTGATTGAAACTCCAGAGATGAAAGTGGTGCAGAATAGTAACAACAAAAGTGCAATATTTCAGCCTGAGCATAGCATTTTGAACGCTAGAGGTAGTTAACAAATATGTAACATTTCAAAGAAAAAAGTTACACGCCTAGAAATAAACCATGTAACAATGACCTTATGGTCATTTCAAAATGTGGCCTCAGGCCTGTGGAGCCAGATTTGAAGGACAAAGCAGAAACCATTCTTATCCCAACAATGCTTAACACAAGGTCACAAGTGCTTAATGTAAAAATAATTTGAAAATAAATACATAAAATAAATTAAACTCATGCTTTTTGGCCAGGGAAAGGTAATCTGATCCAAAGTGGGACCCTACGTTCTCATATGGCTGACTGACAAGTTAACGATAACTATTGCTTTTACCTCACACACAGTAAAGTAGTTCACTTACATATGCCTGTGCATTTCCGCTGTTTCTTATTCATCATCACAGTCCTCTGGTTTTTTGGAGGGCAGATTTTTCTTCAGGAAAATCAACTGATCCACATCCAGGTTTTGTGGAAACAATATGTCCCGCAGTACTGAACACCCGTTTAGATGTCACACTGGTGGCGGGGATGCAGTGGCAAGTCCTGCTGCTCTTTCCACCACTGTAGAGGGTTTTCTTGCAGAGGCAAGGGATCACGTTTTCTGTACCTCTTGACTTCTTCACTAGCCTTATCTCTTACAGATGTAGCTGCCATCCTCACTTCAAAGTCTTTTCCTAACAGCTGGTCCAACACTAACATTTTATTCTTTTTGACAGGGGGTCATCATCTGAAATAGAAAACAATTACCGTATAGTAAATTATGTTTTGGGGGATTTACCTTGTTATGCAGGGATGTAGTTTCTGCTGCTATGTTTGTGCACGTCTGCTCAGCATCATGGTCCGTCAAGAGAGGCAGAGACTTGAAGCAGGGGTCCAGAGCTGCTGCAGTGTTGAAGAGCTCATCAATGCCGTGTAGCGCTTCTCCAAGTCATTTCTGAATGCTTGTTTCATCTCTCTGATTACCACTGAGTTTTCATCTGATGTTTCTTCTTAAGAAGTTATTTTTAAGCTTTGCTCTGACAGGGGAAATCACTGAGAGTGTGGGCCGCTTGTCTTCACACATGCTGGTGGTCACAAGTTTGACCGGTGCCATCAGCTTGACAATGTATCTAATATCCCAGAAGTCTTTGTCTTTAAGAGTGTCAACCTCTTCTGCTCTTCTGAGATCCCTGGGCATGAGTGCAGCAGAAATGGCAGGCTGTTGTTCCAGTACACGTTCAAGCATATTCACTGGATGGACATGTCTCGGATGAGTTTGTGGATAGGCAAGGCCAGTTGTTTATGTTTGTCTTGTAGAATTTCTGCTGCCCTGACACTGTGATGAAAAAAGCCAACCACTCTCCCCACCCTCCCCAGCAACCTTTCTACTGTGTCCACTTTGAAAGCTTTCTGTGTGGCCAGATTTATGGTGTGTGCAAAGCACATGAGGTGGGGGCTCATCTCTGCTTCCACGCCACCTAAAACCATGTTTGTGGCATTGTCAGTTATAGAACTGGCTCTTTATCTAAAAGGTTCCAGTCAGCACATGCCTGTTTCAGAAGAGCACCTTTATTCTTCCCAGTGTGGGATCCTGAATGACCTGGTCTGTAAGACATGAACATTTAACTTCCAGTCCAGAGCGATGTTGTGGGCCATGATTGTCAGATAAGACATTGTGCCACATGACGTCCAAGCGTTGGTTGTTAATGCCACTCGCTCTGCATTCGCCAGTTCTTTTTCAACTTGGCTCTTAACTTGGGCATACAATGTTGGCATTCACGTGTTGGTAATATGATTTCAGGACGGTATCTTATACCTGGGCTTTAACGTATGAATCAACTCCTGAAATCCTCCCCACTCAACTATATTGTAAGGACATAATCCCTTGGCGATAAAACGCGTTATTGATGCCGTGATTTCCTTAGCGCGTGCTGAATTGTGACCAAGTTGCCGGAAAAAGTTAGAAATGGCGTCCCCTGTTCTTGCCTGTGAGCTACTGCTTGCTGCATGCTCCTGCTCGCTGAACTCACCGTACTCTTGACCGTGTTTCCTCTTTGCATGCAGGTCGACATTTGTACTTGCTGCCAGTGTACGTCAACGATGCTCTACACAGTTCACAGATAGCGTGGCTTCTGTCTACCTTCCCTTCCTTCTTAGAAAACCCAAAAATGGTCCACCCTTTGGATTTTTGTTTCGCCGATGCGTTGGAAATCTTTCTTGTGTATTATCACCTCAGTGTCAACAATAAAGCACAATATTTTGGCCTGGTTTTTGTCATTGTGGAAACTTTTAATCACACTTACTTAAATGGATTAAAAAAAGCTTGTTACACAAATCTTTTTAAACTGGATCTTTTATTAAACTCACTTTACTTAATCATTATTTATTATTTACTAATTAATCTAATCAAAATGGACTTGATTCATTTGAATAAAACCCCAGCAGTGCATATATAAACTCCTGCACAAGCAAATGCTGAAAATGTTTTACATCCAATTTAAAAACTAAATGCTCTATTGCCTTTTGTAAAAAGTTTTACATTCTAATTTACTTAAAAAATATTATAAACTTTTATTGATGTTATTTCCCAGTATTACAATTGTAGCCTATGTGTATATATTTGATCATCTGATACCCTGACTCTGACCCATAGACTGTGTGCTGACCTTACATCCAGCATTTCAGGTCTTTAAAGGTTATACATACGACCTACATCGTGAATAACATCATAACTCTAAATGTGACTTAATTTGGGAAAATACTTTCCATAAAACTGAAATGGGACAAAACCAAAAAGCTTCATTTTTTATACTAGGTCAAGCACTCTCTGAGACTCCTTCAGAGAAAACGAATCAAAGAAATTGTAAAAATAAAAACAGATAAATCATTGAAAGATCCTCATCTGAAGAATAACATCAAATTATGATTCTGTAATCATTGGATGTGCTGCAGACGGACAGGAGAGGGAGTGCAGGGACATAGTGGAGAACTTTGTGGGATGGTGCAGATCTGCAGCTGAACAACTCCAAGACTAAGAAGATGGTGGTGGACTTAAGGAGGAAGAGGGCATATCTTTGAAACTTCAATGGGAATGGGCTAAACATGGAGGTGGTCAGAACCAATAAATACCAGGGACTGCAGCTGGATGACAAACTGGACTGGTCCGACAACACTGACAGCATCCACTGAAATGGACAAAGTAGTCTGTGGTTCCTGAGGAGACTAGGGTCCTTAAACATCTCCAAGAAACTGCTGATGATGTTTTACCAGTCTGTTGTGTCTACTGGTCTCTTTTCTGTTGTGGTCTATTGGAGGATGGACATACTTGTAAGGAGGGCTGGGCACAGAGCTGGACTCTCTGGTGTCAGTGGCAGAACGGACCCTATAAGACCACCCTGGACAACACAGAGTACCCACCGGACTCTGGTCAGTCGTAGGAGCATGTTCAGCTGCAACATTTTTCCACTCTAGAATGCGCCGCATGGTGGCAGCAAACTGTAGCAGGTCCAATTATACAATTTAATTATTACTTACTATCGCCTTTTTTGGGGGACAATCACCTTCTGGTTGATTTTTCTAAGAAGATTTTTTTTCACGCTGGTTCGGACGCTGTGCTGCTTAAGGGATTTCTCTGCGTACTTTGGACTCTTCAGGACTTGTTATGATGAGTCTCCATGACAACGGGAGACTTGTTT
>JAOXYM010000007.1:19895893-19906965 GCA_028567055.1 Leptatherina wallacei | reverse complement strand
TTTTATGATAACAAGTGATATTTTCACTGAGGGTTTTCTTTCTTTCTTTATTCACTTTTGTTGTTTATTTTGTGATAATACTTTTGTTTTTAATTCCTCTTAATGCTTTCTGCACCCCGCTGTAATGTTTCTAATGTTTGTATGTAAAGCACCTTGAATTGTGCTATACAAATAAACTTGCCTTGCCTTTACTATGGGGAGATGAGGATCATTTAGCTACTACTAACTCAACAGATAATGTCCAGAATCATTGGCAAAAAAGAGAAAATAAATGTTACAAGATGAAATCATGGTAGATGTCATAATCCCACATTGTTTGACCTGGATCATGTTGATATTCTGGATCTAGTGATCCAGAAGATTAAAAATATAGGAGGTACTGGGTGGGCTGTTGGGATTTTTTGGTCAGGCAACTGACCATATGGCTTGGGCGGACGTCTGTACTCTCTGAGTGCTTCTAGTTTAACCTTTATTTAACCAGAAAAAGCCTCATTGAGATTAAAAATCTCTTTATCAAGAGCACCCTAGCAAAACAGCAAAAGCTGACTTAAAAATTATAAACACACAAACTAACAAAGGTAGTGCAAACTGTGTGACAAAGCAAATCAAAATCCTCAAATCAAGCAGAAAATCTCAAAAAGTATGTTACTGCCTAATTCAGCATTTTCTTGAACATGTCCAATCAAGTCTTTTTTTTTTTTTGCCATATTATCTGATGTCACATGCCAAAAATCCCAGTTTTCAAGTCCACATATAACTGTTACAGTTGGTGTGAGTAAGAATCTCCATCTTGGAAGGCAATTACCAAAATATTCAGTTTAAGTGCCTGTAAGCTGTGTTTGCATTAGGTGCAAATGCAGAGAAAAATCGGTTATCACAATACCCATGTTCATGTCTACAAGTCTTAAGCAATAAATCAAGTGAAATTTGTTTAATTTGTTTTCTTGTACATGCATGGGTGAGGATAGTATATTTGGAAATTAGCCACTTGGGTGGACATTTTGCTGTGCGAAATGCATTGCAATTCACAGAAGAATAAATAGATTTATTATAAAATTTCCTATGTACACATACCTTGTAATTACCAATACTGAGCAGAAGGTGCAGCGCACTTTCTGTGAGGAGCAGATAATACCGGGGTATGACACGCATACTCGGTTTAGGAACAAGGTATGTGCACAAACTGAAACATGTTCTGTTAATGACATCATAGTTGTTATATACATAGTAAATATGAACGCGTCTCCTTTTGACATTTGTCTAAACAACAGTTGATATTTTAACATTCACACAAACAACTTTTTTTTTCTTTTTATGTAAAAATTTTGTTCCAAATGTCCAGTCATTGCCTCTGACTGGCCATGAGAAAATATTCTGAATCAGACTGATGCTCCTATATAATCCTAGAGCATTTGATCATTGCTTCTGATCCAGCTGCAGCCTGCCTATCAGAAGCGCTAAACCAACTCAACTCAACTCAACTTTATTTATAAAGCACTTTAACACAACGTTGGTTGAAACAAAGTGCTGAACACATTAGTTTCAGTTTCAGTTTCAGTTTCAGTTTCAGTTTAGTTTATTCATTCAAACATCCCAAATAATAAAAATAAACAAATTCAAAAAAACATCATATAGATGTCTGAAAGGGAATAGGCAGAAGCCTAAGCTTATTTCGCCCACCATAGTACACGATATTTTAACCGAATTTGAAAAGATGCTAATGTTTTAAATTATCCCTTATAATACTGGCACTACTTTACATTATGGAAATAAAATAAAGTCCAAAATAAAAACAGGAACAATAGCGGTAAAACGATGAAGCAATAAAACGCTTAAGAAACAATAAAACAATGAAAACCGCTAGAAAGAAATAAAACACAGGGAAACAACAAAATAAAAACAAAACCAGAGTCTCATGCTGGTCTGAAGGCCAGGTCGTAAAAATAGGTCTTCAGACAGGTTTTAAAAATGGAAAGTGAAGAGGCTTCTCTAACCTGTAGAGGCAACGAGTTCCACAGTTTAGGAGCCGCGACCGCAACGGCTTGGTCCCATCTGAGCTTCCGCCTAGACCTCGGTACCTCCAGTAGGAGCTGATCAGCTGATCTGATGCACCGGGCTGGCGAATAAGGAGAAAGCAGCTCAGAGAGGTACCGTGGGGCCAGACCGTTGAGGGATTTAAAAACAAATAAAAGAATCTTAAAATGAACTCTAAAATGCACAGGCAGCCAGTGAAGTGATGCTAAGATAGGGCAATCTTAGCATCACCAACCAGCCAGTGCAATCCATTCCACGTTTAGTAAATCACATTGCTGTGCGAAAGCTGATGTATTTGCATTCACTCCTCCCAGTATTGTGTGCCTTCTGGCAGAAATGCCCAGATCGCATATTCATTCAAGACAAAAGCGGAAAAAAAAGCATTGCGGCACTATTGTGCTGTTTTACAGGTGCATTCCTAAATGCGCCAGGTTGGTAGATCAGCTGCAGCATATTTTTGTGCCCATTATCAAGTTTGCGCCTGTTTTAAAAGGCGGAAACCTTTGATAAATCAGGGCCCAAGTCTATCTATATGTTACAAAGTATTGTGCATGTTGGCTTTCATCAATGAAACATTTGGGTTGTCCATCAGGCAATGGAATCCCAAGAATTCCTTGATGCAGAATACTCCAGAAGCTTGCAGATATGGATAAGGCTATATTTTGGCCACCCTTAACCAATGCTCCAAAAAACACAAAACATTTGTAGTGGATTCAGAAATACATGAAACTGTAATAGAGAATAATTTGGACAACTGTTTTTGAGCAAAAACTGCTTTTTTTATCAGTGGTTGTTTTGTTCAATAAATTCCAGATTATCATATAACCTAATGGAGTTTTTGATCATTAAAATATTGTATCCACTGTCATCAAGTGAAGAAAATCACCTTAGAAAAAATCATTTGGAATACAGTATATTCTACCCTGAACTGAGCCTTGGATGTTGAGTGGTCCTTGTCTTATTGAAAGACCTTGAATGCCACTGTTCTATTTATGCAACTGGGAATTCTGCTCTTATAGCAGCCTTACAGTAAAGTTCAAGGTCAGTGGGATTTATACGTTTTTAATTTCACTAGTCAACAAACTTCCTGTGGGCTATATCATGCTGTTATTTTACTTTATCCTTGTCTGAATCAATATTGTGGGAAGGCAATTAAAGATATTATTTCAAGACATCCTGCAACCAGACAGCAAATCCATGGGTCAGTTGTCAAAACACAGTAGGGCAAAGAAATACTTCCTGGGACAAAATACAGGTGAGCAAGCCAAGAGTGCAGTGAGCATATGTGAACTTACAAGCTCAAAATAGAAGCAAAAGTTATTTATTTAATCTTCCATAAGGTGCCCTCCTGTCTCTCTCCTTCTCTCCCTCAGTGTCTTCCTCTTTTTACTTTCTATCTATCCTTCGATCTATGTGCTGAGTTGGCTAAGGGGAGTTAACGAGGATAAGTGGACCACACATGGGCAAAATAGTTCAATAAAGTAAGCTAGAGCAGATGTTAATGATTATGGATTTACAAGGATGGGGAAGAATACATAATCACTTCTCACCTGGATTTACAGCTTCTGTACGTGCATTCACTTTCACTGAGAAAGTTTAAAAAGAAAGCAATTCAATACATTGTTTTAAAAGTGTTTTTAGCAAACAGACTCTGAATATCTTCAATTTGGAGTTTTTCTCATAGTGATTTTCATATTCCTTGTGTTATGGGAAAGTCTCCCTAACATTACACAAAAACCTTCATCGCGTTTTATTTGGTATTATTTTTACTCCAATCTGGGTGCTGACACATTATAGAATACCATCAGTTCCACTACCTTCCTTCATATTAATTTTTCCCCTGGTTGATTTTACACCCTTTTCCTCACCTCTAACTCTTAACTCTCCCACATTAAAGCTGCATACCAATCATTCAAGGTTTTATGCCCCACTGAGATTAGCTGGTACAATATTATGGAAAACATCCACAGTATTATAGAACATTGTCCAGCAAAGTATCCAAACTTGCATATAGTCTTTAACAAGGAAAAGAGTTACCTGAAAGCATGCGTAATCACAACAATTTTGTCCAAATAAAAGTTTTGTCAAAAGGTGAAAAATAAAAGCATATTTAATTACAACAATTTTAATGGTACATGGCAAAGGTTATTCTTTAAGGGGTCGAGTAGAAGAATCAGAAAGGTCCAACCTTTTCACAGCTGAGATACTCATTAAGTAACAAAACAGGTCATTGATTTAACAGCTTTGTCCAGGGATTTTATGGGACATAAGTGACTCTCATAAGATTTCACTATGCGTCATTAAGTCAGAGATGTAGATGATCATCCAAACATTTTCCCCATTGTAATGACAATAAGCCAAAGACCTTAACAGCACCCTCACATAAGGTATGAATGGGTCTTAAAGGACCACTCAAGGTCATTTTGCTGTTTCCTGTTCTAGTCACTATGTGTCAAGTATATTGCACCCCATAATTTGAAGATACAGTGCTAAAAACACTTTTAATAATTGTTGTATTATACAAACTTTCATTTCACCAACAATAAAGTAAATTAGAGTGCAAATGCTATAATGCAGAATGAGATGCATGCAAGAATATATTTTAAATTGATTTAATCAAACATGAAAAGGCTTTTAAAAGCCTCATATAACTTAACGGATTACCTTATTTTGATACAGCTGCAGTAAAGTGCAAAATTGTTGCTTGTTGGATGGCAGTGTTTTGTTTCAAATATTCACAAATGTTATTTTTGTAAATACATAAGTAAGCAATATTTGCACTGATATTAAGTCTGTGCACTGGAAAAATGTGAATGTAAGAGTGTGTGGCACTGTGCACATTTTTAAAGTATGTTGGATTTAGTTACTGTTACATTTTTGTAAGCATATTTTATATTATATTTAATATTGCTTGGGGCCGCCAAATTTCTTGGCCAAATGGTCCTGGTGATGAATATATCTTTGTGGTGTTTTGTAAACATTAAATGCTCGGCCATCATGTTCATTTTGGACTTTTCCTAAACCTGCATAAATTTTTATTTAAACATTGATGTAAAGAATAGAAATTTCTACATATTTTGGATACAGATGCTTTTTCTAGCTGCACAGGATTTTATACAAATTGGTCAGCTACGTTATGTTGTTCTTGAATAAAAATCTAAAATCTTGGGGTAAACCCTGTTCTGTGTTCAGCTATTCATTTAAAGGTTTGATAAAAATGTTTAAGCAATGAGAAAAAAGCATGCATAAAATAAGGCTTTTGTGAAAAAAAAACTGGATAAAAACTGCTCACCAACACATAACGATTCACAATTGCTAAATTAGGCAGAAACAGAAGCTCAGAATGACTCCAAATGAAGAACCATTTGGGAGCCGTAAGAGCCAGCTCTTTTAATCTTTGAAAAGAGCTAGACCTCCCATGCTTATGATGAATGAAGCAAATCACTACATTTCCTGATAACACTATTCCATGATGTATCATACATCCATTAACATTGTGCACTTTATCGCATGTGGTGTCATTCACACGCCACTGCCTGAACGAAGTGCAGCTGAATGATAAAGAGAAATTTAAATGAAAAAGTTTAAAAGGAAAAAAAGATATGGTGATGGTTGGACAATGTAAACAACCATCCTGGTTAGTAACTGGTTAACAAGTTTCTTTGATCATTGCTGGAAAAGAGAGCATTGATAGAAAAGAATTGCAATAAAAACAATTTAAAGAAACATGTATGATAAAAACATTCAGTTACACTTATAACATGGATCCTTCCTGAAGTGCTGTTCAGGTGGCTGTGCATATTTGAACAACATGTACACGTATCACAAGGGGTACTCACTTGTGTTGCCAAATATTTCTTCAACAATGGCTGTGTGTTGAGTAATTTTCAGAGAACAGTAGCTGGTCTTGAGTTTTCCTTTGGATATTGGCTTCTTTTTCACAATTTTTAGTCCAGTCCTAGTACCAAACCATTTTCAAAGAATGTCTATTTCTGTACACAGAGATATGGATCATTAAAGCAAAGAGAGGCGTGTTACTCAAGAATTGAAATAGTTTTGTGCTTATGCATGACAAAAGACCTAGCAAAAAAAAAAAAAAAAAATTAAAATTACATCTTTCAGCAATTTGGTAGTAACAGCTTGTTTCAAAAACACAGAAGTTTCGTGGATTTTAGAAGCTGCAGCTTCTGAAAATGACAGTTTTACATGTGTGAAACTGGGTTTTTGCAATTATAAGAGGATATCCAAAGAGCTAATGGCTAAAAACTTGGCACATATTAGTATGGTCTGCTGTGTGTCTTTTTAAAGATATTGAGGAAACGTGACATGGACACAAGGAGAGATGGCAGGCCTAACAAAATAGCTTTAACAGATTAACAATACCTAAGAGCAATGTCCTTAAGAAATAGGAAAAAATCTAGCAAAGGCCTTACATCTGTTTTATCATCTGATCTAATAACTTTTCACCAAAGGCTCATCAGAAATGGTCTGTCTCAAAGGGTGAGTGTCAAGAAGAAACTGTTATGGAAGGGGACCAGGGAGAAAAGGTTGAGGTATGCCAAATTACACAAGAACTAGACTGAATCAGTGACAAAAAGTCTCATGGAGAAATAAATTCTCTCCAAAGCCGAGACTCAACATTATTGAAGTAGTGCAGGATCATTTTGAAAGAGAATTGAAAAAAAATAGCCGACTTCCAAAGAAGAGCTTTGAAATGTCCTTCACAATGCCTGGAGAACTAATCCTGAAGACTACTTCAAGAAATGACAAGAGGGGTTGTCTAGGAAAGTTCAGGCTGTGTTGAAGAATAGAGGTGCTCAACCCAAATATGGAACCTTTCCAGCTAATTAGAAGATCACAAATTCTACTACCTTATATTTTGTATTTCAATTTAAGTTTGCATATTTAAAACCACTGCACCTACATCCCATATTCCCGACAATATGTAAATAAATAAGGATGGCTCAAAACTTTTGCATAGCAGTATTTATTCCTCTTTATAGAATTAAATAAATTATATATTTGTTGAGTAATTATTCTCTCCATGAAAAAGTGCAAATAAACAAAAAGCAAGATGCTTTACTATTTATATCTGCTCATTTCATTGATTATATCCTACATAATTCTTAGTCAAACTGGGGCAGATGACTGGGGGTAAGTGAATCACATGGTCTTCTAACATGAGAATTCTATCAAATTTACAGTACCATTGCGTGCAGGCAGATAGATATGGGAGTGCTACAGTGTTGTTAGAGGGCATTTACAGTAATGAGATTAAACATTTGGACAGGAGAAAAAGTGAGACACCTCAACCTATGTTATCCCTACACACGCTGACAGGATACATTTCTTTCAAGGTTACTTTGTTTTCTGTCATCTCTCTTCTGGTTTAAGAGAAAAGGCTCAATCCCCAGTGTGTTAAGTGCCACTACCATTTTGCATGGCAGATATAGGGCCAGTGCAGAGAATTAACGAGAGAGAAAAAGATTCAAACTAGCACGCATTATTATATACCGAATTTCCCAGAACATGCTGAATTTAATTGCACCTCAAACACTCAGTTTATTTAAATCCAAGTTAAAGACCCTGTTGTCTACTGCATTTACATAGTTTTTATCTGAATTGGTACTGTTTCCTTTTAACCTTGAATTTTAAACTTAATCATGTTTTTAATTTGTTGTCCTTTCTTAATCTTGATTTTAGATTATCATTATTTATATTTTTCTTTTTTCTTTTCTGTTTTAATGTACTTTTCTGCCATGTAAAGCACCTTGAATTGTTCTGTACAGGAAATGTGCTCTATAAATAAATTTGCCTTGCCTTGCCTTGCATCTGACATTATTGTTATATAAAACTGTTATTCAACGTACAACATTTGTACTTTTTACAGAACTGTGAACTGTAAAAAGTATTCCTCACAAATCTATGATGCAACCACATTGCACAAATTAAAAGGTGCCAAAAAGAATTCAAGCAACAAATGGCAAAAGAACATTTGCACAATATATCCTTTTTTTTCCGGTTCACAAAGACAGGAAATATGCAAATGTATGCAGAATTGCAGGAAATTGGTATTTAATGTGCAAAACATCTCTAGGGTAGAATCTCCAGACACACTGACTAAGGTTATGCACTTTTTGGCCTTATTAAAATTTTGGTTCAGCATTTCTACCTAACAGAGGGAAGGCAGGGGCTGGAGGGTTATAAAAACACAAACTGGCAACACAGAATTACCAGCTTTGCAGCAGCTGTGAAAAAATCCCACCTGTAAATAGGCCGTGTATGTGAAAGAGTCTATGCCCAGATACTGAATGTGACCCAGAAGGCACATGAGGAATATTGTTTGGCTTACTGTGCCTTACAAAAAGGATAACATGTGAACTAGAATGGCTTTTTCGCTGCATTTTTTACTTTTAGTCTCACACATATGCTTGATTGTATGGATTTAGCAAAACTGAAGTCTATAAAATAAAATGTTAAACTGTTTTAAAACTATAGTTCTCTTTATTATTTTTAAATCACTTCACATTCATGAGAGTCATATGAATGGCAAGACACATCCCGATTTTATATTTTATTTCATACAACTTCGTAGCATACAGCTTTCTTTGTTATGTTGGACACTACTCAGCCAGAGCCCTTCTTTTGAGAAAAAGTGCTTGGTTATCCAGTCATCTAGTCATTATTTCCCTGCTTTTGTCAATTATTTTGATTTGGGCCTCTGCTTGATGAGGTGCTCTCTTGTCTAAAAGGATTACATGTCTGGCTGGTGTTGCCACTGGCTACACTGGTATGGTAAGAATGGCAGTGCATTTCTTCATTTTAACATGGAGATAGCATCTAAATGTTTGTCAGATCCATTGCCTACTGTTTAGGGCAACCATTACTTTTATTCTGTCAGGATTGTCACTTCAGATGGGTAACTGCATCAGCTCACTGGTGTCCCCTAAAGCAGAATGAGTACAGGAGTCTGTGCTCTCCTAAAGACACAGTTTTACACATGTGAAATAGCCAGGTCTTCAGCTGAATACTCCTAGTGTTTTATATCAAAAGTGGATTTGTTTGAATTAATAAGGTGGTGATGAAAAATAAATATAATACAGGTAATTGAGTGCTTCAGGGACATTCATCAGAAAAGCCTACAGGCTTCTCCCTTTTTTGGCAACTGTCAGTGTTGAATTGTCTCACTGTTTCCCTTGTCATGCAAAATATAACTCGATTGGATAAACAATTCCATTTTTTCATAGAAGATTTCAAGTACACATTGTAAGTATATAAACAAAGTAAAAAAACAAAACAAAAACATATCTTCACAATTTGGAAATGCTCTGATTTCTGTCAAAAGTCTATCAGCCATCTCACTATTGACCATTCCTTTTCTGTCACTAAATCTTGTCCCGCGGCCCTGCCCCCTATAGTCTAGTGAGAAAAATTCTCCCAGCTATATTTTCATTGATCACTGATTTTCATTTAAGGAATGCTCAAATTATATTCACATTAGAAGAAACAATGCCATAATTTACCTTCTCTCAATCACATTTACATCCTTTTCAGCTGTCGTCTTCTCCTTTGGCTTCAGTAGTTCAAGGCAGGCTCAGCCCTCCCTCTGTGATGCACAAGAGAGCTGTAACCCATAAACTCCTGTTAAGAGTCAATTCAGAATCATTTGTAGTCTTTCATGTATGCTGAAAAAAGTTGCCCCTCAGAAAGCAACAACAGTTGCATTAGATATTCTTAAAGATATGGTGTCCATTTATAAAGCTCAGCTTTATTCATGTTATTCACCTTTTTTTTCTTGTTTGTTTATTGTTTTATTGTTAATATAAGAGGCACATTAAAATGCAATTTCCCTTCGGGGATCAATAAAGTATAATAAAGTATAATTCATTCATTCATTCAAATGCAAAAATGTGAAATTTAATCAAACTTTTGTTTGCACTACACCTGTCCAATTGTGAGAAGAAATTTTGTAATGGCATTCAATATTAAAAAGTGTTTTGTGAAATGAAAAATATAAATAAATACAAAAATGGAAAATAAATTAGATGTTAGGTTTCTAATGGCGTTGGTTTGTCTGTCAATCTGTCTGTTAGCAGCAAAAGTCAAAAATTTAAGGATGGATTTTGTTTAAATTTTCAGGAAATCTCAGAAATAGAATAAGGAACAAGCAATTCAGAATCAATGGCAAAAAACATACAAAATTGCAATAGCTTGGTGGAAGTCTGCACTCTCTGAGTCTTTCTAGTATTGTCATTGTTGTTCAGATTGGCAGGTTCTTCCACCTTGTTTTACAAGCTGGCTTGAAAGCTTGTGTTTAGATCCAAACTTCTATAAACTTCCAGAAATTATCAAAAAGAAAAAAAAGTTATTTTGAGTCATTCTTTCTTTCAAAAAATAAAGAAAAGAAAAATCTGAAATCAAGTTTGGTATGATTTTTTTTTCTTTTTTAGCCATATCGCCCTGTCATATATAATGCTCTTGTTTAATTATTTAGTCAGTCATTAAAAAGACTTTGATCAGGCAGTCAGCAGCCACACTGGTGAGATGAACTGTTTGGGGCATGCTCATTTCAAGATGTTACAGTAATACACAAATAGAAAGTTGTGCTTGATGCAGTGGCGGTATGAAAAGGTCTGGTTTATACAAACACTATAGTTTGTATTATTTCTATTTTTTGCTGTTGTTTGTTTGTTTTGTCTTTACTAAATGTTTTTGGTACATGATTAAAAACAAACAAACAAAAACAAAGCGTCTGACTAAAGTCGTAGCAAACACAACAAAATAGTGTGACCACAAGAAAAATGACTTATCTAGATACATGGTCAACCGGACTTAATCTTGCGTAGGTTTCCTTCACATACTCTACTGTTCCAGGCCAGGGTTTTGGCCTAGAAATAAAATAAGCTTTTACAAAGAGGAAGAATCTGATAACAACAGAAAATAAAGTCAAGGGATAGAATGCATCTCATTTGTAAGTTAATTTGTAAGTTGAAATTACAATTTTCATTCAGGATAAACAAAGTATATTTCATTAAAGT
>JAOXYM010000007.1:19861540-19871586 GCA_028567055.1 Leptatherina wallacei | reverse complement strand
AGGAGCCATTACCTGTGCCTTGGCTTTATTATCAGCCACATTAGATGAGGCTGGACCTGCAATCAGAGTTCTTGGTAAGAACTGTAGAGTTGCTAACAGTGTCCCTGTATGCAAAAGAAAGACAAAAACTTTATTTATCAGAAATCAAATGATATTCTAGGAAGCAGAAATCTCAGTTTGTTGTACCTTTTGGTCCATATACACAAATATAAGGTCAAAATGCCTCTAAACATTTTTATGAAAAGGTTATGGAAGTTATATGTGAAGACAAGGTAAAAGTTCATTGCAATGACAGACAGCTGAAACACGCTGAGCTGGCCTGTAAAACACATAACTGGTAATACAATGTTTAGTAATGGATGGTTAAAAGACTACTGGTTTGGCAAGACTTTAATCCCGGCACAGAAGTGTAATAGTGGCTGGGAGCCCCTACATATATCAGACACTTACATTTAACATTTGAAACTAATATTTCAACTAAATGTTATAACCTCCACATGACAACTGCCATGTCATCGGCATGTAGGAGCAGCTTCTGCAGTTCTGGCTGGATAATTACTCCCCACATATGGCTTGCCTTGATGAATGCAACCCAAAATTACTGTGCAAAAGTAATGGATCGAAATTAAACAAATCATACTTAAGAGACAAAATTCAGAATCCATATTATATATTGTTGAAATGCTTTTGAACTGATAGAACCTAGCAACTGTTACCACACAGAAGAGGCGGATAACTCAAACATTTCAAACAAAAAAAAACAGGATGAAATGATAATTATGTTTTATTTACCAAATGTCAATGGTCCACTTCATTGCATACTGTCATGCAAAAGCACCCCTGGTCATTCTTGTGCCCCATAATTGAACAGCAAGAGAGGAGATTATGACCATATTTTCCATTTGGTCCTTAACTACATTAATGAGCCCAATCTTAGAGACTCATCTTGAAAATGTGGTGATTTTTACAACTTTAAAGGACCTATAATACATTTTCCTGCTTCTTTACAATAACATACTGTATTTGGTGCATTAGTTCTACTGCAGGCAGTGATTTAAAAAACAAATTTTCTCTTACTCTTTGTTTGTGTGGAATAATCTTATTTTTCATGGTTGGCTGCAGGGACAGACTGGGACCAAAAATGGGCCATGGCATTTTGGCCCATACCAGCCCATATACGATCATGCACCCCACAAATCTTTGAGCTCCCTGTGAATATCAACCATGCAACTCCTTAAAACCACTAAAACCATGCAATGAGTTAGCAGGAATCAGTGAGAGAAGACACATTAAATACTTTCAAAAAGTATTATTTGTTAATGAAATAAAACATTTTCTCCAGCACGGAGATGCCAGTTAGAGAAGCAATCACTTTGTGTTTGAGGGAGAAAGAAATTAGAAAAAATAGACAGAACAGACACGAGAAATGATGGATCCAATGAAAACTGTTCTGAAACAAAGTGCAGAAACAGTGACTCTGTGTCTGCTCCCGGCTCTCCTCTTCTGGAGATGTTATCTCAGCCAGGTCCAACAGAAGATTGAATGGAGATTTTTATTTATTTATTCAACGTAATGACTCAGTCTGGCCCAGAATTATTGGATTATCTGATAAAGAGACAGAAACAACTGCATCAGTACAAACATATGGATAAAAATGTAAATAAATAGATTATCTTTAAAGTGTTTTATGTCTGTAGATTGTCCATAAACACCTACACAGAAGCTGCCTCTAACACATTCTGACCCAAAAGTATCCGACTATCGACCCACAACCAATGACGAATAGGCTGATGAAGAAAAAAAGAAAGCTGCTGACTAACTAATGTTGATGAATGATGTTTAAAAAAATCATGTTCTCAGTTTCAATGAAATGATTACATCACAACAAACACATCCAGTTAACTATCTGTTCTCCTGATGGAAACACCCATGCCATCAACTAATTATGCAATGAGCCAAACTAACGTGGCAATTAAACAGCTGTAAGATGTTTTTTTGTCAATAACATGTTAAACGTACGTTTAACATCCATCCATCCATCCATCCATCCATCCACCCATACATACATACATACATACATACATACATACATACATACATACATACATACATACTAGGGCTGGATAAGTTAATGTGTTATTATTATGTTAACATATAAATGAACATTTAAGGACACATTTACTCAGTGTTTTAACCCTAGAACACTAACGTTGTGTACTCTACCCATTGAAAACCAATGTAGCATGGGTGAAATATGCCCACCTTTAGTGTTCTAGGGTTAAAAAACTGTGGCTCACGGACTCTAAATGTACACAAGCAGCCAAACCACAGGTTACAGGAGAGGGGGTACGGATTTGGGATGGTGGTCACCTCACGTGCCAACCATTAAAAGCATTTGTTGTGTTGATGCCTTTTCCTCCATAAAAATGCATATAAACATATGGTTTTATGTCTGTGTTCCTTATCGAGCCCTGTTGAATCTTTGCTCCGTCCTCCCAGGGACAGAAGTGTTTGCTGAAAACTTGATCCCGACTTATTTTGCTTGTTTCACTGAATTACCACAGGAAGTGTTAAGTTTTAAAATGTTGTTAAAGAATTGGACTTTCAACAAACTTTTGACTTGACCAGTAATGTTATCTTCCGGCTAAACATGCCATCATTCTATTATTGATTATAGCCTTTGACTCTTTCGCCTAATGTTTGTCATAACAAGAATTTTATAAGAAAATGTTGACTTGTAGATTAACTTAATATTTGCATAAATTTGGTTCAAAGAGCTTTGAAATTCATGCTGACTTTAAAAAAAAAGAACTGAAATTTTCACCCTTCTTTATCATTACACTTTTTAAGGTGACTTAGAATGTCATGAAAGGTGCCCATTAATAGAATGTATTATTATTATTAATATCATTATTTGTTACATGAAAAATAAGACTTAGATTTACAAGAAATGTTTTAAGTGCAACTGTCCAACCGGAATACTGCTGTTAAAAAGCAGTTTATTTGTTTAAAATTATATAAACCAAAAGTTACTTAACTTTTGTTGATATAGCAGTACATTTATTATTAAAGTGTAAGTGTACTGCTTTCATTTAATTCTTATTCCCAAATCATGTAATTAATCATGATTATAAATGTTATAGTTGCCCAGTACTAACTGTAATGTGCATCAAAATCTAGATTTTTTTTAACAGTAAAAATAAGTAGAAACAACAGAAAAAAAAGCCTAACTCCTAATATATTTGCTGTATTTTCAATGTAAACATTCAAAATATACCTAGGGGAACTGGTGTCTGTAAGTGCATCCCTGGTGGGGGCTTGACTCCCTGATGTGCCTTGGAGTGTATCACTGTCTGTGTCAACGGCTTCAGAAACTGATGCGCCTGGAGCAGCATTTCTGACAAGTGGAGCGTCTGACTGGACACCTGTCAGGGCCGTCTATTATATTATTTCTTGCATTCTTAGGTGTACTTGCTAGACGGCCAATTCCTCTGGTCCTCCTCCGGTTGTCAAAATAGTATGCTTGACTTGTGGAATGCATTGTTTTCCTTTCATTTTCATGTCAAACCACTTTATGAAATTTCTCAAGTGGATTGTCCAAACAAATTGCCCAAACAAACGAAACTGGACTAAAAAGCACAGGTGTGAAAATTCCTGATACAGTAAAGTCCACATAGAGCACCAAAGCTCGACAAAGTCAAGTCAAATGAATTTTATCTGCAAATTCTCATATCTCATTTTAAATGTTTGCCTCATGGGGCTTTTCAATTTGTACAGTAAACGACATCACATATCCTTAGGCAGGACTAACATGTATGCATTTCAAGCTTCAATGCTCATGCTGTTCATGTGATGACATGCATAGCCAAACCAACATTAAGGTCATCTGCTCTGTTTTGCTTGCTGTAGAAAGTGGAGAGAAATTAAACTTTTCAGAGGGCAGTATGCAGGCAATCAACCTGTGTCAATGATTACATGACTTATAATTGTTACAACTTTTCCCAAACAATAGGCCATTGTCAACATTTACACATGTACATGTGGTTTCTACTACAGATCCTTGACTAATAATCACTTCCCTTAATGGGCAAAACAGAAACATGGATGTAACCTGTGAGTCGACTGAGTGGAGGCATTAACAAAAAAAAGGGGAAAAACTGTGAGGATGTAATTCTTCTTTTTATATACAAAAGAATTACTAAAGAACTGATCAATAACTGATGAGCTTTCCAACTGCTCATTATTAAGCCTTCACTGTGTGATCCAGGCCCACCAACAAGAGAAAAGCCTGACTGCATTCACTCTGTCAGCTCTTAAATCAAGAAATTCTCCAGTATTGGTAGTCTTATGGGGCCACTGGGGTGATTTCAAAAGCATTGGTCTCCACAGTGGTTATCTTGAACCAGTGAAGCAGAGAAAGAGAGAAAGGTTTGAATTCTATCGTTTCTCACCTAGAACTCCAAAGAATGAGGCAATTTCAGTTCTCCAAGGAAATATGCTGATGATGTACCATCTGTCAGTTCCATGCATTCATTTGTCCCTCACAGTCATTTATTTCCTCATAAAATATTTTCATTAATCTATGTAGCTAATGGGTGATTCTGACAAAATCTTTAAGATATGTTCCCAATTACAGAAGGAGACTTACATGTTCTTTGTGGAGGACAAAACTGAACATTGAGATGACAGCGACTTTAATCAGTCAGGTACTCGGGACATTGCTTTATCTGTCCCGAATGATGCACTTCTCTCTCTGTACATCTACCTGGAAGAACCACCCATCAAATTTATATGCCACGCAGCTCAGCTGTGCTCGTGCAGAATTTATTCTATAATTCATATGAATGTGTTAGATGGACAATATTTGCTTGGCCTGTGGCCTTGCCTGCTGCTGTCTATGTGCTTAGTGGAGAGGGCACCAGGAGCGGATAATATTTGCCCAATAGCATGCCCACGGCACACAATAAGCACCATGCTGCACTAAAAGATTGTGCAGGTATTTTGTTTTACCAGAAAAGTTAACTTACCCTTTGTTAAGCAGAGTTCAGAACCTATTAATCTTTTAGTCCCATGTACAACAGCAATGTACTAGAATTAACTCAGACATTGTGCTGACAACATTTTATATTTATTAAAAATCAGGCTTTCTGACTTTTTCTGAAATAAACTGAACTCTAAGCTGGATCCTTGTGAATGTGTGTGTTTCACTCTGTGTTCTTGCATAAGGAATAATTCTTAGTGCAAGGTGTGGGGGTAGTTAGTCAGAGTTTGTTAAATTTCTTCAGGGTTTAAGAAAAATCCCACTGGGATTAGCTTAGCTTTCATAAGGTGCTCTTGACTCACTTTTACTCCTCCTCTGTTTCAAAGAGGATTACATGCCAAAGACAGTAATGCCATAAAATAAATTTTTTGGCATAAAGGTGACTTCTCCCAAAGTGTGTGTTTCTTCATTTATTTGGAAATGAAATTTTCACATAAATCTCATGGGCAAGTAACTTTAAACACCTTAATGAAGCATATGGTATGAAAAACAGGAAGTGGGTAATGAGTAGCAAGGTATAGATTTAAACTGCCGCTGTGTATTTAAGTTACATCCCATAGAAATTATTCAACAACTTTAACAAAACTCAAACCTCAGCTAAAACATCAAGGCTGCAGATGGAATTATGCTTTCCTGCTGTGTCACCATATATGGGGAACTCTTTTTTGTTCACAGTTCACGTTAATTTTAATGAACTAACATCACAACAGTTTTCCTTTTTCATCATGACGTCATTTGTCATTTGTAACTAATGCATTGCCATATCCATGCATTAACAAGTACTGTAACAGGCAATGTAAAGAAATTGTATTCGAACATAGAAACAATTTATTTAGAATATAACTGCACTTTAACAGAGTAATGTCCTATATGGAGCAAAAAATAAATTATAAAGCTATAATTTAATGTTTGTGCTCACCCTTTGCTGTGGTTTTGGCCTGTCTAATGACTGATTTAACGTTAGTTTCTATGGTTATCTGAGTATAAAAGAAAATATAGCAGCTTGCATTACCAAAAGATTATGCAATCATGCAGGTATCTTTAACACAGAATTATTTTTTTCTCTTCTAAGTACTCATTCTATCTGGACTGTGTCCATGGAATCAGTTTGGTGATTCTAATTGGTAAATAAGTATTGAGATATGCTGACCCACTGCACTTAAAGAGACATGAAAGCCTTAGATTGTTAAAAATGTGTCATTTATTGTGTCAGACAACAACAGAGAAACTGAAGGAAATAGTGGAAAAAGAGGGTTGTCTTGGTGACTGGCAACGATGAAGCATCCTGGAGTCGGGTGATGCGTTTTCTGCCAATTCTCGCTTATCTCTTGATCTCAGACATGCAAATTATTCCTCCACATTATTAAAGTTAAGTGGAGAAGATGAGCAAAAAGCAAGGGATTTGATCTGTCAAGGTTGAGTGAGTGAGCTAGCAAGGCAGCCACAGAAACAGAAGCAGGGAATACAAACTAGATGCTTATGTTGCAGACATGATGGCCAACAAGAAATGGGTGTTAGTACGTGTGTCGACCAGGAGCACACTGCTTCAACTTAATGAAAATTGGCTGTGCATAAAAGAAACAGTGACAAATTAAATGGGCCATCAAAAGCTCTGCATATATTGAAAGGACAGAGGAAGCATTTCCAGATGATTATACTTAATATTTCACTGTCATCTAAATCACATTTCTTCTTTGACAACAGCATCCTAACACGAGACATGGTGAGAATGAAGAGATGGGAATGAATAAGAGCATGCAGGTACTGCCGAGATAGTGATAATCCTAAATTTTCCCGACAAGCAGACAGATACATGGATCAATACCCAGTATTCATGGGTAAAGAATGACCAGGCATAGCTCAGTATGTGTGTTATTCCTACACCAGGGGCCAAGGTGTTTTTTCACTTCCATTTGTTTGTATGTGTTTCTATGGTTACACATACAGTATTATACAAAAGACTTGAGCAACCCCTTTTATCTTTACGTTTTCTTTCTAAGGACCCAGACGTGCTTTTAATCTATAAAAGTGGCCCTGATCAGCCCTTCAGCTTTTTCAAGGCTTTTCGAAGTTTTTTCTGTTAAGCCTTTACGTGACCCTTTTTAGAAACACATATTTTCTAATTGATTATACTGACCTACAAGTCATTCAGCATTAAAAGGCACCTAATTTGATGGATGAACCAGCTTTATCTTGACACATAACAGACAATGTAGCAAAAGGAATGTTGGGAACAAAAGAACTCTGAGACTTAGAAAATATCAAAAGCAAGTTAACAGTATCAGAGAGTAATGTCCTTAGAAAAAAATGTGTGTGTGTGTGTGTGTGTGTGGGGGGGGGGGTCTATCAGAGCCCTGACACAAGACCTGATAGATGCACCTGGCCCTTCAGTTGATTCATCTGCTGTTCACTGAAGCCTCATCAGAAATGGTCTCCATGGACGGGTGGCTGTCAAGGAGCCATTCTTAAGAAAGGGAAACAGAGAGAAAAGGCTGAGGTATGCCAAATTACACAAGAACTCTACTGAAAACCACTGCCAACGGGTATTATAGAAAAATGAATTTTCCTCAGAGCCTAGACCTCAACATTATTGAAGCAGTGGGGGATCATCTTGATACAGAACAGAAAGTAGCCAGCATCCAAAGAAGAGCTTTGAAATTCAATAAGCCTGGAGAACTATTCCTGAAGACTACTTAAAGAAATCACAAGATTGCTTGTCTAAGAGGGTTTAGACTGTGTTGAAGAGTAGAGTGGTCTACAACACAGTCTGTCATTGTTATTGTTGTTGTTGATTTTCACCAAATACTGGCTTTGAGAGCCAGTATTTGGCAAAAAGAAATGATCAAAAATTAAAAAAAAATCTAAGTTTTGCCACAAGGTTGCTAATTTAGTGTTTCCACTAATGCAATGTCACCACCACAGTAGAGTAAGAAAAAAAATATATGCAAAAGTCATTCTCAGCTACTTATAACTTTCTTTTTGGCTCATGACACACACCGTACAGCTGAACAGATGGATGGCTGAGATGGATTGGTGGGCGGGCTGGTGGGTGTGTGGTTAGGTTAGAAGAACACACTTCACAACTGACACTTATGCTATTCTCTGAAGTGACGCAATGAAAAATAGGCAGGCAGAGTAAAAAAAAGTGACAGCATCCAACGACCAATCCTCTCCTATTCCCATTTACGTGTTCCTAAGAGATGAGTGAAACGAGAGTAGAGTGGGGCCGACAGCCAAGAAATGATTTCTCAAATAGAATTCAAGTAGGTTGGTACGTACATGTACTTGTACATTAATCAGTCACTGCCATGGCTATCATGTGATGCACATTCAGGTTAAAAACATGTATTATTAATTGACAAATAAACCATGTCTCAATAGTAACTAAAATAGGATATTGTATTCAAAATGAAAGAGGGCAAAGTATTTTATAGGATCAGTACGGGTCCCAATACAAAGATATATGAGGGAAGGCTTCATCTGAAGATGATACTGACAGCAGCTTTTAGCTTAATCAGACAACATAAGCACCATAAAAATGGATTGGGAATGATTTCTCAGGTAATAAAGTACTGATGTTTGTCAGCACTTGATGTGTAAACAGCACAATAATTCATGTGCTCAGCAGAGTGCTGATAGCATAGTCATAAGTCATGACTGTGCCATTCACACTCCATGTTAGTATCTTGTAGGTCAAAATGTGTCCATTGCTAATATACATATGCCTCCATGCCAGCAACAATTGTGGCTGGAGGTATTATCTCTTTTATAGCTCACCACTCTGTCTTACTCTCAAAGGTGTAAACACCTTGTAAGTGTATCTTTATATACGGATACAGATTTTTTTTTTCTCTTGTTTTATGTTATTGTCCATAGAACAAGAATTAAACTGGTAATTATAACTGATAGGATAGAGGTTTAAAACTATGGTTCAGTCATTATAATTCAAAATGATGTGCATGCCATTTTGGTGAAAGAAAAAACAACAATAACAAAAACAAAAACAAATAATCATATGAAAATAAGCATTCTAATATTTTTTGTGCACAGCCATGGTTCTGTGAAAAGTGCAAATACAAGGAGGCTTGAATCAATCCAAACAGAATCCAGAATCCTCCTCGTTCTTTATTTTGGGGAATTTTTGAGCAGGAACAGAAAGCTAGCATGCGGACAGGGTCTGAGAACACCGAAACAAGCACCTTTAATTGTTATTGTTCTGCTGTCAACAGTGATGAACCATAGCCAGGAGCTTCAAATGGAAAGGGAAAGTGTTGGAAAACACAGCAAGGATTTTAGGTTTTTAGCTGTATACAATTATGGAATTTGTCTGTGTAATCTTTGGGAAGAGTTTTATAGTCACATAAAAGTAAAAATGGGAGTTTGCCAGAGCAGCACTATTTGTTCTGATGCACAATTTGAAACGTTATGGACAGTAATTTTACCTCCCTTAACCAAGCATGAAATTGCCAGTGTTTGGATGGTGTAGTTCCGTTAAAAAAATCTAAAGTTCTCACTTTGCTTATTACTCAATTGCATTTTAGATGCTGTCTTTGTGTTAGTGTAATTAATCTATGATTTAGCCATTAGCTGATGCACCTTTGTGTGTAGGGTAAATATGAGGTGTCCATTTGATTGTGCTGCTTTGATTCTTGACTTGGTCGTGATCATTGCCATTTGTCTGTTAGTGAGCAAGATTTTCCAAAACAGCCTGTGTAGAGGTGGTGCATGGACAGAGAAAGGAGCCCATTCCATTTTGGATCATATTGGGATCAATGTTATCAAAATTCCAAAATACAAAATTGGACTTGGCAGAGGATCACATCTTATTATGATATTTGTCAAGCATCACCTAACACAAAGAAAGAGACTTCCACATCCACTCTGTACAAAACCCCTATTGTTGGTGCTGTGACCTTCCAAAAGCAGGTTTAAGAATTTGGCAGATTACATTTTTATAGTTTTTGTGATGGGTCACTAAGATCCGAATCTATTGTAAATTATATAT
>JAOXYM010000007.1:19816291-19840899 GCA_028567055.1 Leptatherina wallacei | reverse complement strand
TATTATTATTATTATTATTATTATTATTATTATTATTATTATTATTATTATTATTATTATTATTATTATTATTAAAACCTTTAGAGACAAGAAACAACCAGAACTTATGGAGAACCTCTAATCAACCAGTCAAAATTTAAAGTTCACTTGGTGAAATCCACCAGAAAAAGTCTTTGTGTGTCTGTTTGTGGGTTCAAACTGTGGAACAAGCTGGGGAAAAATCACAGCCAGGTTGTTTTTTTTTTTGTTTGTTTTTTTTTGTTTTTTTTGTTTTTTTTTTAAGAAAGGGACAGTGCATATCAATGAGCATAATGCATAAGAGACAAAACAAAACCGACTTTTAGCCTGTCCTCTATACACTTTGAAAGGTGGAGTCGGAAGAGATAAGGCCTACCTGCACATACAGAAGCTCAGGAGGGACATTTCCCTACTGGATACAAACAGGCAAGGAAAAACAAACAAACAACAAACAAAAAAACAGACCAAAATCTTATAATGGTAAAATTTGGAAATTCTGTCATAAAGTTTTCTACATAAATTGTTAATCTAAATAGTTAACCTAACTGATTTTAATGAACAGAGGTTGGTACCATATATTTTTACAACTCTTAGTCTTCGATAATTACAATTTAACAAGGTGAGTTTACTGTTGGAATTTGTTTAGAAAGTCACTATAATTTGTATCATTGAAAAAAAGGAATCTTGAAACAAATATGCTGAGAAACTGCAATATCCCAGCATTATTCCTGACGGTGAATGAATGAGGTATGTCATTCATTTAATTTGAATCATTTCATCAAAAGTGGCAGGTTACATTTTGAGCCCAGTGAAACTAACATGACGACCACACAACTGATATTGTCTCATAAAGAGAACAAAAACACCACTGACATAAGATCATTCAGAAATGTTGTACACTTAAATTTTTTCTCAGTTCTCTACTATAACTGAACTGTGAACTTTTTTTTTATATTGTTTCATTATTTAGACCATAATAATTTGCAAATGACAAAATGATGAAGGATGTTCATCACAATGCATTTTGCTCCCTAGATGTGTTTCCACCTAGTTCTGAATGACAATGAAGTGACTATTAGGTTCTATTTCATTCTAATCTAATATCTGTAAGCAAGAAGCCCATTTATAAATAAATTAAATCTTTTACTGTATGTGACAGACGATGTTCAGTGACCTGAGCCTAATTTTTACTGGGTAAAATTAGACTCAGGCCTCTTAGCTCTGTATCTGTTTTGTCTACCCTTACGTGAATCATTTATGTGGTTCTAACTCCTAGCAGTTGACCCATTTCCTCAAAGTTCTTCGACAATCTAATAACTGTAATAATATTGTTCTCTTTGTTAACATTCTTGCCAGGGGAGGGTTCACACATTCTACAATGTAGAATTCTACATCAATACACAATTTATCCAGAATTAAGTTAGATTTACATTTATGAAAAAAAGTCTAATGTATTAAAAAGATTATGACACTTCATCCACTTTAACATGAGATTGCTTATAAAATGAATTTGTAGACTAGCAAGCTATAAACCAACATGGTGCATAGCAACAAGTGAAACAATTAACTTGGCTAATAAATAAATAAATAGACAATGTTGCTTAACACAATGATCAGTTTACATATACACCACTCCAGGAATAAGTCTCAATTTCATGAAGGTTGAAATTTTAAGTTTTGTTTAATCTAATTTTGAAAAGCTTTTGATTTAACAGTGTGTTTATTTGAAGGCTGCTGTTTTAATTTTTGCTGTGGCTACATGAGTCCTACTTTGAATTAGAAAAAAAAACAGCCCAAGCTTAATGTTCCTAAGAACTAAATTGCCAACCCTTTTCTCAAATATCTTAGTATAAACTGAGCATTAGAACAATCATGAAGGGGAATATCATGATTGTAAGAAAGCTGAACCAGTTTGTCAGACTCGTGTGTAGAAAACTATACACTGCCTGGCCAAAGAAAAGTCATTACCCTACAAAAAAGGTCACACACAAATATTACATTGGACCACCTTTAGCTTTGATTACAGCACACATTCACAGTGGCTTTACTTTTATAAGCTTCTGCAATGTCACAAGATTTATTTCCATCCAGTGTTGCATTAATTTTTCACCAAGATCTTGTATCGATGATGGGAGAGTCCGACCACTGCGCAAAGCCTTCGCCAGCACATCGCAAAGATTCTCAATGGGGTTCAGGTCTGTACTCTGTGGTGGCCAAACCATGTAAAAGAATGATCTGTCATGCTCCCGGAACCACTCTTTTACCACTTGAGCCTGATGAATCCTGGCATTGTTATCTTGGAATATGGCCGCACCATCAGGGAAGAAAAAATCCATTGATGGAATAACCTGGTCATTCAGTATATTCAGGTAGTCAGCTGACGTCATTCTTTGGCCACATAATGTTGCTGAACCTAAACCTTACCAACTGCAGCAACCCCAGATCATAGACTGCCCCCACAGGCTTGTGCAGTAGGGACTAGGCATGATGGGTGCATCACTTCATCTGCCTCTGTCCTTAGCCTGATGCATCCATCACCCTGGAACTGGATAAATCTGGACTCATCAGACCACATGACCTTCTTCCATTGCTCCAGAGTCCAATCTTTATGCTCCTTAGCAAAATGAAGCCATTTTTTATGGTTAGCCTCACTGATAAGTGGTTTTTGTATGACTACCCAATCCCTTGAGTTCTGTTCGTATTGTGCATGTGGAAATGTTCTTACTTTCAGTATTATTCATAGCCGTGAGTTCTACTGTTGTTTTTCTTCGATTTAAGTGATCACCGATCGGGATCATTCAGAATTTTCTTCCGACCACATTTCTTCCTCAAAGATGATGGTTCTTCACTATCCTTCCAGTTTTTAATAATGCATTGGAGAGTTCTTAACCCTATTTTAGTAGTTTCTACAATCTCCTTAGATGTTTTCTCTGCTTGGTGCATGCCAATGATTTAACCCTTCTTACATCATCCACAACCACGGAATGGGTTTTTGACATGGTTGTTTAAGAAATGAGAGCTACAGTTGGGGTTCAATAACTTATTGCCAGCTAAAAGGTAATCGTCCATGCAGTAATTATCCAATAGGAGGCTTGTACCTGTTTGTTCAGTTAAATCCAGGTGGCAACTCTTTTTTTTTGGCTAGGCAGTGTTTTCAACTGTATTGGTAATTTATTGATTATTTTTGTTCTTAAAAGTAAGAAATTAATTATTTCCTAAAATATAAAAACATTTTCAAATGAAAAGCTGGGCCTTAATGCAGTGTGGTTGCCACACACCAACTGGATTTTATGGGATTCCCATAAGTGAATGGACTTTTGACTGACTTGCATATGAACAGATGGGTGAATGGAAATCAAATGATGTTCATGTGAACTGTTCCAGATTTTATTTTGAGCCATTACAATCAAACATTAGATTGGGTAAACACGTGACAAATTTAATCATTTTCAGTCCTCTTTACAAACCAGTTAACTTTGCAGAAAAGTTTTAGTAGATCAGAAAAGCTAGCGGAGAATGCAACAACTTGCCCTAGCCAGGTAGTAGTGGCTGAAAGAATGTGTTAGTGGACTAGCAGCTATAATGTATAACTTCAGTAAAAATTTTAAAAAAAATTGGGTTGACTTATTAATTTTAGGTATTTATCTTTTAGTTTTCTTAGGACATTTGGTTAGACTATGAAACAAAACTACTGAAAAAACTACTTGAAAAAAGATTGTGCTTTGGGCTAAATCAGACATTAGAAAGGCTTTTCATACAGAGCCCCTTTCTGTAAGAAAGCTTGTTCTGGTATCCAAATCTTAGTTGGTTTCTATGATCTTGTTACTTGTGGACAAAGGTGGAATGTTATCACAAAAAGGAAAATAGACAATAGTCTGTTTCTTTATCATATTCCATATTATTTTATATAATATACCCCAATCATTTGGTATGTGTTTCTGCTCTTGGAGAATCATCAAGAAAACATCATATAGCAGGACAAATTGATTTTGATCATATTTAGCCATACATGCAGCTGTGTATGCAGCTCTTAAAAATCCATATGTCTGTAGCAAACAGGAAATCAGAAGTGACACAATATTCAATCAAGATATGTAATAAAATACAGAAATAACATTTTAATTATATAAATAGGTCAATACCTCCATTTTTCCTGCATTACATTCCATCTGTCAGTCAAAACAAATGAGACTTCAGTGCTGCTCAAAGAGTATTTGCAATAAAGAAGTCTTTGCAGCATCACAGGCTTTAAAAATAATAACACAACCGAGAAATATTTTATTGAATTGGGCTAAGGTGATTTTAGGGACACAATTGTCACCACAAGCTGAGCTTACAAGTTCTAGCCCTGAACTTTATGGAGCTATGACATTTATTTATATCAACTTGCTTCATACCCACACTTATTTACTTAGCTGGCATATTTATTTACATCACATGTAATAAAATCATTTTCTGTAGTATTAATATTGGAGGGAACTCCTCTTGTTTCAACACCAACACATACTGAAGCCGAGATGAATTTGAATTACTTTCTCGCAGTTAGTGATAAACGTTGCCATAGCTACTCTCTCTGTGTCAGGATATCGCCTGCCACTGCCAGAGGACTCTGAGACAGAAGGCTGTCTCGCCCCAACAGAACCTGTCTTCTCTTCATCAGATTGGCTTCGGTGGCTCACACATCAACATACTCCTAGTTTGCATATGCCGATGACAGGCGGAAGGAGAAATAGTTCGCATGACACAGGTATTTTTAAAATGATATACAGCCTTCGGAAACTATTGGAAGCAGGAAATATTTAAACTAAAACAATCACAGCCAAAACAAGAAGGCAGACCTTTCAGACAAGTCATATATGTGTGTATATTGGATAAAATGGTCAATTTGGACTCGGATTGCACCCGTTTCTATGTTGTTGTCGTTTAACTGAAGAGGGTGTATTATTCAGTGGAGAAGTTCAAACTTCCTTGATCAAAGACTTGCAAATGTTTGCTCACATGCACATGCTTGCTCATGTGTGACTGCAAATGTAAACTGAACAGGAAATACCATAGATACAGAAGCAGAGAGATTGTGTGTGTTGTGGTAAGAACTTCATTAAAGCTCAATATCTTAAAAAAATTACAATGTTATAATTTTAAGATAAAGTAAATTAGAACTTTAAGACAATGTTTGAGGACACTATGTTTGAATGTTTGTGTCTCTGAATGATGAAAATCTTATGGATTTAGATAAGAGCAAGACACACACACACACACACACACACACACACACACACACACACACACACACACATATATATATATATATATATATATATATTGATATTGATATTGATATTGATATTTTGATTACATTTTCATATTCTCTGGGTTGTGCACATGCTCGAGAAGAACGGCACACCCACCCATGGTCCTCAGCAGGAAAAGAGTGGAGTGTCCTCTTCGGGTCGGAAATAGGGTCCTGTCCCAAGTGGAGGAGTTCAAGTATCTTGGGGTCATGTTCACGAGTGAGAGAAGGTTGGAGCGAGAGATCAATAAGCAAATTGTTACGGCATTTGCAGTGATGCAGACTCTGCGTTGGTCTGTCATGTTAAATAAGGAGCTGAATCAAAAGGCAAAGCTCTCAATTTACCGGTCAATCTACATTCGCCTCACCTATAGTCACAAGCTGAGGGTGGTCACCGAGACAACCAGATCGCGAATACAATCAGCCAAAATGAGTTTCCATCACAGGGTGGCCGGGCGCTCATTTAGAGATAGGGTGAGAAGCTTGGTTATTCGGGAAGGGCTCAGAGTAGAGCCGCTGCTCCTCCGCATCAAGAGGAGGAGCCAAATGAAGTGGCTTGGGCATCTGGTTACAATGCCTCCTGGTCAGGTATTTTGGGCACATTCCACCAGGAGGAGACCCCAGGAAAGGCATAAGACAGTGAAGGGCTCACATCTCTAAGCAGGCCTGGGATTGCCTCATGATCCCCCCAGATGAGCTGGCAAATGTGGCTGGGGAGAGGGAATCTGGGCTTCCCTCCTCGGGCTGCTGCCCCCACGACCCAATCATGGATAAGCTGTAGAAGATGGATGGATATTTCACAATATTTTTGAAGTTTTGAGTGTCATGCACTATTCTTTTGAAAAAGCAGTGCTTGGCCTCAAACTGCATTGTCCAAACATGCAGCAGGGGCCCAAAGCACTTAACTACAGCTGGATAATGCTTCACTATGCACGTTCACACTGCGGCTGTTTGGTCCGCTCTGAACGGACCATGGTCTGCTTCCGTGGTCTTTTTTCATTCATAGTGCAGTATGGACACCACCCGCACTCTGCTGCAGACCAAAGAAGAGGACTATGGTCCTCCTGAAAGCCAAGGGTCTTGGTTCACTTGTGAACGGACTATCCAGTAAACCAGAAAGAAAGTTGTATTCCGACCGCAATAAATCGTCAGGAAGAAGGAAATGATGCAGACCTATTGTTTGGATAGAAGGAAAAATAAAGCCAACAGCCTGTGTTCAGAAAAACACATGTTCTTCACACCACAGAACCCCCAGAACAGAGTCTTGGATGGGTGAATTTTACCAACATGTACCCACCCCAACCGCTGACAAAATCCGGCCTGTTAATATCTCCTGTTGAAACCGAAGACCGAAATAGCGATATGTTACCCCCGACCCGCAACCTGACCCTAGCCACACGTTAACACATTAAATAATTGTAAATACACCTCCTCACTCCCTTCCTTGCTTTACTTTTCTTAATTTGTTCATATAACCTATTCAATGTGATCGTGTTCTTTGGTAATAAACTCTTGTCATGTCCAAAAAAATAGCCTAAGGAAGTAAGAAGAAAAAATATATCCTGTGATCCGCCGGCACTAAATAAATATCTGCCCTCTCCCATTATATTTACTTTACAAAATTTCAACTCGATTTTCTTCTTCCTGCTTTTTCATGACTGATCAGTAGGAGTAGGTATATTGTCTAGACAGCGAGCTGTGACGTTCTCAGGTGGTTTGGTCTGGTCTGCTTTGGTTGCAGAAACTGGGCCTGAGAGTTTATGTTTGTGTACTATGGGGTGTGTGTGAGTAAGATCGTTTCTAAATTACCTATGTGTGCGGAGGCTTGTGTTTTAATACATTGAAATGTGTTTTTGTTATGCAAACCACTTTGAGCTGCTTTTATGCATGAAAAGTGCTCTACAAATCAATTTTTTAAAGTCTGAAATTACTTTTCCCCTCAGAATCCTTTGTTATGGATTGTTATTGTGTGTTCAATTTAACACTGTCTTATGCTGTTCAAGAAGCTGAAAATTCACAATTCACACACAGCAAGACTGAGCCAAAACTGCAACACAAATCAACAAAACTGTACGTACTTGAATTTAACAGTTCCATTAATCTTTCCAGTAACCAATATGAAAATGACCTCAGTGAAAGTTACCACTCATTCCCCTCAGCTTGCTAAATGTTTACCTGGAACAGCAGATGACAGAAAGTGGAACTCCACTGTTAGGATTGAAAGGTTGCTGTTGCACACACTTTGTGCCACTCTCACCTTCCCTTCCCTCTGATCTTCTTCATCTTAGTGTTCTAGTAATGGCTTCAGTCTTAGCCTCACCTTTTTTCTTTCTTTTTTTTTGTGTGGCTGCTCTTGGGGTTCAAATTGAAAAGGCCAAACAGAAGTCATCACACCATAATGTGCACAGACTGAAGCTGTTTGGGGGCGTACCTTTCTCATGTCACTGTTGCCCACAATGCATTAACAGTGGTGGACTACTAGTGAAAGCTTTCTCTCTTATACTTTAACATAGACATCTTAGTCTTTTAAATAACATGTCTATGAAACCAAGCCACTGTGGTATTCTTTACTTCAGTGCCCAAGGACAATATTCAAGCTTTTTACAAATTCAAGGTAACTGACTCAGTCTGAAACGTGGCAAAGTTGGCTGAGCAAAGAGCAATTATAAATATCCAAGTATCTTTTTAACTTTAGACCCTAAATAGATTAGGTTTATTTCTGTAAACTTTCAGCCATTACTTGAAACACGATACACCAATGTCTTTGTATATTGGCCTCTCCCCTCCAGGCACAGCTTCACTGAACTGCAATTCTGCAGATTTAAATCAGGGAAGACACATTGTTGCAGCCATTTTGCTGAGGAACTGAGAAAATAAGAAGATACTGCCCATTTTGTTCTCAATGACGCATGGATGCCAAGCAGTCTTCCCATTTAGACGTATGATGAGTATTAGCACTTGCTCAATATCTGGGATAAAGGCTTGGGGGTCACCTTTAATGTTGCCCAACAAAGGACCATCCTTAAAGGTGCAGTGAGCTCTTTAAGTCAGTTCAGCAGTATAGTCCCACCACTGCAATGAGAAATCCTTTTTTATGTCAGTAAGCTTGGCCTGATTGAATTCCTTTGCGTATCAGCGAATGGATCAAGTAAGAAAGGGGAGCAGATTTGTGCTTGTGATAAACTATAGCCTCTTCTGAGCCAAGGATTTACAGCAGGCCATGTTGATGAAATCCACTCCTGCAGTGTGTACTGTGTAGCTGCTAAAGCATTTTTAATCGTAATGCATAATCCAGATGCAGAATGTCCTACACTGCCAACTATATTATAATTAATAATTTTTCTATTGTGCCATGAATTGTGTCCTTTTAAGCAACTGTTAGTTACTTAAAATGCTCACAGTACTTACGTCAAACATTGAGCATTTAAGTAATATAAAAAGCAAGTTGTGGCATGGTCCACACAGAAAAATCACTCCAGTTGGGTCTTTTTTTGTTTTCCAAACTTGAATGACTTTAGCCAACAAGTTAGTGTTGTTTCCTGCTACTTTTGAATTGTGATTTTCAGTCCCTGTCCAAATCTTTAATTTGGTCAATGTTTATTTCTCCATTAAAAGTTGCAACAAACCACAGGAGCCTCTTTAAAGCTCTCATTTCTTTTGTTTCCACAAGGCAGGAACTGTTTTTTAGTTAATGCACAGTAGGTTGTCTCTCATTGAGAGATGAACCGTCCATGATGTATTTATGCAATTATGTGGACAATCCAAATGATGTAAAGGTATGGTGATTGATTGAAAGGATGAATGCAGCATCCCACAACCCAATCTACAGAGAAAAAACAACAACAGCAACAAAAAACAAACAAAATTATAAACACTGTTGCTCAAATTTTTTTTTTTTTTTATGTTTGCCCAGAATTTTTAAGAAAACACACAGGAATAGTAAAGTCAAGATGTTAAAGAGCTTGGACAACACATGTGGATTACAATGTAACCTTGACTCTTCAACAAGGAGCCATCTGCTACTTATGTGGCTTCAGTGTTCAGATAAAGGTTTGTTGTTATTAGTAGCCACCATAGCCCTCATGTATTACCCAAATTCCAAAGAGGTTGGGTTGCTGTGTAAAATGTAATTGAAAACAGACTTAAATTAATATATCATATAAACTTATACTTTAGCCATATAACATTCAAAATGTGCTTAGATGTTTTCATGAAATAGCAAAATGTTGCACTTTTTATATATTTCATACACTCTACGGTGAATAAAATATGGGTTTATCATATTTGCAATTCACCCCATTCATTTCTTTTTATCATTTAAGTGTCAAAACATTCTTAGAAAATGCCTTTTAAAAACTGCTTATTGATGCATCTTTTTTTTCCTTTTCTTTATTCCTAAAAACTTACAACACATTAGCTATTTGTGTCTGATTGCCGCTTTGTGGGCCAAAGTTTCTCCATTAGTCTGAATTGGCTTTTTAATAGTGCTGGGGATGTTTCAGGGTATGTTTTGGGCCATTTGCTGTGCAAGTATGTCATAAGGACATTGCCTGCAGTGAGCTGTGGCTATCAAGATGAGGCTGCAGAAAGTAATGGCAGACACAATGAAACCAACAAGAATAGAAAGTAAAGAGAAGCCTGATGTGCAGCAGGGAAAGCCAATTTGAAATAGCTTGAGCATGAGCATTGGTTTTCAATCTGAAGAAGATAATTAAAGGTAGAGAAAACAGGAACAACTTTGCTCTTGAAATTTTTCCTTATGTGACAGACAGGTTCATGCACTGTGATAACTTTCCAGCCCAGGACTGAGTGCTATACTCACAAAATAAATCACATTAACAAATCTCTCAGGATTTGGTTTAGAATTTTCTGTATACAGTAGTACGGTAGTTTGCTAACTTTTGCTAACTTTTTACACATTTGGATATGGCATGTAAAAACTTGTGCATTTACACCAAATCAATTCAGGGAGATAGATTAAGAGGATGTCATAAAATGTAAAAATCTGAATTTGAAATAATTTGGTTTGGCATTTGGGGTCTGATGAATCATCTAAGTTGATATATGTATAGGCCCCCTCCATCTCAGGTTCTAGATGCTGGTGGTTGATAAGCAGAGATAATTGGTGGCAGTGCCTATAATGAAGCTCAACTGGTATCAGGAAGATGTGGAGATGGGTAGAAACGACAGATTGCATTAAAGGCAGCCTTGAGGGGAAATGACATAACAGAAGACAGTTGTAAAGAACAGGGATTACAGTGATTGGCTTAAAAAGTACCAGGTAAGAATACTACTGGGTCAGAGCTGTGATGACAGAAGTTAAGAATGAAATATGTTTGACAGCGTGGGAAAGTGGAAGTGACAAAAAAAGCCTAGCAGGACAAAAAGCCCCCAAACCGTATCATTATAGCAGATGAGAGCTTCCTTATCAAACTTGTGCATAAACTTTATCAAAATCTATTTTTGTCTTTTTTTTAACTTGTGAGTTTAGTGTATTGGTTTTCTTGTGACTCTTCACTGGAATAAGCAGATATGGTGGATGGTTTAGGATTGAAATTGTAGGATTACAAATTTGTTTGTTTCCTAACATGAATGCTAGACTTTATTCACAGATTAACTTTACAGCAGCAGATTATCCATGAAAGATTAATTCTCAAACCTGAAATTACAATCAAATAGAACAATGCTTGTACAAGTAGAAAGGAGGGCAGGATGTGAAAACTTCTTCTGGGAAGTCACAGTGTTTTCATCAAGTACAGTAGATGAGGCTGTCTTCTCATCTGTAATGATGTCTATTTCTGTGTTGATATTAACACATGTTCTTTTGTGTCGGCAGTTTTGACAAACAAGTGTAAAAAGCTCACAGGCAAGAGGAAAAGTATGAAGCAGCCACATGAATTCTCTGGAGAATCACTTGTACTATTCACACATGGTCTCATTCCCTCATCTCTGGCCTTAATATCAGTGAGCTGCATTTGTTAAGTCCAGAGAGCTTGTTGTATCTGAAACAGCCTTGTTCTCTCACAAACAGCTCATCCAAAAAATGTCTAGCAAATTCTAAGAATGCAGGCATGTGTGAAACTGAGACAGATATTTGAGGATTTTGATTATATTCTAAGGTATTTGCAGGGTCTTTCTGTTTGCATTTGTGGGAAGAAAAATAAAAATCATTGCATGGCCACAATTTACTAAGACATGGAAATGAGATAATAATCACAACTAAGCATTGCATGAAAATGAGATATTATTGCATGCTCTGAGTTAGTAATGCATGAGAATATGATAACTAAACTGTGTCCACATCTTCATAATGCGCAGTCACCAAATAGAAAATCTGCTGTTGTATTCACAATATTGAATGAGCTTTGTACCAAAGGGCTTTTATCACACATGAAGCATAGATAAATTGATTTAGTCTCTTTTTATTTTAATCTAGTGATGAATAAGCAATTCTCTTATAGTTATGCACACTGCTATCATTAGTAAAATACATGTTATTTGGATCCTCTTGCTGTTTGATCTCATATTGAAAGTTGTGGCCTGGAGGTCCTCATTAATGTCACCTGGAGGAGACTGAAAGTTGTCACTACTATGTAAAGGATTTTTTTTTATAATTATGTTTTGAGCACTTTATATTAAATCCATTTAACCTTAATATGTAGTTTTTTTCTATAAATTGGCCGTTGCAATAAAAAAAGTTGAGCATTGTACACCACTGATATGTCTGCAAACTCTTTAAGAGTAATTCAGCTTGAAATATGTTTTGTTTGTTTGAGAATATGTTTGATCCACTTGTTAGTAATGAGTATATGGAACATTCAAGGTGTTAAGACCCTTTTGATCTCTTATCTCCTTGTTTTTAAAGTATTTGATCTGCACTCTAGCAAACATCACACACAGTTTTCGCTGTTAGGGGCTGTTTTGAAACCTGTTTTAAGAAAAGTCATTTTTTCCTACTTCATCATGTGCCACATTTTCCACGTAGACAAGTAAAAGCACCAGATTATTTTGCACAGTTCACAGACAATGTATCAAAAAAAGGGTTCAGTACTGAAAGACCAGGATGAAATACACTTCATAGGCTAAGAGCTCATAGGCTCAACAGCTTCATTGTATCTTGTCAACCATGTTGCATGTAGCAGTGTGCAGCATTAAGAGAAGAAGTATTAGTAATACTACATCCTTTGCTTTAAAAAGATATGTAGTAGTTATAGTACAAATGATAGCAATTCCTCCCTAAAGCCACTTGGTTGCCATAGACACAATCGTAAAAAAACCTCTAACCTTTATTGAGATCATTTATACTTCCATTGACCCTGCTGATTGTATCGAACAGTAACTGTCCTGGATTTACAATGTCTGCTCCACAATGGATTTTTGTCCTTCAATGGCTCCCTCCTTCCCAGGAACAGAATGTAAGAAATACATTTATAAGACTTTTATACGATCAGTGTGGTTTGTTTTCTGGACACTCTAAGGCCGTAAATCTGTAACACGCTATTTACTGGAATGAAAACATGCCAGATGCAATGAATGCATTCCAGTCTAATATTCATGTTTGTCGGAGAGGGACAAATATGATATACTTCTGGAGACCCAAATTTCTAAAACAGGGAATTTTTTCACATTAAATTATTGACCGGGGAAAAAAAAAAAAGAGAATAAAACATCTTTGACACTCTTCCCTTCCTACTGTACTCAGAGCCAGCCCTTGGCATAGACCATATAGCCGGCCGCCTAGGGTGCCACACAGTGGAGGGGGCACTGCTATGAGACGTCAAAAAGAAAGAATAAATAATAGCAACAACAACAAAATAAAGCCCCGTCTGGCAACTTTTCCTCGTGCTGTGTCTTGAAAATAAAAGGTGAACATATACAGAAAAATAAAAACAATACTTCCCACACCCCTTGTTGTCTCTCATTGTTTGATTGACCTGGCCGGAACCTGTCCTGCTCCAAGCACTACAAAAAAGGGTGAGTTATGGTGGAGCGCTTCTCATGTAGAGGTTAATTTTGACAGACGTCAACAATTTGTCCAAGTGCTCAGAAATGGTTTAGAAAAGAGGTTCCAGTGAAGATGTTTGTGGTTTTATCTAACATTAAAAATGCTGTTTAGTTAAGCTGAAATAAAGAATAAAGCAGAGTTTCCACATAGTGATGCTGTAGATCATGGGTCTCAATTTTGCGGCGTGGGACAATATTTGTGGCCCCCTACTTGACATCAAAGTTTAGTGTTAATGTGGTTTGCGTGTTGTCCCCAAACACCTTTTAACCGAGTCATTGCGCTTACCACATTTTCACCAATCAAACGTAGCTTTGCAGTCACATGACCACGGGACGCAACTGGCGGCATAGCAGCACAAACTCTTCACATCTAGCGGACAAGGAATGAAATGCATATGAAAAACATCAATGGCAGCGGTCTGTAAAGCTCTCTTGCTAATACAGAGCCAAATTCCGATTTTTAAAATAGAACCATTAATGCCTTTGTTTCTGGACACCCAATGATAAATTTCTAAATGTAAGACTTGAAAATTGTCAAAGGGTGTGTCTCAATCAGCGCACTTGCACCCTTTTCAACACTATGTTTAAGTGCATAGTGCATTCACACTGAAATCTAAGCTAAAATTCAGAACTCTGAAAAAACCCAGATGCTTCCCAAATAACAGCCAAAAATCTAGTGTTCAACGATGGCCACTACTCGCACTAAATGGATGCCATATTGCTTATCTAGAGGAAGGGGAAGAACTTATACCGACTCAGTAGAGTTAGGACAGTAAATGTTTTTAGCCAGTTTAGCATACGTGTATAGGTTATACGTGTTACAAATGATTAATGTTATAGTTTGTGTATGTTAATTTGGCGGATATTTTTGGTGAGCTGGAGAATCGCATTTGAATGCTTGTCCGTTACTACTGGTAAGTGCACAACGTGGGTGTTCCATTTGGGTCAACAGTGCTCAGTGCGCACTACGTTCCAGTGTACTTAGGTATTGAGAGACACTCATAATCTTTATAAATAAGGAGGACAAAGTGGTTTAGTGTAATTTTGGGTCCCTATATGAAGTAAGTGGGAAAAGTAGACAAGCTTGAACATTTTTTAGATAATTCCACCCCCCACCTTCCCTGAGCTCTCCAGTATATTCAAGTGGACCATGTGTCTTTTTGGGAGCACATAACTGTATGAAAGGCTGTTCTCCACCATGATAACCCAAAATACGGGTCCAAACTTACTGATGAGCATCTTCAAGCCATACTTCCACCCTAATGCCAAATATGGCTCAGCTGTGTAAACAGTCATCAATTAAACCTGAAAGACCTTTTATATGGCTGTTTTATTTAAGTTTGTTAACCATAATCTTGCTTAGGGCACCAAAGTGGCTCAGGCCGGCTCTGACTGTACTGTTATGTGGAGATTTTTTAAGTTGAACATTTTCTTCCACACACACACACACACAAAATAAAAAAACAAAACAAAAAGAAACATAAATAAATCATGTGCACGTACCTCTCCTTCTGTCAAAACTTCATTTTAAAAAAGGAACAACGATAATGAAAAATTAACCCAACGTGACAATTCAGTGATCTTTATCAAACCTTTTTGTGGCTTTGCTTTGCTGAAAATGTCATCTTGTTTGTACTGCTGAGAGTCATTATGCTCACTCACTGTTAAAGTAATTGCAGAACATACAAGCACCCATACAAAGATGACCTGCAAGGTGATCTCCTTGGTATTTTGAGAAGCGTTGCTTTAAGTCTGCCATATTAAGTCATCTGTCATTCTGAGCGCCAAAAGAAAACTTTTTAATCTCTGATCATCTGAATTTAGTGTTCCAGCTGTGCTGATAATGCATCATTAAAACATATCTTAATCAGATTTTCAGAATTTTTATATTTAGAAAATTGTATTTGAATACTTATATTAAGTCAAAACAATCAGATTTATTTACTGTTCAGTAAAAATGGAATCAGGGTAGACAAAGGGAGCATTCCAGAGGCATTAAGGAAAAAGGACATAGATTATAGAAACACACATTAAAAATTGCTTGCAGTGTATAGACAATCAATAATGTACTTGTGCTTGACATTGCAGATACTTGTTAAACACATACAGAAGAGTTTCAGTAGTTATTTTTGCTCAACGTTTTTTTTTTTTCCCCCCGAGGCTTGAGTTACCTTCAGTTGACTGAACACTGATAGAGATCAACAGGAAGAGCATGAAAGTGGCTATTGCTGGCAACAGTTTGACTTGGCTGTAATAATTCTTTGCAAAGATAGATTTGTGGAAATAAAGAAATGAACAAAAGTGAAGAATGTGTTTCTAATAAATTTAGTTAGTATTAATACCAGAAATGGGTTCAACTGAAAACACTCTCTTCTAGCAGCTGAGTGGTGTAAGGCATGGAATTCTATTAAACTTCAATTATCTATAGCATCAATTCACCACAAAAATCATCAGAGGGCACTTCACAAAGAAAATAAATAAGTTGAATTATGTCCAATCAAATATTGTCTAGTTAAAAGGAATCATAATTCAAATCAGTCCAGATCATTTCATATAAATTCAGTTTATTCAAATACAGTTATTAAGTCCAATTCTAACTCAGTTAAATCAAATTCAATCCAATTTTAATCAAATTAAACACAGTCCAGTTCAGTATGAAGCTATTCATAAAATGCTAATTAAAAAAAAATTGTCTTACTAAAGAAATATTGTCTCTATTCAATCTTGACTTTGATTTCCGTGAAATATATATGCAAGGGATCAGGGAGAGTGTGCCGTTACTCTGGTTTTTTGTTTGTTTTATTTTGATTTTCATGAATTGTGAATTTAAACAAAGGGCTAAAAACATTTTTTATGTGGTGGAGAGATGCAAAATAATGCTTTAGTAAGTAAAGTTTAGAAAACATGCTACATCCCTGGTGGCAGTTCAGTCCTCTTTCACTGCAGTCACCACAGGCTTCACAAGTACTGAAACATCTGAATAGCCTGAAAACTCCTCAAAAGGACGGCACATTGTCTCAGAGCAATACCAGAAAGAATAATCAGAAGCTGATGCTTTGTTCATTCCCACAATGTGGAGCAGGACGAGGCCTTGCCTCAGAGCTCGTGTGAAGCCATGTCACATCATAGCAAGCTCTGGGATCTTCCAGGCTTTAATTGGGACACAGGGAAATGAATTTTCCAGCTATGACCTGTCTGGGGTTTGCTGTCTGGGCAAAGTGACAACACTTTTTATTACATGTAAAGAAAGATCTTATCTCTTTGTAATCACAGAGAGGCATCCACACGATAAAACAGTTTCCTTTCAAATTCAACAATCTATAATTTATTAGCTATCATTTATGCTGACAGAATAACTATGCCCAACACATAATCTTTCTTTTTCCTCCTACTTCAATTAACTTTTGATGATTTTTCTCCCATATGAATTCTTCTCATCAGAGACTATGACGAGCAGTTACAAGGTTATTATGACCATTGTAAACTATAGCCAAGTGATATTTTCCCCAATCTATGTGCCTTATCAAAGCCTAAAAAATCTACACAGATATCATTTTTACCAGTGTCCCTTACAGAAAAAAAACTCTATTTTACTTATCACATACAATACCACGTGCAAAAAATGAGTCATTACATTGTAATTTCATGCTGCCAAGATGTCATGTGCCCTTCTTTAGGGCTCAAGATTGAAGGGACTTAAATTATGATAGTCTTCAAATGACAACTTTATCCACCTGAGTAGAAGCAGCACTGTCAAAGCACCAGACAGAGAACCATTAAATTTAAATCACCTTTGTATTTTCCAGGCAGATTTTGTTGCGATTCTTTCCTTTTCACATTGCATCTGTCCCATGTAGTGGTTTAACTAAGTGATTATTTATGAAATGCAACTACACATTCTTTCCTGCAGCTGTGCAAGACACCCTGTCATGAAATTATCAGGAGCATGAGACAGTGAACTAAAAAATGCTTGCTGCCAGAGACTATCACAGTCACTGGCTGCAAATGCACCAGGCTCTGTCATGCAGATAATCATCCTTCTGCCGCAGGGAATCATGAGCCTACATGGTGGCAGGTGTCAGGGGGCCAATGGGCAATGGGACCCCTGCTATGTCCTCCCCCTCCACAAGACCTGTCACAGGCCCAGTACAATCCCAGTTCTCCAGTGTGACAAGAGTGACCCAGAGCCTGTGATCCTTACTCCCTTGCATCGCTGGCACTTGCGGGCCTAATCTGAAAGCAGCATCGTAATGGCAGAATTCGGCCCCACCGGAGGCCGCACAGAGAGGACAGGTCATTACTGCTGCGCCCTTCAAAGAGAACTCCTCGCAGTGCAGCTGCCCTTCCCCACTCGATCACACTTGGCACAGGCAACTTTTCATGCCTGCTGAGCATTTTCACTGACACTTTACACTTCGACAGGGGGCCCAAAGGCCTAGGTAGGGCCAGACTTCTGTTCCCCAGAAACCCTTCCTCTTTTAATAAATGTGTACTCACAGCATCAGAGATGTTAACTACAGTATTCAAGTACAATTCACTGTGCAGTAGGAGGTCCTCAATTCCCAATAAAAAAAATAAAAAAAAACATCTTGTAATGGGTGGCACTTGCCTGAGTGATGCCATCTTTGGATTGCAGAGCTTTACATTCCCATTTGTACCTAATAATACATTTCAAAGAGCATGACAGCAAATGCAGAATATTTCTTTAATTCCTTCACCCCCCCCCACACACACACACACACACACACAACCCATCCATCCCTCCCCCACCCCTTGCCATCGCCTTCTTTGCGTCTTAAGAGGCATGAAATCGGCTGGGTTTGTCAGTAATGGTTGATAACTAATTCATTGGTCGTATTTCGTTTCAGAAACCAGTGGTTTTTCATCTTATTTCCCACTTAAGAAGTTTCACTTTTAATATTTTACTTAGTTGGTCCGTCTGGATGCTGAATCCAATGCTGACTATTCTATATATCCTTCCAACAATGAAACTGTCCTCCTGAATGCATTGCATCCTTTAACATATCATTCCCAAGTGGTTAAATGCAAATGCTTGAGTACTCAAAAGTTCTGAATGTGTATGTTTGTTTATTTGGATTAGTGTCTAATTAGTATGTGATCTTTAATAATTTTAACATGAGAAAAGGCAAGCCATTTCCACATTTCTAAGCTGAACAACGGCATGCATAATTTTTCATATCAGAGAACAATATCAGCCGTAACTGGAGGCTAACTGACTGGAGAGCCACCCCAGGCCAGTGTTTTTGAGACTGGAGGCAATATCTGTCATAATCAAAGGCTTTTTTATGCAAATGTGTGCTGACTGACTCTTTTAGAAGTAGAAAGGCTTTTGTATTTCCTATTGAGAATCACTCTCATTAGGAAGTGGATATTCCTCTCATAAATGAACTGCAAGAGCAGCTCACAACTCCTTTGCTATGTACATTACCACTGAGCCATGTATGCAAATTTTAGGCTGTGTTATTGTAACTGGTAGACAAGAGGGGAGTTGATCTGATCACTGTGAGACTGTGCAAAAGAAATGTGTACTGTTTTACAGTACATCACTGCAGATGTGAATCGATCTGGACAAGGACTGTCACCTTCTGATGCCATAATCATAAAGAAGTCAGGAAGTGCCACAGCAACAGCACAGAGGCTGTGCACACATGGTTCTGTCACATTTCATTAGTATTTTTGAATGGAAAAAATAAATAAACAAATAAAACAAGTCTCTTCAAGGCCAGCTTCTGTACCAGGGAAGCAACCTTTTGTCAGCAGTTTAACATTAATCAAAGAGTGGGTTTGCACAAAATGTCATATCTGCAGCATAAATGAGCATTGGGAAAGTGAGAATAAGAATTATGAAATCAAAAAGACATTAATTTGCAAATCCATGCTGGAGTGTGAAATGCATTATGCAATAAACTATTGCCCTCTGTTGGGCAACCGTGCTATCTACATTGGCTTTGGCATGCACTAAAGGCTTATTAGAGGAGTATGACAGTTATAATGATAACTCCTCTTCACTCTCACATTATTTAATTTAGAAAAATAAGATAAACATTAATCACAAAATATTTATTTAACTATTTAAAAAAGACTGGGACTGAGACATTAGGTGCAGACTCCTGCTTGCACTTTAAGGTGCATGCTATCAAAATATTGTTATTTTTTTTGTTTTGTTTTTTAGGACAACAGTGTTGCCAGGAGTCCACACTTTTCATTTTTTATGTAGTTTAGGTGGATAATTGGATAACACAGGTTTATCCTCAGCAAGCACTTTGTATGAGCAATCCAATTTCACATCCTCCTGAAGGGAAACCATTATTCTTAACCAGGGCTTGATACTCCAGTCACCTCTGCCCAGAAACGCAGCACAAGGTTCTCCTCAAATCCTATCAGCTCCTAACCTTGTTAGCAGCCAATCTGTATTATTGTGCTATAATTCCATATTTTGCTCTGTCCTCACTGTGGCACCAGCATTTGAAAAGATAAAGCGTCTGCTACCATTTTGTTGACAACAATGCCTTGGTGGACTGTTCCATCTATGAACATGGGCACGTTCCAGCACACTGTTCAAATCAACATCCCTGGTGAGTATTTAACTATTTAATGCTCTGTTTAAAAGAAATACTGTTTGCTGAACACTAGCATGCCACATTTTGACACTGCAGTGGAAATGTTAGTCATTAATTCCTAGATAATAAGAGGACTAGTTTGAATTCACTTATAATTTTTTGGCTAAGTATTTCATTTATTTCTTTTATCTGATCTTCTTGAATCATCTATTAAAATATTGCTAAATAGTAGATAATTATCATTTGGATTAACATACAATAATATTAATGTTTAACCAGAGCATTCTGGTATTGAAAGAGAACAGTTCAAATTCATATGAAATAAAAGTGCACTGCCTCTACAAGAGTCTCAGAAAGGTTAATTTGCAGAGAATGTTGCCTCCAGCTCTCGGCTTAATTTTTGGGCAAATGCCACTCTGCTTGATTGGATAATTCATTTTTGCCAGGCAGAAAGCTGAGATAGGCCAAGGATTTTTTATTCTAACTTTTGACATTGCACATGTGCCACAATAAATGTTTCACAAATAAACTCTTGGCTTAACACCAAGAAGTACTTTTCACATTTAATGACACAATCATTCAATGACTCAAAATCAAGTCCCAGTGATTAGTACATGAAAAAAAAAGAATAACTTCCATGGGAAAAAAAACATGATTTAATATGATCATTTATTTTTTCTTTGCACATATGCAATTGCTTGGCAACAACCATATTTTTCTGTGAACTGGTAATATCAGGCACAAGTGCAAAACCAGTATGTCACCTATCTGAATAGGTGTCTTTAAATATGGTACCTGTAGCATAACATTTTATTATTGATCTTCTTTTTGTACTCATGGTACAGTAGGTGTCCAGTATTTCTGCACATCTGGCAGACATATATGGTGAGAGAAGTAAATACACACTGCATATGTGAAATTGAAACAGTACATGGTCTCAGTTGGGGATGTATCTGTACAGACCACATTATTTGCTGCATTGTGTGTTCCATATCTACTCTCGCATCCGGAGAAAAATTGGTATTTATGACAGTGTCCTGGAGTACAGAAGAGAGAGAAAATATCACAACGGATATTGGAGAAGCAGTCAAATAGACCAGGATGGGGACAGTGGACAACTGCTTGAGGTTCTTAGATACTGAAGATACACTGTATAAATGACATTTGAAAAAATAAGCTTATTCGCTTTCTGTCCAAGAGGAAGAGGAAGAAATCAATATTGGTCTCATGTTTGTGTATGAAATACAGACAGAGGGCTAAGATGTGGTGAGCTTTCCATGCATAGAGACAAAGGGTAGGTGCGCTGCAGTCAGTAACTGGATGAAATGTGTAGTGTTATGGTTTTGCTGGTAATGAGAACTGAGCCTGTGACCCCGCTGGATCTGGGTTCTGAATCTTCCCCTTGCATTCCGTCTTGAACCTGCATGACAATTTCATTGGGTATATCAAGCCAAGTAAATTGTATATGGGACTGAGAAAACAAGCAGATGTTTTTTGAATTGGTTCATAAGGTCCCAGAGGCCCTATCTTCTCAATGTCTTAGGGACTTGAGGAATCACAGCTCAGACATGCCATACAATATTGTGAACAACATAGAATACGTACCGAAAACAACGACTTGCATTACTTCACAGCAAGATGTAACAAGACCTGGTGCGGTTCAAGGAAGACATCTGCGCCCCTCTGAGATTTAAATATGTGTTGTTAGGCCTTTTATTTTTAGACCCAAGGCTCCCATTGGGGGTTACAAATATGTAATGCTGTTTGTGTGTGCACATGCAACTAAATAACTCGCCATCAAACACAGCCACTCTAACACCTGAATAATACACACACCTAATTTTACATTTTTTGAACATTTCGACCACTGCAGTTGGGCAAAGGTGGATTCCTTCGGGACTTATTAGACTGTTGACTTGTGAGCAGCTCAGCAACTCAGGAAATTAAGGTATTTCAAAGAACACAGAGCCACAATTTGTTTACAAGGCACAGTTGTCCTATATGCATTCCATAAACAAACATACCCTATAATAGATCATCTTTCAAAGAGGAAGAAAAAGGTATTTTCACTGGTTTTATTTAACCAGTAAGACCATAAGACATAAATATTAAAGCCACTCTAGCCACATAAGAATCTCGTTTACACAGTAATATGGCTTAATGTGGATTTCTGTTCAAATGGAAATTGGCACAATTTTTAAAGCACCAAGTTCTAATCTTATACTTGCTTTCTTAGTTTTATGTAAGCACAATTTATTTTAATATTGCCACATAAAGAAATTACTAGGACTAAGATACTAAATTTAGATGTGTGATTATACTGATCCCTTGATCAGTGATATATCAATGATATATCAATAGTGATTATATATTTTCTTTTTTAAATGACACAATATATTTGTGATTTGTTTTTACATTTTTTCAAATGACTGCAGTTTATATTTTTTCTTTCATTCTTCTCTGACCAAATTTTGGATTAATTTGGTGGCAGATGAATCACCATTAGTATTGCCAGAGTCTGCAGTATCACCAGCATCACTGTCAGTCACTCCAGCATCCCTGGCTTCATTACCAAACCCTTCAGCATTGCCAGCATCTTCCTCTTCATCAGATTTGAATGTTGTCTTTCCATCAACAAAAAACAGCAAGAAGGGCCAGATAGAGCTGGATTGTGATAAAGCTAAACAGGTAAAACTTGAAACCATTAAACAAAACATTAAATTATAGAATCATTAGTAAAAGACATTTAAAGAAGTTTCATCATGCAGTACATATTTCTTAATATATTTTCTTTGTTCTTTTCTCTCGTCTTTTTCCTTTTTATTTTTGCAGAGGCCTAACATTGCCTTGCAGTGAGGCCAAAATGGTTAATAAAAGAACATGACAAAACTAAAACAGTTAGATATAACACAAAACACAAATGGTCAACATTCTGATTGATTCATGTAATTGACTATGACCAGTGGAAACACATGGATTGAGTACAAATGTAATAAATATTATGCAGACAGGATATAAAGTTTTAATTGTGATTAAAAAGAATGTGATGGGTTAGAAAAAGAATACAAAGGCGAGTGCAAAGTTTAAATGCCATCCGGTCATTGTGTATTTTCCTACTTATTCTCAGTGACATAGTTGAAAGGAATGATGAACTTGGGAACTTTATGCTCCTTTGTTGCTTTTGTGTTCTTTTGTACATGTACATGTACAAGAAATTCAAAGTGCTTTACATAAAACATTAAAAGCATTACAGTGGGGTGCAGAGGTAATTTAAAATCAAAAACAAGAAAAAGGGGGGAAAAAAGGACATTGAATTAAAAACTCTATTAAAATCATGATCAAGTGTTAAAATTCAAGCTTAAAAGAAAACTTTGATGAACAATTTCATGCATATTGCATAGAGTAGCAATGTAAATACCATGTTGTGATTTGATCAGCTCACTTATTTTAGACCCTTCAACAAGCAGCATGAAAGCGAAAGAGGAATTTTTTTGTTCCACACTGATATTATATCAGTGTGGATATAAACTTGCTTACAATCCTGTAAGCAAGTTTATATCTTAAGCTTACACTAATACTAGTGTTACTTTTTTAACTCCAAGTAGTGTTTATCAACTCTCAAAAATCAGTTAGACAAACACTGTTTGGTGTGGACCTATAAAGACACTCCAAAAGTGTTAAATAAATTCTGGGTGTACGCCAAGTTAGCAGAGTCTGCACACCATTTAAAAAAGGTAATCCAAAAAAGCCTGCCAGAGACATAATCAGAGCTGTTAAAGTGACACATGTAAGGTAAACCCATGTCTGACAATCTACACTGTGCTTTATAATACAACAAGAGATCTAGCATCTGGATACCATTTGGGTTTTGTAAGAAATTACATCGGGCAAAAGATTAGAGAAGAGACTGCGTGCCAGGAAAGCAGCTGGGCCTGACAGGGTGTGGCCAAAGCTGCTTAAAGCCTGTGCTGCTGAGCTTGGAGAGCCGCTCCAACGCATCTACAGCCTGAGCCTGCATTTAGGTTTTGTTCCCACCCAATGGAAGACATTGTGTCTCATTCCCATCCCCAAGAAGAGACACCTCAGCAGACTCAGTGACTTCAGACCGGTGGCGCTCACCTCCCACCTTATGAAGACAATGGATTGGCTGGTCCAATCAGACCACAAGTCCAGCAGGCTGAGGACCCTATCCAGTTTGCATACAGGGTGAAAGGGGGTGTTGAGGATGCCACCCTCTTCTTCCATTATATAATCAACACATACCTAGACCAGGAAAGTGGCACTGTGAGAATTATTTTCTTTGACTTCTCTAGTGCTTTCAACACCATCTAGCCCCTCCTCCTCCAGGACAAGCTGACCAGGATGCAGGTCAACGGCCACCTTGTGCGCTGGGTCACGGACTACCTCACTGACAGACCGTAGTTTGTCAGGCTGAAGGACATCACATCTTACACTGTGACCAGCAGCATGGGAGCACCACAGGGAACTGTCCTGCCCCCCCTCCTCTTCACCCTGTACACACCTGACTTCCAGTACAACTCTGAACTGTGTCACATCCAGAAGTTCTTGGATGACACAGCGATTGTTGGCTGCATTAGGGAGGAGCAGGAGGGGGAATACAGGAATCTAGTAAAGGACATTTTGTGGTGTGGTGTCTCCAGAACCAGCTGCACATCAACACTTCTAAGACCAAGGAGATGGTACTGGACTTCCAC
>JAOXYM010000007.1:19771791-19783288 GCA_028567055.1 Leptatherina wallacei | reverse complement strand
ATTTTGGCAGTAGCCTACATGGTTTTATTGTGTGTGTGTGTGTGTGTGTTACCAAAGCATGATCACTTTGCTTTCCCATGAGATGACACTATTTAGTGTGTTTTGTGTGTTTTTAGTGTGAGTCCTCCATAATAAATATATCCTGTAACATGTGCTATAATAAGATATGTGGAAGTATGCATATTATTTGAGGGTAGATAAATAAATTTTTGTCTGTGTAAAAAAACAAAACAAAAAAAAACAACTGAAATTCTAAAAATCATACAACTTGACATTTAAATGAATAACTCAATATTGGATACTATTTATAATTTTTTTTTTTTTTTCCAAGGAGGAGACACAGATCTTCTGGGTTGAATAAATAAATAAATAACAAATATAATAAGTGCCTTTACTAAAGCAGTTCATCAATTTCTAACCCAAAGCCATAAATCATATGAAAGTTTGCAGCGTGTCCTGCAATGTGTACCATAGCTGTCTTTCACATTATCTCATTCCGGACAGGTAGTTTCAGTTTTTGCCATCTCCAAACATCTTAACATGAAGGGGGGAAATTTTTACACTGACAACTGAGGTCAAACGAAATTTAGATCGTGATTAAACATCCAGACTATAAAGAAAATGTAGAGAATCTTTCCAGGGAGATGTCTAGTTAATAACAGCACTTTATCAGGAGAAGAAGAAGGTAAAAGAAGAACACCGGAGACATGTACATTCTGCCGCTACAAAGATATGTATTAACATGACTCTGAGCATGAGTTAGTCTACTGCAGTACAAGAAAGTGGTCCGTGAATTCCAAGTGATTGGGAAGTTTGTGTCTGCACATAAGCTCATTCTGCCGTTTAAGCCAATTCATTCACAGTAGTCTAACTGAAGTATGGCTGAAAGAGAAATAGTGTGCTTTATAGGTTCAGTGCTGCTGTTGTAGCTTTGCCTCAGCTTTTAGATCTCCATTATAAGCAGTTTAGCTCATGTCTTGTATAACTTTAAAGGTAATGTAAAAAATGCCATGATGTTAAAATGGAAACAAAAGTATTAAAAAGGAAGCAAAAACAAGCTGCATACACACATTCATAGTCACCCAGAGTGATGGTTTAACAGTTTAGAGGTAAACAACAGGCATGTTAGTGTCCGATGAGTTGACAAGCCAATCACAGCCAAGCACTGAACAACCAACTTCACATAAACAAAAGAAAAATGCTGAACATTAAGGGAACATTTTAGGACATAGACAAAGCTACACACTAAATATGTGCAATATATGTAATTTTTAAACATAGTAAATTAGAAAAAGACCAGATAAAACCAAAAGACAGAAGCATGCTTGAATATTTCAGCATATAAAAGCTATTGCACATTACCCCATTAAAAATATGAGATAAATGTGTTGTACTTTGTGATTTATTTAGAGAAAACCTATGACAATGTGGAATGCAGTGGTAACTGCATCATGGTCTGCATGGTTCAGTTGTATATGAGTGAAGATAGCTTCCTGAGCAATGCATTCTTCTGAATCATTGTAGCAAACTGTTAATGAAAATGTCATGTTATCTGTCTGTGAACTAAATAGCGAAAGAAGCTTGATCATGCGACAAAACAATGAACACACAAGTACTTTTATTAAAGAATTGTAACAGTCACAAATATCAAATATTGGATAATTTAGCTCAATACTCGAAATATCAATTACATTGTTTTAGTCCAATTTTTTAAAGTGGTTTCTAAGTGTTTTGGATTACAACTCAACATTATGTTCCTTTACCTTCTGATTAATGCTGTTGACAACAGTCAGTAATCAACACGATCTTATTGTAATCTACATGTAAATAGTAGAAAACTTGAAGCATTTTTTCAGTGTAGTTTTTATGCATTTTAAACTTTGGGTGTATAATTTTGTTGATTAAAAAATATATATATATCAAGTAGGTAGGGTTAAGGTAAAAGTACAGGGTGGGGTCTCATCCTCTCAGAGTAATAACCTGCCATCTGACTTAATGAATGAAAAAATACTTTAATGTGTAATAACTATGCTTTTTTATGAGAACACACTGTACTAACGGTTTCATGGATTTGTGAGTCAAAATGGAATTATCTCAGGTTGTATATTGAAGCTTTTCAGTGGCTTTCTTTGGACGTAATATTTAGTCCATTATTCTTGAAAGCAAAGACAGCAAATTTGTCACAGTCAGACGGTTAGCTGACCTCATTGGCAACAACTTTATTAAAACTGCTTCTAATTTCCCTGAAATGATTTTGAGATTAAAAGAGCTGATGTGAGCTGATGGCTTGACACTAGGCTGTGCATAGGGTCGTGAACTGTGTGCTGGAATATGCCATCACACTTAAAATCTATGGTAATGTTCAGAATTGAAGCTAATGTGAAAGACGTGTAAGTCAGTTAATTTTTATTGCCAGTTTCGGCTCAGTTCTGAAGTTATCATCATCATCATCATCAAGATGTAGCATTTTGCTTTATTAAGCTACTTGCAAGATCATGCAGTCATTTGAGAATTGTTGCATTTGCTGACATTAGTAAGGATTCCTTTCAGTTTGCTTAAGTTCTCCACCTTGTATAATTATTTGAATGGAATAAAAAATTTGACATTTTTGGAAATTTTCTATTAAAAATATTTGTATACTTTATACTTTTTTTCTATTAGATGATACTTTAAAGAACAAACATATGCACTAAGTATATCCATTATCAATATTAGAATATAATAATATTTTAGTCAGAGTAGGTGGCCTCACACTCATGTCCTGATGTCCGAATCTCAGCAACTCACAAAGCTTTGGTCTTCTCATGAATTATTGAGGTTTATGTATTTGCTTTTTGCAATTAAAATGTGAACATCAAATGAAGCTTGCCTGTCATCTTATCTTTTTCTTCAAAGATATTTTTCTCAAACATTAAAAAAAAACATTTAGAGTTTTTTTGCCTCCATCTCAGCATTGCTCTCCATCGTTCATTCTCTTTTTTCTGGTCAAATCCCAAATTCAAAACTAAAAACTGGATGTTGCAAGCTTTTGTTGCTGTTTCAAGCATTTGACATGTGTGACTGAAACCATAGCTTATCCTTTTCCACTGGAGCATTCAAAGCATGAATATAGTATTAGCATATGTGTTGTGTGTGTGTTTGCTTGATGAAAACAAGGAGAGATAAGGAAGTGACTGTGAAAAAGCTAATGCCACTAGGGGTGACAATGTGTCTGTCAAATGCAACACTCACCTCTGCAGAACTGCTTTGCTAAATTACAGTAATTTTCATTTAATCATCAAATGTAAGCTTTCAGCAATTTGATGAAGTGCTTCGCGTAGTGAAAAATTGCTTATTTTTTGGCTGTGTAACACAGCAGCATTAATTCAACTTTTTAAGTGAGTGTTTCAATTCATTTTGCAGACCTTCCGTTAGGTCTGAGGGTTTTCTCTCTGGCTATTACTGTATTGTTCCTATGCAACCCAAGCAGTAGCACTTTGATGTACATATTCATCAACAGCAGAGTAATAATAGTCAATTGATTTACAGATTCATCTGTTGAGAGGATGTCTTGTTTTGAGAATGAACACAGATGGTGTTGGAATAATTGCTATATTTTCACTAGATCAAGTGGGGTGATTGTCACATGCCCCAATTAAATGATTTTGAAAATGAATATGCAAAGCGATGGCAACGCATTCATTTTCAATCCACTATCTATGGCGCTTTAATTTACAGCATAAGGGATTCGGGATGCCAAAGAGAGAGAAAAAAAAAACATTTCTAATCATCCCTAAGGTGATAAGTGTGCGCAGTACAAGCATACAGAGAATTAGGCAAAACTCCAAGTCAGCTCTCTGGGGCAGGACTAATCATGTTTCTTTATTATTCCCCTCAAAGCTGTGGTGTATTATAAGTTACAATGCACCATGATGCCTCTCTGCATGCATCCACTTAACATTTTAAATGTTAATAATAATAATAATAATACAGTTTCATAAATTAGGCAGATTTTTTTTTCTCTGGTTCTTAATGTTTTAACATAATGCATTTTCCTATAATGCAAAATAGACAATCACATAAGAAAATGTGCTATTACTGTTGGAAATATAACAATGAAGCTAGGGCTGATCTATTTTCAGTGGCTTTATTTCAATTAATGCATAATTCAAAAAGATAAATTTGCACAATGTTGCATCAGAAAAAAAGAAAAATTCCTTGAATAAGCCAACATAAATGTTTCAGTACTTTCTGGGTGCTGGTTTTCCTTATCCAGCCAGAGACACCGCTGACACGAAGAGGTGCTTCACACTAATATCAAGCTCTAAAATATTTCAATAATGGAGGAAACAGAGTCCTCTTTTCAAATCGTCATAGTGAGTTTCTGTCAAGAGTGAGACAGAGAAAGCCAGTCGGTGAGAGACAGAGGGAGAACTTTGGTCAGTATCCACTTTGACAGGAATGACATTTCTATCCTTGTTTGCTTGACAGAAACCTATTGTTACTGGCTTTTCACAGTGGTTAATGCGCATCATTTCTATCAAAGAACATAAGCTTGATATTTATATCAGTCAAAGCAGTCAGGAACTCTGCTGAAGCAAATTGTTGAATGTTACAAGCATGCACTGTTTACACATAATGGCATATAGTGTCTGAAAATATATCCTTTAATATCTTAAATGACCTATCAGTTTCTTTAAAAGGTGACAAATTAAATAGACTTTAGTCATAAATGTGATGCCATGAAAATTCAGCCTTTCAAAGCTGAAAGTTGCTGTCCAAAGAGCCACATACACTCCCACAGATTTGACTTCTGTTTCTGCACAACACTTAGCCTGAGTGCATGAAGCTAGGGAACAAGGTGGAAGGAAATGTAAAGGATAGTTAATGGAGCCCTACTTCTTAAACACATTCATTTTTAAAGAGATAGATTGCAAATGCAGCAGCAGAATCAAAGTCAGGCCGCATGAAAGCCATTGCAATAATGTTACATTTTCACAGATTATTTATTAATCTGACAATGAAAGGTGCAAGAAGCCACCTTAGAGGAGACACCATCCCTCCATACTGTCTTTGGGAGAAAGATAGAGAGAAGATAAAAACGTGCAAAGGCTCCTTTCACCCTGCACACATTTCTAGTTGGCTTTCATTGTTGCTGCTGTCAAAAACTGACAGGCCTGAAACACTCTAGACAATATCCTTGGGATATATGCCCTTTCTGCTCTTAGGTGAGATCTTGGAGGGACTATTAGAGATGTGAAATAAACGTGTATGTCCTTGATAGGTTTAAGGGGTAATCATTTTTTCATTAATTCATAAAAAAAAAAAATAAAAAATAAATAAATCCTTCGTTGGTTTGTATATGTGTGCATGTTGGTGACTAGCTACATGCATTAGCAATGTTTATGCAGAAAGCTGATCAGTTTTTAAACAACAAATGCATCACTCTATTGAATCAATCTCTGAAATACACCAGAAATCAAGACGGGCCATACACCCATTATGGCAAACATTAATAATTAACTTTTTTTAGTCAAAATATGTATGACACGTCATCCATAGCAAATATTGATGACTTTTTAAATTGGTTATTTTAGCCATGGTACATACAAAAGAGTATTACCTCAGCATGAGCATGATCACAAGGAATTTCACTTGAAGATTCATGAAGCCACTATTTTGCATTGTTTTTTTTTTTGTGTGTGTCTTAAACCTGCATTGTATCTGCAAGTTGTAAAAAGAGGTCAATTTGTATGTTAATCTATAAGAACACAAACCTACATAAAAGAATTGACATTTAGTTAACCAAAGCCCTTTCCATTAAGTGAATACCCATTCCAGGTTCATCTGTGTTATTACAGGCTCCCTTAGTCAGCACTGTGGTAACTTATCATTAAAGATCAATTATCAGGGTATTTTTTATTCATTCTTCACTCTCCCTATAATTAACTCAACATTAGCTACTAAATAAATTTGATTAGGAGTCATTAATGAGGTTGTTCCTCATTTGTTCCCCATTCATTCCCTGGCCATCCCTCTGTCCTTAGTTGTAAAGTATTACCCTATTACTCTACTGGTTCACACTTATTTCTTTGAAAGTTGCTCCTTGTTGCTCCATGATATTTTAAATACTTTTATTTTCTATAAGAGGATGTCAGGTGTACTGATGACTGTACCAGAGGCTGTAGCCTCATTCCGTCTTGCCCCTTGTGTTTCTTGTTCACAAGCTTTGTTTTCATTGGACACTAGACTATGTATGTTTGTGCATTCAAATTTCTTTTGGAACAAGCAATATTCTACTTTGTTCTCCACAAAATAATTTATCTTCTTTAGTTGAAGAAGATAAATTGAAGATTCCCACAAAAGGAGAAATACAATTTGTATCTGTGTAGGTCAGTGTTTGCTCCGATATCTATGACCTACAGTATGAACTCCAAGTTGGATTTCATTTTTGGGGTTATCTGTTTAGGAGCTACACTCTGCTGCTATAGTGCAAACTTAAGTGGCTTTCTGAGGTCTGACATACTGTTAAATAGTTATTCCTTAACAGGGCATTTCAGCAACCTCGACCTTCTTACCATAAACTACAACTTAGTTTTCCTTGGACATTCCACACCTGTTGGCAGGTAGAAACGTGTAGTTAAAACTTACTCTATTGATTTAAATGCTGCAAGTATTCTTTAGCCACTGTGCAATAAACAATGTGAATTTGATAATGTCCAATTCTAAACTAACAATACCAAACAAAACAAAGTGACATGAAAAAAAAATAGGTTGTCTTTTTGTACAAGGTTATGGTTTCATGGTAATTTTCTTTGTAGTTTTGTCTTAATCTTGTAAATAAACAAATGGACCACCAAAGTGACCGACTAACAAATGGCAATTATCACATAGCACCACCTCAGCTTTTGCCCTTGCAGATGATTTAATCGATTCCCTTAATGAACTTCCAGGTGGAGAAAAAAAAGGAGCTGAAATGAACAAATAATACGACAACAACCAAGCAAATTAGTAGTAGTTTTAAGTCATGAAATGTCAAAGCAATTTTGTTCACAGGCAATGGGAGGGTGGAAAGGTTGGGGCATTTCAAGGGGAATTCTTTTTAATTATTTAGTTAATGCCAGCAAAGTGTGGTTGTGAGATGTGGCTTATAGTTGCTCACCATTTATTAACCAAATGGCTTGCCATGTCTAATTAAATAAGGATCCTGTGCATGGCGTAATGAATGAATATGTCATTCAGGTTGGAGGCTGGTTGGTACTTGACACAGTAAACTGCAGTCCAATAAACACCTCACCCCCTCGCTTTGTTTTTCTGCATGGTGGTATGTTTAGCTATATTTAAAAAATGAAAATACAAAAAGTATAAAGAGACATTTGGTCAAAATATTTTTGATGCAGTGTAGATGCTTTGTGAAGAAATTGTTGGTCAGTTTAAAATACAGTATTTTGTGCATTTTTGTCATTAAAACATCAAATCCTATGCTGAGAAAAGGAACACATACTGTAGCATACAGATAAAGACTTCACTGTCATGGGGAAAGCATCTCCAATCAAAGACATATTCCAGACAATTTACATATCCCACTCTTCCTTCAGAGCTAAAACAAATATTATACAGGACCAGCAGCCGTGGTGGTTGAGGAATTAATAGAGTTTTGCTGTTGTCAGTCCTGTTGTATTTTTACTGCCCGTGCTGCTGCAGCTTATGAGGAAAGCTGAGACTGATTAAATTTGATAGAGGGTGAAGAAAGGGAATGTGTACACAGAGGCACACAGGGAAATTATCTGTAGGGGAGTTGTCAGCATAGAGAATCACTGTATGTTGGTCAAAGAGATTTTGTTTAAAGTAATCTGAGAAATACAGAAAGGTTTGGTAGGCTTTGACTTGTTTAGATATGTTCACAAGGTGTGTGTGTGTGTGTGTGTGTGTGTGTGTGTGTGTGTGTGTGTGTGTGTGTGTGTGTGTGTGTGTGTGTGTGTGGAGGGGTGGGGTGGGGTAGGTGGTGATGTGATGAATTTTTATTTCATTGTAGAAGGATCTTCAAAGGTTGACCCCATAACCTTGCTTTCACCACATTATGTGTTTTGTCTGCATATGCTCAACGCCTGATCTCCTCCTCGCCCCATTCGTTGACCAATCAGGATTCACTGAGGAGCCCAATAAATAACACGGGTTCGGTTTGTCATTGAGCAGATTAGGTGTCAGCTAACTTCCACTATGCCCCACATGCCATCTAAAAGCCGGGGGTGGAGGGGGGATGGGTGTCCAGGAATGATGGGTAAAAAAAAAAAAAGAATCATAGATGAAGGCCAGAGACACGGTGGCTGCAGGAGGAGTCTTGATGCATTAAACAGGAACAGTCGATACGTCCTCTTGTGATAATAGAGCATACAGGAGCCGCTGCCAAGCTATTTAACGCTTGTCAATCTAAACTACAGAGGGCTATGACTGCAATCTTAGAGATGTTTCATTTGGCAGGTTAGGAATTTTCAGTTTTTATAAAGTTAAGCAGGATAAACAATTTGTGAAATCTGGAATGAGAAAATAAGTAAAAGTATAAAATATGCATTTGTACTTACACTTTTTGTTTTCCAAATATGCCTTTAATGACAAACAACATGGGGAAAAAAGATTAAAATAAATAAAATAATCCCTTACACGTGTCTGAGTTACTTCAGTAATTAACAATGACATGGACCATGTGCCATGCAGCAATAAGATTTAGAGCCCTGTGACTTTCCTCCCTTACAGTAGTTAATTGCTTCTGATCTCACTTCCTTCGGTCATCATTTTGAGGAATGCTTTCTGCACGCCTAAAAACCACTTCCTTGTTCCACCTTTCAGCAATAATTACCTACCCTGCACACTGATGGATATATTAGGAACAAAGGCAGAGAAAAACCCACTAATCTTGTGCTTTCTCAGAACCACACTGGATTTTTCCAGTGTGTCACTCTTTACATGCTACCATACTGTGAGGGACCAGTAGGGTCTTTGAAAAAGCAATGCAATGTTTACATGATGAGTCAGTAATTGTAAAATAAATATGTATATTGCTTAATATAATTTCAAATTCAACAATTAATTCATACAAAATTAAATCAAGTATTTTGTAATTGCATGTTTTAGATTGAAATATTAACGAGGAATGTTGTATTAATCAATTCATTTATTAAATACTGGGATTTGAAAACGCAATTTCAAACCCTATTTCTAAATTCAGAATTTAATGACACAATCCATAAATTTGTGTAGCGTCATCACACATTAACAGTAATATCAATCTTAACATTAGCAATAATATTAAGAAAACCTCGGAGCACCACCGTACTCTTTCATATGGAAGCAAGGAAAACCATTAAAATCTTATATCAAATAAATAAATCAATTAAATGAATTAATCAGTCTCAGTCTGTTAATCAATTAATGTTCAAGAGATTGAAGAAAAGATTACTGAATCCTATAAAACTAGGTTTGATGGTCTGTTTAAGACGTAGGTCAAAACTAATTCCTAAGGAGGGATTGATCCTGTCAGCGGATCCAATGTTTCACTGAGGAGACTCATGGCCGGTTCAGCTGGACTGCTCCAGAAACCAAAGGAAGCAAAGTCAAGTGGATGACTCTTTCCAATGCTCCCAGATCCTGGAAGTTTGTCCTTTACACTTGTGGCTTGTCCAGTCTCAGAATTGGATCTGCGGCCTCCTTTATCTCTTACTCTCTCATGGTGGCCTTCCTCCAGAAACTTGCAGGGACTGGTGTCAAAAAGCGGTGGATAGCAAAACAGAGATCTGTCGAACTAATCACCGGAGTGATTTAACCGTCAAAAATGTCTTAGCTTTGGAAGCCAAAAAATGGAAAAGAAGAAGTCTTGAGTTAGTTCCGATTACCAAAAATAGTAAACTCTTAATAAACTTGTGCCGTTGTTAAACGTGAAGCACAGGCGTGTTGCTTGTTCCAAAAATCAATAAACATGAACAGCGGAGCTTAAAACTTAGTTACAAAAATAAGATAACACAAATGGACACAAAAACATGTAAAGAGATGGATTCTCTACCCATCCATTTCTGGGTTCGGTGCCTGGCCATCCTCGTCAGTTCTCCTCTTCTCTGTATCTGTGGTCTGTTAGATCTTAGATCTTAGATCTGGCCATATCATTGTATTCCTTGTAGCCTTCTGATGTCTTTCTGTACTCTTCTGTTCTTACATTGTACTGCTCTGTACTCACTCTTCTCTGTCCAATTCTGTCTCTCTCGCTCTGGATGCATCTCTGAGCATCACGGGACTGTGTGTTTGGAACTCGCGGGCCGAGCCCACAAGAAGGTGTGGTTTACTCTGTTAAACCAATGAGAGCAGGCTCTTCTCAGAGCTTGGTAACAATCAGATTCCTAATTTGCTTATCAGGAGTCTGGTTTAGTGTTACAAGCGTTTCTTCAATCTCTATCACATTTAAACATTTGTGAACATCTGTGAGTTCTGTGTTAAACACATTCAACTAGTACGCTGTTCTTCTACGAACTCATACTTAATTATTTTGTTAGTTAAATTAGTGGCAAAATTATTTAACATAGTGCAAATGCAAAATATTAAACTAAAGACTGCATTGTGTCAGGTTCGGTTTACTTTTACAACATAATACATTACATAAATACAGTGTTAAGAAACATAAAGTCTGCTTATCACATATGGATTATAAAGTAATATTTAAACAATCTGGTGCTCCACATTATACAATGATAACTTCCATCCATGCACCATACATTATCTACATTTCTTAGCATTCTTAGCTTAACAGTTAAGTTTAGCTGGACATATCTTTCATTTGATAGGAACAAAAATAGTAAAGTCCAAGTTAGTTGTTTTTAGCCTGCTAGCTTAGTGATGAAAGTTGATTGCAGGTGTTTTTACTGCAATACTCAACAGGAGTAGATTAGACTGAGCTGTTCCAAGCTGATCTAGCAAGTTAGCAACTGTATTATTTGTGCTGCTTACCACTTTCTTGGAGTCTTTGCTGCTCCTCTGTTTTTTTTCTTTTGTTTTTCACTGCCAGATGGATATACTCTCCTCATTTTGAATGACCGCCAGCTCACTTGTTTTGGTAAGACAAACTGTTACATGCTGCGACTGCCAGAGCCAAAGCGAGGGTGGGGGCCCTTTAGGGAGTACTGCATAGAGCCGACACAGTCATTGCGGTCATAACTCTCCCAAGGAACAACCTCAGGCTTAAAAACGTGAAGCCTATGCGGAAGTGCGAAAAATTGCAGTTCCCCCCTCACCCACTAGGTGCTGGCTGCAACACAGCAGATCCCCATAGACTCCTACGTTTAAAAAGGCCAACTTCACAGGAGAATTAAACATTTTTACAGCCTGGTTAAAAAAAACATTTTAGGTTTAATAGTTCAAGTTTACCTTCATGACAGCTGTGGGGGAGTTAAAAAAAATCTACCTTATCTGTTTGGATGTTATTTAATCTTAAAATTCTTCATAATTAGGGGCGTGTCCTTTTGATTGACAGGTG
>JAOXYM010000007.1:19758894-19771691 GCA_028567055.1 Leptatherina wallacei | reverse complement strand
CAATAAATGGCATCAGTGTATACATACACAAATCAAAGCCCCTGCTTAGTGAGGGGGTATCTGCATCTCCCTCACAGAGTGGTTTAACTTTGTTTTCACTGCTCCAGGCCCCCAAAGTGTCACGCAAAAGCTGAATGAAGAGTGTAAACTATTAAGCAAACGCAATTGCAAAAAGGATTTTAAAATGCAGGGTGAAAAGAAAAAGGAAATGGAATATGAAATTACCTTTTTAAATTATTGAAATAGAAAGATATTTATAACCAAATTTATGAATTGTGTTATTTCTCCTTTTATAAATAGCTTTTGAAAATACACTTACAAATGACAGTATTTAATAATTAATATCGTTTTCAATATGCAATTCCTCTTTAATATTTCCATTGAAAATGTGTAATTACAAAACACTTTGCAATTTGATTTCTTTTTATATTAATTTATTGTTGAAATTGAAATTATGTTTATGTGGCAGGATGAAGGAGGGCCTGGACAGCGATTGAACCTACAACCTCTCAGGTGAGAGTCACATGCACTGACCAGTCAGCCAAAGGGACATCCATGTGGCCAAGTAGCCAGGGTGCATCATCAATCAGAGGCCCAGTGACAGGACCTCACTGTCACATTTAGCAATCTACATTTTTATTTCACAATTAATTACTCATCATCAAAATGCTGTATTGCTTTTTCGATGACCCTACTGGTCCTCCATACCATACTGAAGAACCGAAAGAATATCAAATTGGCTAATGGAAATGGAATCTGTCAAACATGTCACCTCTTTCGAAGTAAATGTACTAGTTAAATTAGAACCTAATTGAATGGAACATGTCAGTTTTTGAACAACCTTTGTACACTATAATTCTAAGTGATTATATTAATATGATTCAGACTGACATGATTTAATGCAAATAAAGAACATGAGGCTCATGAAGCAAAGCAGTAGGTCATTGTTGTCACTCAAATACAATCAAATGACCTATAAACTAAGTGTGAAGTTTGAACGTTTTGTGCACCCTACATAACAATTATTGACATTTTCCCATTAAAAATGAATTCAAGAAATGGTGAAGGCAGCAGAAGAAGGAATGTACTATATATAAGTGTATGTGAGGTTGGTGGTTTGTGTTTAGTAAAAGTGCAACTGTAAATACCTGTATGGACCTGCTGCGCTTCAGGGAAGACCTTTAATTAAAGGAGAAATCCCCTACCCAGACACAGTTTCATATGAAATGTAATCTATTTCTGAAATTATCTGTGTCTCTGGTGTTATTTCCCAATGATATAAACTGTTTCTGTCTGGATGACTTCTACTTCTGCTTTAGAAGACATGTCGGAGTTTGTTTGATTAAAGGATTAACGTGGAAGTCCTGTTCCATTTGACAAGCTAATTTGACCACAAGTGCTAGGATGGACAGAAGGGAGAGAGAGAGGCATTCTGTAGATAAATTATTGTATTTTACACAATTTTATAGGTTGCAGCTCCTGAGATGTTGAACAGAACATCTAGATATTTAGAAGGAAATTTGTGTTTGGTTTGTTGTTGTAACAATGCTTCTTAATAAAAAAATTATCTTATTGTTTAACATATTTAACTCCAGTGGTTTCCTCATGGGGAAAATTCGCACCGGGGGCTATGCCTGTTCGGTCCGTTGGGTCATCATGGGGATCACCCTTATCTAGGTAACTTGGGGTCCTGCACTGCAGCCCTATGGCTGTGGTGCGGACCTCTGTCTCTCCTGATCTGGGCGGTTTTCAGTGGTGGTGGCCTCTGTGGTCTTGCTGGCTCTTGGTGTGAACAGATCCCCAAGATATTGTTTCCTCACTGCAGTGTCAAGCCATATTTTTATTCCCATTTTAATGTTCAGTTGAAGAGACAGAAGAGTAAGGGGGGAAATGCATGTTGTGTGTGTGAATGAGTGAATGTGAGAGAGACTATGAACAGGTGGGTGTTTTTCAAAATGGTCAGTGGTGTGTTTCTGTTTAAAGCCCTTTGTGCTACTTATTGTATGAAAAGTGCATTATAAATAAAATTTGATTTGATTTGAATTATGGCTTGTCATAATTGTAGGTAATTCAAAGATAATGTGATGAGATTCTGCAACCAGCAGCAGTCCCATATATCCACAGTCAGGGACCGAACTCTATCCTCCAAGTTGCTTGCCCCCACAGGACAGGGTTTATCAGAGATCTGCTCTGTGGGTCTCTCCACTCCAGAATTTGGGAGTGAAGAGGTTGCAATGATCTGCCTGCAGTCCTGACCTCATCACCATTGAACACTTGTGGGATCAGCTTGGATGTGCTGTTTGTGGCAGGGTGACCAACACAATCACATTGACTGACTTGTGCCAAATGCTGGTTAAAGAATGAGATGCCATTCCACAGCATTGTGTGAATAAGTTAGTGACCAGCATGAGGAGGAGGTGCCAGGCTGTTGTGGCTGTGCAAGGTTCTTTCACATGCTACTGAAGCCCCAGTTTGTTTGATTAATCAATTGTTAAATTGCCAGTATATCGTGTTTCCTCAGACTTCAATTATCCAATCCAATAAACAAAACCAAACAAGAGTAAATGACAGAATAAGCTGTGCCCCACATCATCACACCGCCTCCATCTAAAGGTGTTACCCCATCAGTGCAGCAATCACTAAATTTTACTCCACATTTTGAACCTACGATCCAGACGCTGTAAGCAGAATCAATACACAATAGTTAAAAAGATAAATGAGTAGATAAGGTCAAAAGTGCAATCAGAAAGTAAAGCATTGTTACAATAAATAAATGAGCCACCAAACACAATTTTCCTTACCTATTGTGATAGGTTTATATACACAATCATATATGAAATATGTTTGATCATACATTAGTGTACCTGACAATAAATGTCAAACCAACACGGGTGATTATTCTCACAACTTTGTCACTAAACCTTTAACTGATTTGTACCTACAGACAGAAAACACTGCAGCTATGTGATGCCATTGCCTTAATTTGTGGGGAAGTGTGTAGCAAACCATGTCTCCCCTGTGGCGCAGTCATTAAGTCACCCTGTCTCATGACTCTTGGTTTAAATACCCTGGTGGCCAAGTCCTTCTTGCAAACAATGTTCCAATTAATGAAAGTGGTATGTTTTCAAGGTCAACAAACACTAATAGTGCAAATGCTCCCAATCCACTGGACTCCTATCATTGCCACTCATAGCTTTATATGACGTTATTGATAATCTATAATTAAGAACTGAAACAGATACCTTTTCCTTCAAAAGCCTTTTTTAAAACCCATTCATTAGAATAACAAAAAAAAGTAGAAACCATCTGGATACATGTACAATTCGAGATCTGCTGTAAAACTTTATGTTGTAAACTTTTAGAGTTAAAACTTTTAAAAGGGTGGCATGCACCACTTTATTTTGCCCTTAATAGCTTACCACAGATGAGAGGTTTGAATGTTGGAATAAGAACTCCATGAACTACTGCTGTTCATATTCACTCCTGTTGATTTATTTCTTAAACCTTCACACTGTTGTCAGTGAAGAGAAAAATCAATTTCTAAAGAAAAATCAATGCCAATTCCTTTCCCTCAGGGCTTGTCTCTAGCTTATAGTATGGAACAAGTGCAATGGAAATAATGATCTTGTTCTTCTGGTTACACTACCACAGTTTTTTGACCGTCTGAAAGTGCTCTTGGGGTCTCCTGTGGAATAGGATCTGAGATTTGAGTTCGCTCAAATTAGTGTAAATTACCCCAACTCTTCCTTCTCTTGCCTGAGTCAAAAGTCCCTCTGTTCTGCAGCTATAGTGTAAAATGCTGCAGTGAGGCAGGAGAACAAGACATGATCACATAGCCAGTCACTTTAAACATTCCAGGCTTGCTTGATCACATTTCTTACTTTATATCTTTCCATGATACAATGTTTACTTGCTAATTGATGGGAAAAGATGATCAAATGTGTTATAATCATATGAACTAAGCCAGATAGCGACTGGAATAAATATTCTAAGGAAGAGTTGTTTTCCTTGAATTTCATCAGGCAGATATAGAGTTGTGTATAAAAATGCATTCCTCATACCCATGTGTTTTATACAACAGGAGGGTGGAAGTCCCAGTCTGAGTTGAACGATATTGATTTTGACATGTTTTGTTGTCTTTTTTCTGAAAACCCTGACAAATTAATATAGAATGGGCATATGTTTTGAATATGGACTTCTGGCTGTGTCAAGCATTGTTTATAAAAACACTTCTTTTTGCAAAGGGTAGCTGTGAAAACTATGGGGAGTAACTAAACAGATTCATGAACACAATGCATACTCAAACAAATAGCACCATCTTCTGAATACCAATAACAGTGCCAACTATCTCCTGCTTTGATTTAGTACCGCTACATTTATTATCATCCATTTAAATCCCATTCTTGCTTTGTATTCAATGTGGAAATGTTTTTTTCTCTCTTGCTTCTTAAATGTAAGAGAAATATTGTGCTTTTTTCACACTCAAGCCCAGCCTTGTATATAAACCATTTTTGTTTGTTTTGTTTTGCCGTCTTGGGCTATCTAATATTATTTTGCTACCAAGCCTGCAGCAGTGTTTCTTCCTTTTGATATGACAGTTTACAGACGAGAGAAAGATAAGAGATAATTCTGGTTTAATTGAGCTGAAGACCTATGAATGTTAGGTCACACGTATCTGTCTTCTTTTGAAGCAACAGTTGATGGTATCTTTAACTCTGCCTTTTCCTCCCCTTCCAGATCTTTCTTATTCTTTCTCCCCCTCAGTCCCTCTTTCGGCCTCTTGCTTTAATCACAAGGGGGCCACAGGCTGCCTCTGATGGGCCGTGGCTGTATAGTTGTCACAGTGTCCCTCCTTCTCCTCTCAGCACATGTGGCGCCTCAGCCAGAGCTGGAGCAAGGACACAACCCCTTCAGGCAACCACCTCCCAAATCTGAAGGGATGAAGCACATGTTGCCACAGATAAACCACTGTGATCAATCTCATGGATGCACAGCGAATCAGTGGAGCGAAAGGCTTTGAAAATCAAGCCTTGTCCCTGATGTGCCCAGCAATGATTATGTGGTCAGTGGTGCCAAAGGCAACCAGCAAACATCAAGGAACTTGGAGCAGCAGGCCTGTCAGTTCTCAACACTAATTAAACATACACTAGTAGTCCAGTGATATGATGCCAGCAGGGCAAAGGCAGACATCCTTTGGTGTTTAATAAGTTGAAAATCCCAATTGCCAATGAACTTATTTTATTATTAAGTGGTTATAAAATTATCTCAAATACCAGAGTTTTGGAGGTAGAGGTTAGGAGATGTGTTAATTGTGCTGTTTGTCACCACACTGTCAGCCACTTTAGCCACTGGATGACTAGACCTCTGTTTAATTAGACATTGCCAATATCCTTGCAACAAATTTTATTGAAGTTCACAGCAGGAGGATGAGGGTCCAAAGGTTACAATATAACAAAAATACTCATTCTTTTTTCCCGGCTATCTTGCAAAAGAAACATTGGGGTCCAGTTAGAATTTTTAATACTATTAAAGACAATATCTATAATACTATAGATATACTATATATATAGACAATATATCTAAATATATTTAGGTTGTTTTTCTACATTATAGTCACTGCCTTACTTATGGTACACAAAACTAAAACAATGGAACAGAAAATATGTTTAGGAACAAAAACCTTCTGCCATTAGCCATTACAACAGTTGGTTTTCTAGCTCTGTATAGGGCGGTAGCTATTTTTCTTTCTAAATCACATTTTATTCCCTCCTGAAACTATGGAATACATTTTTTATACCATGCACTCTTTGACAGACACTGGAAGCAATTATTCAAACAGCGACAATGTGACCTGAGAGGCAGCTGAAATTATATGAGAATTACACAAAAGTTGGGCTAAGTTGTGGCTGAAGGCTGTGCTGAAACCCATTTTAATTAACTCAGCCTTTACCAAATGCCAGTGACATAGTGGCAACTGTTGTGTGACACCATAATGATGATGATTTTGGAGTGCGACAAAACTGACACAATAGCTGCATTAACATGGAGCACTTTTGATCCGATCAAACGTCCAGTCAGAACAAAAATGTGCCATACATCAGCTGATCCGGTCGAGAAGGGAGGTTTATACCTTTTCACAATCAGATAAGCAGGAAAAAATAACCATGTAAACACTCATTCCGATCGTTTCCACGTGTATGTTGTTTCTGTGAATGCTTGAACCACGTGGGGGTTATGTGACGTAACAAGTTTCAGGGAACACTTGTACAATGGCAGCAGCAACACAGAACCGGACTGTGGCAGATACGTTTTTGTTGGAAACTGAAAGAGTTTCAGGATTATTAAACTTTTCAACGGTCAAAAGGTTCAAAATAAAAAAAGAAAATACAAACTATTAGGCACTGCGTATGTCAAAAGTGTTACAATCGTATTAAATCTGTCCATCATATAAACACACAATGGATCGGATCATTTTATCCAGTGTCCATGTAAACATATCAGCTGGAATCTCTGATAAGATTGATTTCAATCAGATAGATGAAATATTTGTCCATGAAAACTGTAGTGAATTTAGCCTCGCGGACGGGGCACAATAAAATATATAGGATTTACCTCTTAATGAAAATAATTAGTTAATAATTAACTAATACCTCGGGGCACCACCTTTCTTAAGAAATGAGAAATCTGTAATTTAACAGAATAAAATCAGTCTAATTCTGAAAGTATGAATTCTACAGAATGATTAATTAATATAAACTTTTACATTCAGAAATTACGATCACAATGTACTCAATTATAACATAGATTTATTGACAGAAATAAGCAAATAAGATGAAACAAAGCAATGATATGATATTCAGCATAGAAACAAAGAGGAAAAGAAATAAAGAAGTAAATAGGCAAAATAGGTTGGAGATGAATAATGTTATTAATTCCAATTATCTAGATGATTTTTAATGATTGGAGATGAGATGAAAAGGGTCTACTTGGACTTTTAACGAACAACGGAAGCGAAGCTGAGTTGTGAGTTATCTCGTAATTTAGAAAGAAAATTATAAAAAAATTTGGATTAGAATTGAATTTAGAAATTCATTTAAATTTAGATCAACTTTCAACACCCCAATGATTCAAGAGGGCTTGAGAGGTTCTACTTTTAGATGGCTTCAGAAGACTAAAACAACTCAATGGTTTTCCAACAGTTTAGGATCATTCTAATTGTTCAAGGAGTGATGGAAACTTACTTGGGACTTTCCCAAGTTTGTCAAAAATAGTAAAATCTCTGGCTTTGCACTAGTGACCTGTGTGGCAGGCCGTGACAAAAAATGAGGGAAGGACACGCTACTCAAATACATATGTATATTTATGAAAGAAAAGAACAGAAAATAAGTGTGTGCAGCGTGTAAAGGTTGGCGTCAGTGGTGTAAAGTGGTTGTGAATCAGTGCCTGTGTACAAACCAGCCTTCGGAGGAGAGAGAGAGAGAAAGGAGGAAAGCCTGAACTTTTAAAGACTCAGGTGTCAATAATTATGAGGAGCCGCCCCGATGGCACACCTAAAAGAAGCAGACAATGTTAGTATAGGCACAACCAGGGCCGTCACATTCTGGTTGCTAAGCAACGGACACTTTAGTAAAACTTCTAAGAAAACGATAAAAACATGACGTCGACAAACGATTAAGATAAATAGTTACTTCTTGGTTCGAATTTAGAATAATGTTAACATCTAATTTTCTGCAGTTTCTTTGAGCTCATTCTTTCTTTCTCTTTATTTTCTCTTATATTCTTTTTATTCTACCTCATACTACTGTGCTCAGCCATGTTGGGCCTTTTAAGAGGTACCTCCCCTAAGACGGTGTACCAATTGGGTCGCAGGGTTTGTGGTGATGTCAAGGGGGAGTGTTTAACTCTTAACCAATGGGAACATTGTAAGTTTTGCCGTGAAATGAGACATCTTTTAATTTATGACGTTGGGCGTTGGTCTGGTCTCCCATCTCAACATTGAAACATGAGGTTTGACTCATTAAATGTGAGTTTAACAAAACACATGATACTTTGCAGGAATAAAATATTAAAACTTTCTTGATTACTAGAGGGAACAAAACATCATTTCATTTCTAGTAACACAAATCCTTCGTTTCATATCATTTCTTTCATGCATCATAATGGAAAAGACTTAATTCACACACATAGAAGTAATGCACATATATGAGAGTAAAGTTAATCTTGAATTTCTTTTTCTCAGGTTAATTACTTATTTAGGATAATGAAAGGTAATTTAATCCTTTAATGTAGATACCAACAAAATAAAAGGAAATTAATCCTTTACTATCAAGTTTTGGTCTTAAAATGTATCTCACGACAAGCATGACAATCTTAAGTATTTCCTGGAAGAAAAAAAACATAATTTGAAACATTTTTAATCAGTATTTGGTTATGCAGGCAGAAAGTTATCTTTATGAAGTGTCTGTAAGAAAGGAAGGAGATGCTTCATTCACATCAAAGGAGACAACTCTGCAGAGATGCAAGGTTTGTGTATTTAGTGCCAAGTAGCCTGGGCACATTATCAATCGGAGACCTAGTGACAAGACCGTCACTGTCACATGTTGAAAAAGAGAAATGTTTAATTCCAAGTTGATGTTGTTAATCCTGGAATGGACGTTCACAACAAAACGTAGCAAGTGTGAAACTTGTCAGTGCCAGTGAGATAATTCTGACTGCACAGAGTTTATTGACTTTATCAACAGGACAGATGCAAATCAACAAGTTGGTTAGCTGCAACTAACAACTGTCCAACCATCATAAAACAGTATGTGTTAGCATATGAAATGATATTAACTTTATACAGGTCATAAATCATTGATGCAACCAGAATCCAGTCCAATGAGTGCAAGTGTCTAAATCTGCATCAAGCTGCCTGGTAAACATGAAAAATGCAGCTATAGCCTCTTCACTACCAGGGTAAAAAGATTCCCAATCACAATTTTTTCAAATTCTCCAATTGTTTGGAAGGTAATGAGAATACTAAAAACATAAAAAAAAAGAATGAAAAAAAAAGGTTATTTTAAAGATATTGTATGTCCACTACAGTGGACATGTAACTCCATACATGTGAAACACTATAATGTGCAGTGATCTTTTTTACTTCAGGGCAAATTATCAACCACTCATCAAGGAGCAACTTGAATTTAAGGAACTTTTGAGTTCAGACAGTTGTACACTGAAGCACCTACTTTCCCTCTTCCCATAAAACGTTCTTGTGATAATGGACGCCATTTTACTTGCCAAGAAAGAGGAAGTTTCCAAAACTCAACCCCTTTAAGTGTGGTATCAGTTAAAAGCCCTAAATGTCCTCTTTAGAGAACAAAAAGAGTTAGTTCAGTAGCATGCAGGGGAACTGAGATATTCAGGTTTAAAAATGTCCTCCACAGAGGACAAATTTGAACTATTGGTAGTCAGGAGGATAGGTTTAGTATTATTTTCTGAAATGTAAACTTGTGCTTTTCAAAAAGAGTATTTCAAGTATTTCTGATAGAATCTTTAATTTGTCTTACTACATCCTCTTATAGTTCCTCTGACAAAAACATTCATAAATCAAATGTTACCAGAATCAACAAACATTTAGATTTCCCTCTCCTTTCCTCCATTCTCTGCTGACAAGAAATACCTTTCATTTAGCACATATTGGATGTCTGAATGTTTGCTACAAGATGATTACCAGTCATCCTCTGTCATGACATACGGAAGGGAGGGTACTCTGGAGAATCCTTCAAAACTGAAAGTGAAAGTTCATGCCCAGTAAAGACCAGTGTCCTTTTTCACCATTTTAATGACAGCAATTTGGATCTGTATCATAGTATAACAGCTTCTTCTTTTTCCTGTGCTTTATCTCTCTGCCAAGTTGAGACTCAGCCTGGTGGTTTCTGTGTAATCTTGCTGACAAACAAACAAATGGCACTGACAGCATAGCTCTGCCTTGGCTCCTTCCTTGACGGTGGAATAATCCCTGACATAATCTTGGAAAAACAACAGAATCTGAATCTGGCATCTGCCCGACTCTTGATCTAAATACAGAATATACATGCTTTCTGAGCTTCTGACATTTTGAATTTCATAAATTTGAGTTTGTATGTTTATATTTGTTGCAGTTGTTAATTCAGTGAGACTGCACCTCCATAAAGTCTTTGGACACCTTCCCTCTCAGTCTTCATAGTGAGTGGCTCTTTCAGATATAATTTTCCTCATCAAAAGCCTCCAAGAGATTTGGTTATTAGTTCAGTATGCAAATGACATGCAAATTATTCTACAACCTGTCAAAACTGAGTTTTTGGTTTCTTTGGTCATTCTACCTTTTGACTCAGAGCCCCTCAGGGGAACGGAGTAAGTGAGACTCAGCTACTGTAATATCACTTAATCAAATTTTATAATAATACGGATAAATGAAAGATTGAAAAACCAACAAGTAGAGCCACAACATTCATTAAAAACTCTTCCCAAAGCTTTTCAAGAAGTGTAAGGGTGTTGTTTTTAAGTTTAATTGTTTTTTACTTTTGTTTTTCTCAGTGAGAGCATCATATAAATGTTTGATCTTTTGGGTGATGAATGCAACTACTTTTACTTGAAAGCTAATCAATTGTGTCTTCAGTTGTCTGGCAGCAGCGGCCTGTCACTTGTGATCAGTTATTGTATGCAGGTCAGTTGAGGGACTATAGATTGAAAACAGAGCAAACTGCAGGATGAAGCAAAGTGCTGCAATACCATCTATCATCCTCATTTGCACTTTGTCAGATGCCCACCTGCACTGTGAACACACTGTTGTTCTGAAATGATGCTAACCCTGTGGTTAAGTAAGGCTAACATAGTGTGATGTGTTTTGAGATTCTCCAGACAGATTTGGTTATGCTGCCTGCATAAATTAGGGCTGTGTTCCATTGCTCCTCAACAGAACCCCATACTGACAGACCTCCAGCTCAATCACATTGATTTTCCATAACAATATGAAGAACACTGTTCACTGCTAAGGATTAATGAATTGCATCTTCAGAGTCACTTTGGCATTCCTAATGAAGGTAGATGAATATCCCTGAGCAGGCCAGCTGTGTTTGAATTGGTGCTGAAGGTGCCAGGGCACATCCATGGTGAAGCTGAAAAAAAAACACAAATATTCCATGGACTCATAAATCTTCCTTTGGTCTGTCAGATAATTTTAGTAAAAACATATGATTCGAAGTGTGACATTTATCATCATCATACCCAGGGCCTTTATCCTGTTTCTTCTCTCCTCCTCTTTTTTGAACCTGAAATGAACATGTTTGCTCTTGGTAGAATCAGTTCAAAAAACAGTACTGGCATTTTTTTCTGTGGCTTCTCTGTCAGTTATGTTATAATAGGTGACAACTGATTATTGAGTTGATTGATCATTATTTTCAAGACCCAGTATTTGAATTCTCAGTTTATTAATATTATCTTTTAATAGCAGTTTTTGTATGGCTTCAAAATGTTGAAGCCTTAAGAGGCTCTGAAAACAAGATGGCTTTATGATGATTGAAATTAACTGTAATAATTTCAATTTAAATGAATACACATTGTAGTGAAAGCATTCAGAATATCATACTCAAATATTTTTTGATTCCACCATTGTGGGCTGTATCAGTTAGGAGGAGTAGAGAGGGTTGATATAGAGCCTTAGCACATGTAAGGGTGATGAAGATTCACCTTCAGCTCAACATCAGCTGGTCCAAGAAGCTGCAACTGACCTACAATCAATATCTGCAGTCAACTTTTACAACAGAGGGTGATGAAGAACAGATGGAGGACTTGTACATGCTCCTGGGAGTACACAAACAATAATCTAGACTGGCTGGACTTCACTAAGGCCCCTGTTGGAAAGGACAGAATAGACTGTTCTTATAAGAGGCTTAGGTATTTTTGCAATTTCAGCAAATTGCAGATGTTCAACCAGTCTTTAGTAAGGACAAAATACTTTTTCTGCGTTGTGCTGAGGAGGCAGATCAAACCTGGAGAGATCAACAGACTTAAAAAACTGATGAGGAAGGCTAGCTCTCTTGTTGGAGAGGTAGGGTGAGGCATAAAATCATGAGTATTCTGGGCTCCTCATTTGTTTTTCTCTGAACTGCAGCATATGGATGGCATCCTCAGCCAAAGGCTCATGTTCATCAAGTGCAAGAAAGAGTGATTCAGGCGCTCCTTCATGACTATGGGTGTGACCACTGGAATGCACATGCATGCAATAATCATGCTTCTTTTTTCCAAAGTTATGTGAGCACTGTATTAATCAGCTCCTTCTTGTCCATGCTGTACAATTTTATGACGAACATTAGGCTATCTGAGGATCTATGAGATTCGTTTATGCCTCACACATCAAACAGGAAAACTTTTAATGGCCTTATAGTGGAGCCTATGTCACTGCATCATTCATTGTATACTCTCTCTGTGACATACATTTTAATGATGACTGGATGTTTTAATGTAGGAGTCCAAGTTGGGGATGACAACTGGTCCACATCAAACAAAAGGTTGGAAGCTATTGCTTTGGTGCAGAGGTGTTTATGAATTTCAGCCAATGCAAATTGATTTTGTCACTTGGGCAAAAAAGAGGTAGAGCTGGGATTTTTCGCAGCACTACACCTATGTTCATGTTGAAATCGAGAACAGCACAGGAGAGATTTACATATTCATATTTACTTTAATATTCTATATTTAGGAGACTTTATCTATCTATCTATCTATCTATCTATCTATCTATCTATCTATCTATCTATCTATCTATCTATCTATCTATC
>JAOXYM010000007.1:19742843-19758794 GCA_028567055.1 Leptatherina wallacei | reverse complement strand
AACAGAAATAACTTAGTGATCAAACTTGACTCTTTAGAGGAGATAGATTTTCCTCCACACTGATTTCAACCAAAGGAGGGATAGCAACTGGATTTTGGCTTTACAGTAAAAAAAAAAAAAAAAAAGAAAAAGGAAAAAAAAAGGTGATTGACCCAGGGATACATTTATTAAGTAACACATTTTTACAGTGTAACAATGTCGTAGTGACTTAACAAGTCACTTCATTTAAATAACTTTAGTCTGGTTTATATCTTTAAGGTTTTTTCTTTTCATTCATTAATTTTCTGTACCGCTTAATCCAATTAAAGGTCTAGGGTGGGCTGGAGCCTATCCCAGCGAGAGGCAGGGTACACCCTGGACAGGTCGCCAGTCCATCGCAGGGCCGTTTTTTTCTTTATTTTTATTTTTAAAATAACAATGAAATTTGAAAGAAAATATACAATGCTATCAAAAGAGAAAACAGTTATATAATGTAAAAGCATGTCACAATATATTCGTGTAAAATAGTAATAGTAATAGTTATAAACTCGTGCTCCTTGTGACAGAATTTTACTTTATATGAAATTCTTCTAAAAGTGGTTGGATATAAAACAGAATGGTATCTTGAAAACAAGCTAATTATTGTATATGTAGTGTTTTATAAGAGTATTGTCTCAAGGAAAAGATCAAAAATCACCAAACCCCCCATGCTTTATTTTTTGGGCATCTTAGATATCTGTACAAGGTTCCATGTTAATCTATGCAGTAGCTGAAATACTATATATGAAAGTCAGGGACCAACAGACAAACTGGTACTGCCATCCCCAGAGCCATGCCAACATCAAGGCTAAAAAGTGGAACTGACCTCATATACCACACTGTGTAGTCTTTGAAATACATCCGTTTAACATTGGTTTTTGCTGCATACATCTTTTGATTCCCACAGCAGCAGTTTCAAGACATTTAGTAGAACAACTTATTACCAAGAGATTCATGTATTTTTCTTTGTGATGAATAGATCAATGAAATGGAAATAAGAAAAACTTGCTATGACAAGTTTTCTCTAATAGACAGGAAAGAAGTGTAGAACTATTTTCTGTGCCTATATGAAAGAACAAACTCACCGAATATGTCAGATTGCACTGCCTCTATGGAATATAAATGTTTTTCTTCCTCTCTTTTTTATCAATTCAACAATTTATTATATACAGTCATGAAAAACATAGAACACACTCATTGAATTCAAGGTTTCACTTATTAGGATATAGTAAGGAAAAAAGAATCATCTGAACCTTACCAGGACCATATGGTCTTATCAGGTATTAAAATCAGATACAATTACATCATGTCATTGTTCATCTTCCATAAAAAAAAGGGCAAAAATGTTCAAGCAGATTGTGAAAAACACCATGATTCAATTGCTTTATCCCATCTTCTGCACAATGTTGCATCAGTTTATTGAGATACGCAGGCATTCATTTATGCATAGCTCTCTAAAGGTCTGCTTGCGTTTTAGGCACAGCATTTTAATCAGGGGGAGGTCTGGACATTGATCCATTGCAATACTTTTATTCTGTTCTCTTTTTTTTTTTGTAACATATTTCTGTTTCAGATTTCATGTTGTGCTGGGTTCATTGTTTCATTGCATGACCCAAATTTGGCAAAGCTGTTGCTGTAAGACACACAGCTTAACATTTTATCTAGAAATGTTTGGTAGAGGAGTTCATGGTTGATTTGGACTACAAGATGTCCAGGCCTTGTGGCTGCAAAACAAGCTAAAATCATCCCTCCTCCACCACCATTCTTGATAGGTTGAATAAGGTATTTGTGCTATGCTAAGTTTTTATATTCATCAAAAAATGGTGCTGCACTTATTGTAAAATATCCCCGCCTTGATTTCATCTGTCCAAAAAACACTTTGCTAAGTGGTTTGTTCAGATTCACATTTTTGCAGATGATTTGATGTAGAAAGAAAAGGCTTTATCCTTCCAAACTTTCCAAACAAGCCGACTTTGTTAAGCCTTTTTTTAATTTTAGTCATTGACTCTGATATGCAACATGATAACTAAGGCCTGTAAGTCTTGGATTTCTCTGAGCATTGTGTGGTCTGAACTTGTAGTGAACTTGCACACTGACCCCATGGTAACTGCTCTGAATGTTTTCTTCTTTTGAATATTTTTCAACACTCGTTGATTGACTCCAGATTCTTTGGAAATGACCTTATAACAATTCCCAGATTGATAGGCAGGAACAAATGCTTATCTTAGATGCTGATGTCTTTACTCCTCGGCATTATGTTAAAACACACCTGAATATTCCAGACCCAAAAACTGCCAAATCCTCTGCTTATATGGAGGTGCTCAGACTTACTGATGATCAATTAATCATGGATTTAATTAGCAGCACATGGCTGCTACATACCCTCTTAATTCCCTTTAAACTGTAAGTCCTTGTTTTGTCAGACAATGGTTTTGAACATTGTTTCTTTTTTGAGTAAATTAATGTGCGTGTGTGTGTGTGTGTGTGAGAGAGAGAGAGAGAGAGAGTAGATATGGTTAGGACAGCAACAGCAGCTCAAATTTTTCTTTTTTTTTCTTTTTGTTTTCCACCAATTTACCACTCCAAACACTGATTCACTCTTCCGTGCCACAAGGTCCTGGGGGGACATCACTGCAGCACAAACGACCTTCAACTCCTGTCCTACCTGGCTGACTCTGATAACAATTAATTTCATTGAATCTGCATCTCTGCCCGACATCCATTCCCATTTCAGACCACCAGTTATGTGAACATTGACTCAGGAATAATCATTTGTTGAACTTTAAAACTGGCTTTCTTGATAAGCAAACCTTTGAATTATTTTTCTGCTTGGCTGTCCCTGTGAAATAGTTCTTGGCTAATGCAAGTCTGTTTCCAGATACAGTGAGCTGAATCTGTGGCTACAGAAGAAACACTGTTTTGTCCACAAACGTCAATCTGGTCTAATTAGAAAATGTTGCACGAGTTGGATTTTAATATACAGTAAATGTGCTTCAGTAAAATTGTAATGTACACTTATATTTGCAAATGGCAATTTTTTGTTACCTTTTCACTGTAGGTTGAAGAAACTTACTCATAAACTACCTGCTTAAGAGTGCTTCAATCAAGAGACAGAAAACAAGGAAGCAAAAAGCAAAAATTGAATGCATTGAGACATCAGCTTCTCTTTGGTTAAAGAGATGCATAAGACACTAATCCAAGGAATGCAATAAAGCAAATAGCAAGCACAGATAAACTCTCCCTTCTAATCTCTGTGTATTCCTGTCTCAATAGGGATAAGATGACACAGACATGATTTAGGTTGTATTTTACACAAAATGACAAGTCTATCTTGATCTTTTCACCCTCCACTCCAGCTCTTCTCTCTTGCACATGGATACAGCCTTACCCCTACACTTTCAAATTCTCTGCGCGAACAATTCAGCATTATATGAAATTTACGAAAAAATTAAAAAATGCCCAAAAACCCCCCCAAAAAACAAAAACCAGAGACAGAAATATGTGCAGGGTGGCCTGTTTGAGCATCTATGTAATTTGATTTCCAACAAGCATGACATCACTTGCAAGCAGCTAAAATAAAAGGGAGAAAAACACGGTGGAGACCTGCACAGAGCCTTTATCCCTAGTTACCCAAGCTGGCTGGAAACAGCGTGACGCATTGCTCACAGGCAAACGAGATGAGGCACTGTTGGAACTGAAGGCAAACAAATCGACTCTCCACACTTGCATATGCTGTGTTTCTCTGCAACAAACATGGACGCGCTTGCATGCACGCAAGACACACAACAAGAATGGAAACAAAGGGGGCAGCTCTGCCTGAGGCCACCTACATGATACTCTGAACCATATGCAGCTCCATGTGCCAGCTTTGAAATGTCTAACATTCAGGTCAGAACAAGGAAGTGCATCTATCTTCTGGATGTCAGGGCTCAGCATTGATGGATGACCTGGCCTGTTGAATTGTGGTGGCCAGGTGACAGTACTCCATTAATAAACAGATTGCAGGACTCCACTCTTTTGTGTGCCATCAACAAGAGGTGCTGTTCTTTATTATTTCCGTGCCACAGACAATAAATACTCATAAACCTAATGACGCCTGATTACTGCTGCAATCTTTGGCTCATTAGGCTGATTAGCTACAATCGTGCAACTCTGTGGATGCCGGATGTTTAAATATACACTCCTGGTGCTTTGTGTGCAAGTGTGTTTTGGGCTACATGACAGATATACTCTAAGGCTTGTCTGCCTGAACATTTAGCACTCCAGTTTGTTATTAATATAGTAATGACACCATTGTCCCTGCATATCTTTTTAACAACACTACACTTTTGACCTTCAGCCCTCACAGGGCTGTGTTTGTATGTTTTGCATCAACAAGGGTGTTCTGTAGTAAAACCTTTCAATCACACTACCTCACATAAGCGGCTCTGGTGCAGGCATGTTTCTTAATTTACAGTCCTTGGTGGTGGAAAAATGTCCTTCAATGTCAGTGTGAGCCTTCTGTGTCCACAGACAAATCAACAGAGCGGGTGGAGTCACTGACCCCAATAATTTAGTGCATTACTCTAGACATTTTCAGATGCGGCAGAAAGTACCCATTTTTCCCAAATCGAGCCTTGGACCCTCCTGTTTATTACAGGTTTGTGACCCACGCTGGGCCCTGCTGTGCAGGAGGAGAGGTGGGGTGGTGGTGTTCAGCAAACAGGGGTCGTAGCAATAACACCATGCTCTTCTACGTCAAACAAAACGGCCTTAGTTCGGCCTTCGTTAAAGGAAGTAAAAATTCCTGAAGTCCCTGATGCAATAGTTTCTGAGTCAGCAAGGTAGCTTGGAGGTGCCAGATGTTGCGAATTATAAGAATAAACTTGACAATATTTTATCATTGCTGTCAGAAACGAATGCGTAATCTTACTTTGTCTTTTCTTTATTATTTCTTTCTCATATTCCGACTTAAAAGTTTTTACTCTGACTGAAGAACACCAGTAATGCAGCTTTAGTTTTACAGACTATAAGTATGTAAAATATATGCATTTGTTAATTTTTTTCCCACAGTGAGCACAACAATAATACATTATACAAATTTTTCATCTAGTCTTTATTGAAATATGGATCATAAATTGAAAATTTAAAAGTTTGATGCGCAGCACATCACACTGCTATATATGCAAAAAAGTGTTTATGCAGATGACCTTGTGTATAGTTTTCTATACTTACTGCTTTTTTTTTAAGTACTCAAACAGTTTTTTACCACCTGATCTGGAGACTGTACACTGATAAAGCATTATTCCCTAATTACAGAAACTTTTAATGTATTCATTTCTCATACTCTCACCCACTTTGATGTTGATTTAATTTCCAATCCAATCCACTTTATTTATAGAGCACATTTTAAAATCAGAACATGTCGCCAAAGTTCTGCATATCATAATCAGCAATATTAATAAATGAAATAAAAACATAAATAAAATTAAATGAATAAAAAGACACAGAGGACCATACAAAAGCCAGAGAATAAAAGTGGGTCTTTCGACGAGACTTCAAGCACTCCATTGTGAGGGCGGTTCGGACACGGAGGGGCAGAGCATTCCAGAGTTTGGGGCCGACAACAGAGAAGGCCCTGTACTTATTTTTGAAAAGCTATTGAATCAAACCTAACCAGCCTTAAAACTCCTTGCATTTTTGACTCCCCTGTACTTGAAAAGCAAACTAGTCGAACACAAAAATTGTCGAATCACGCTGCCAATGGTGGCTGGGAAAAAAAAAAAAAAAAAAATGTTCCCCATCAATCCCTCTTTAACTTCACTGAAAAAGAAATGACATAAAAAACCACTGCACTAACATTTAACTGTCTCAGCTGGTGCAACATGGAAATGTGTGTGTCTGTGGTATTGGTGTTGTTGGTGGGGTAAACAAATTATTAGCTGGAAAACCTGATAAAAGAGTAATTTAGTCCAATCAATTTAAAATCACGTCTGTAGCAATCCAGGCAATTGACATGAGTGCACCAGAGAGGGAAGTCTAATTCTGCCACCTATCTACACATCTCTTGCTAACAGAGAAACAATATGATGACAGTTCCTCATTGGGGGTTGTAAAGCCATTTCAGAGACAACAATGGCTTATTATTCTATATTTCAGTGACGCAGAGCTCTGAGCATTTGTATTTATTCATCACAGAGGAGGAAAGTGAATAAGGGATGGCAACATTGATCTAGGACCCCAAGGCTTCATTTTCCCATGGAGACAGCATGGCTAATTAGGCTAGCATGTTGCCTGTTCCAGCACAGCTGCAGTGAGAGATTAGACAGACAGAAGCTGCCAGCTGTTACTCAGATGCAGTATCACTGACTAATTGAGACCAGCGAATGATTGTGGAGCAAGGCCCATGCCAGTCGTTCACATCTTGTCGTCATAATGTGTCCAAAGTATATCATCCAGTGATAAGGTTAATCAATGAGACTGCTGTAGAACAGAGGAACTGATTAAAATGTAAATACTCCCAATGTAAATGACTCAATTGAATCATGGAAAATTACAAGGTATCCTCAAGAGAGCTGGGCATTTTGTGACTGGTTCAAAATCATAACAATTTTCTCAGTTGAAAAAGCTTTTGTAAACAGACAATAATTGTCCTAACTAATGTGAGCTGACACATGTCCATCATGGATCCCAGCTATGCTGTGGGTAATTAAAAATAATACTAAGGACATTTAAAGAAGGTTATTCTCTGTATACTGTACAGTTTTCTCAGGGAAGAGTTTCACAATCCTCAGTTACCCTTTGGTTTAACCCTTCAGAGGTGTTTTTTTTTTTTTTTTTGTGAAATTCACTTGAGAATAACAGCCTGAGTCTGGCATGTTATGCTATATGTCAGAGAAGATTTCTACTTGTAAGTTATGTACAATTTTGCACAAGGATATTATTTTTCATTTCAATATTTTGATTTAAAAAAAGAATAATCTATTGTTAAACATCCCATAAAAAATTTAAAAGGTATTTAAAGGAACTGAAAAGCAATTTGTATCACCCACAATGATCATGTTTGTACTTTAGAACTTATTTCAAAATGTGAAATTATATCATTTTTAACTTTGGACTATAATGACTAAATTATCTGAATTAATTAATGAAAACTTGTAAATGTAAAAATGTGTGTCTTCATCCTGACATGTGAAAGGTCAGGTGGTGTATATTTTGTGCTGTGATCCTCATGATTAAACTGAATGCTGTATGTCGCTTCATACATTATCAGGACTTGGGATGACAGAAAATTCAACTGTGGTTAAGCTATCTGTTGAATAAACTGTCCTCCATACTATATAGCCACATATGTTACTAAACAAACCAGCTGAAGGGACCCATGTGTGCATGCACATACACATGTGGCTCAAACCACTCCCTGTGAACCTTCCCATCACTGACAAACCATTATGTACAATCCTGCCACTGTATAGTGCTGTCAGAAGCCTGCCAAAATAATCTCTTCTGAAGAATTTAACTCCATACCTTCTGGCACAGTGCAGCGATGCAAGTTAATGCCTTCTGTGATAACTAATGGGAGAAACTCTTAAAACTTCAGAGCTTATAATAAGCTTGTCAGCTTATCATATTAGGCATGTGAGCTTATAACATTAGCATTTAAATGTTCCCGGGAATACAGTAATGTGATTGGAGGTTTTACCATTTTGACTTCGCCATTGAGGAGAGAGGAAAGCAGACAGCCACACAGAAAAGATGTTGATGCTGTCTCGAGAAAGTATTGAGGATTGCTGAATCAAGTCTTGCTATTGTTTGTAGGTCTGTGTGAGCTCTGATGGATTCACTGGTATTTGAATGAACAGTGTTACTAGAATTAGTGAACAAACAACCCATTGGTAAATAATGCTATCAATAAAAAATTTGATTTGCAAGGACTGTACACTGTTCTGCTTTCAAATACTAACATGGTTCCAAAAGAGTTGGGGTGCTATGTGAATAAAATCAGTGAAAGAAAATCACTCCATAGGCTGAGGATCACTTTCAGAAATCATTGTCTGTGAACACAGTTCACTGTGCCATCCAAAAATCCAGGTTGAAGCTCTGTCATACAAAGAATAATCTATAATCCAGCAGGCATTATTTTTGGAAATCATGAATGTGTTGTCCCTCTGACTAAAGAAGAGAGGGAAATCTGGCTTGTTATCAGCACTCATTTCAAAAGTCTGCATCTTTGATGGTATAGGTGTGCAAGTGTCAATGGAACTGCTAAATTGCACATTTGGAAAAGCTCCATCAATATTGAAAAGTATACACAAGTTTTAGAGTGATATATACTCCCATCCAAACGATGCGTTTTTCAGGGAAGGCCTTGCATTTTTCAGGTAGACAATACGATGCCAAGTTCACCAACTGAAAACAATGGGCCCATCATGAGACACAAAATGCCAAAATAAAAATAAAAAGACCCAGGACTGCTCAGCAGGTATACTCTTATATCAGGAGAGAAAAGGGAAATACTGTACCTGATCAGCACCTGGTCCTCTTGTTTGTGGGTTGTTGTAAAAGGAAAAACAGATGTTACATAGCAGTATGGTGCTAGACATGGCCCTGCTCCAACTTTTTGGAGACATATTGCCGTCATTAAATTTAAGATGTGTCCATATTTTGAATTAAACAGTAAAATGTTTCTCTAACAACATCTGATATCATTTCTATAATTGATTGTGAATGAATGAATTGAATTAGATTTTTTTTTTAAGTTAACTAATTAAAAACCAGACATACAGGATGAAAATGAGCAAACAGCTTCTGGAATTACATGTTGTGCTTCAAGGAAATAAATTAATTACTGATCCAAGGTTCCCACCCCCAAACTCCCAACCCCCCAACCCCACCCAAAGAAAAACAAATAGACTGAAAAAAAGAAAGAAAGAAAATTATTATAGTAAACCGTGACCATATTTCACATTTTTCTTTACCTCATGATATACCAGAATATATATAAAAAAAAGGAGACTTTTTTTTTTTAATCTTGTGCTTCAAACTTGACCAAAAGCTCATCACTTCACCTATTCACATGCAATCTTTAAGCCATCATACAGTGGTGGTTTTAAATTAATGATCTCCCTTGAAACCAAGCAAGTGAGCAATTTCAGGATTGACAGAGATTATTAAACAAAACTAATTATAGTCATTGCTACAGAACAATAATATCCTGCATACTAAAGTATTAATATGGGAGATTAAAATAGGCCTATCCATTAAAAGACATAATATTTCATTCTATCTACAAGGAGGAAATAGGTCTAACAGGCCCTTTTATCTGTGAGGAAATGGGCACCAGCAGTGGAGGATCAGTTAATCACTGAATATGCTTTCCCATCAGATAGGGCACCAGCTGTGTACTTTGTATTGGCCGGACACAACTGATAATACACTATGGTGGTTTGGCAATACTGATTGAAAAATGTATAAATAACATTCTGACCTGTTTTGCAAGCAACTATTCAGTCCTTGGATGATTTATAATGTCCATAATGACCAATTAAATCAATTAATACCTTAAAATGATCTGTTTTCATATGTACATTTATTGACTTAAATGTGTAGTTTAGTTCTGCTTGTCATGGCTCTGTCAAATCTACTGAAACTTAATGATTTTAATGAAATCAAATTAAATTAGATACTGTTTAAGCATTTTTTTTAGACTTGTTTAAATTAACGTCTCCATAAATTTAAATTGAAACAATTTGATTGAATATTGTATGTTAATATGATTATCAATGGATTTGCGCTAGTTTAGAAATTGTATTTCAAAATGACAAAAAAAGAAATATTGTTCAATTCTTTGATTACTCAAGTCCATGTACCTACAATTTAATGTGTACATCCACATGGCATTTGTTTATCACTTAACTATGAATACAATAACAAATTGTCCCATCAAAACACCAATTAATTGATCATATCCTAAAAATTTAATCATATTGAATACTCCAGTACTTTCTGTCCTTCTATGTAATCATGATAAATGTTCAAGATGAACATCTTTGTTTTTAAATATTCAGTTCCTAACATAGCAACACTTTGCTAAAACCTGGTTGAGTTAGGCATCAATATCACTTGTTTAGAGTTAGAAAATGTTTGTTTTTGGGCAAAAATGTGTTTTTTCACAACACAGTGGTCTACTTAATGGATGCCATTTTGCTGCTTGCCACCGTTGCATGTAAAAATAATGTATTACAATGAGGCAGCAACATCAATATGTTTGAGCAACATCAAGTTAAGGCTAAAAACATTCCTTGCACAGCGTTAGCATTACTTTCATGCATGCAGTTACAGCTGCTCTCATGACTGCTGGTTGTTTTAGCTTGCATGATAAAATGACCCATTAATTGGAAATTAGGAGGACAGTCTCAATTATGACATTCTTACATGTAAACATAGAGAACAAATACTGCCCAAATGTCATCTTTAACTAATGTGGATTGTAATTTTTTTTTTCAGATTATCCTTAAATCAGGTTTATATTGGGGTAGAGAAGCAGCCATGAAATGGTTTAATAGTGACCTTGGGTCTCACCGGGCTGCTTTTCAGGTCTCATTTCATACTCATTTCATCAGCTCACAAAAGAGAAAATTACTACATGAGAATTTTTGATGGGAATTAAACTGTGTTGATATACAGTATATGTGAGCACAGAGAGTAGGAGAGGAGCAAAAGGATGTAAAGGGCTGGCACAAAGCAGCATTCAAATGAAAACGGATGGCAGCCTCCCACCCTTCTTAACAGAGTTACATTACTCTTGTGCATCAGTATAACTTTATCTTTTTAAAGAGTAAAGAACAGAGAAAAAGTACCAATGGGAATCAAATTATGTAAACAATAACCCAAAGTTAAGGGTGAATTCCCACATAGCAAAAAACAGGAAGAGATTGCTAATTAATCGTGCAACTGCAAGCAGATAATTCAAGACTTTTTTTTTAAATTTCTTTTTGTTAAAATACCCAACCCAACGGTATTTTTGAGAGGACGATCCTCATTATCTGAAATAAAGAAACTCCAAAAACGTGTTGTCTTCTCTTCTGTATGTAGGTCATCCTTTGCTCTCATTAATAAGATGGCTGCACAATTAAACTGAAAAATCAGTTCTTAATATAATTTTAAATGCATTGTTTTTGAACTGCTCTAATCCCTCACATTGCTTTAAAGTGTTAATTTAATGCTCCCATTCAATCAAGTTCAAATAATTTTCTAGTACTATTGTTCAGTAAGTACCAATTAGGTCATTAATTATTGGACTTAATGAGTATTCAATTGTAGACTATATTTAACGTATTTCATTGTTTGTGGAAAAAAATTCTACAGGTAAAAAAGAAGTTACCTCATTCGCCACATTATCCAATTATCTCAGATACCAGAGTGATGCAGTAATGCCTAATTACAGCTTTCACAGCACTTGAGCAGAGCTGATATGTGTGTTGCACTGTTTATCGTTTGACTTTGTATCTCTGACTGAATTTGATGGAGGGACAAAGACTATAACAGTTTTTGACCCTTCCCTTTTTTTGTCCTCTAGCCTTTGCTCAAACTGTGACCTCAGGCTGCTTGTTGCAAGCTACACAGCAGTGCTACATCTGCTGTTAATGAAAGTCAAGCCAACAAGCATGAGATCAAACAGCGATGGGAAGGGTTTTTTTGTGTTTAAATTTTCAGTATCAGCTGGTCTCATCCTACCAAGGAAAAAAAAACACAACTTCCTCACAGTAGATGCCTAAAAATGCCCACTAAAGCAAAAAATCTCAACCTGATAACAGTCAGAATGAAATAAAATCTTTCATCAAAAGCTACTTTATGCTTTACCAAGTCTTCTTTAAAACTTCTGTATATCTCTTTTAAGGAACATTTGCAATAAATATTTACGATTAAATATCAGGGCAGAGATTAAATTATACATGGATCAATGGGGTTGGTGAGTGAGTCATCAATAGTTAAAGATGAACTATACATGGCTCTTCCTGCAGAATGTCAGTATCCTTTCTAAGTGGAGCCCCATCTCATAATGAACCGCTTAATTGTTCAGGATGACTCCTGTCTCTTGCATGTCTTATGATCTGCTGAAATGCAGCAACAACAGAAGTCTCATAAATGAGTAAAGAGTCTGATTAACCTGCTTCTAGACCTCAACAGTCCATACTTGTACTCAGGGGTGTAAAATTGTATTTTTCAGCTTGTTGTTTGGATCTCAGAAGGTTGAAGGCATGATCATGTGATTCACTGGACTCTTTTTCAGGAAAATGTCTCTTGTGCTTTTTAGAAAATATTCTTGAATGAGTTTAGTAAACCCAATCTGCTAGACAGTGGCTTATAAAATCGTCAAGTTATACCGCACTCTGACAATATATTTTTAAAACAGGATGGAATTATTTATATATATACATATCTATATATTTATATCTTTTTTTTCTTTTTTAAATAAATGAGACAACACTTATAATATTTTGATGGAACATCAACGAAAAACATCTTTCTCCCCATGTCTGACGCAGATTTCAGGCAGGTTTAAGTGTCTTGACAATGGGAGCCCTGTGGTGGCTGAATGCTTTATCAGCCTGGAGCAATCAGATGTGTATTCAAATCAAAATGACAGACAACGATATTAAAGCTCAATGACATTTTGTGAACCTTTGATATTGCAGCTGGCTTTTATGCCTCCAGGCATTCAAACTTAAACCTCTGGGGAATTTCACTATTTCTGAGTCAAAGCGTAGATGTGGTGTATCGCTTCAAATGTAGAAAAAGTAGTTTCTGTTTAACTTCAAAACAGGAAAACAGCTTATTATGCAACCATTCACATCATGTTATTGTGCATCGACATTAATTAGTGGTAATGCAACAGTGGGTAAGAGGTGAGTATAGTATGCTTTCCCTTCCCACAACTGCACAGGAAAATATCCAAGATCACAGCACGAACGACACCTTTCTTGAGAAAAGAAAAATCATTATAGCTCTTTACTCTAGCGTTTACCAGAGTCTCAGCTGCTGGATTGACCTATAGGGCTTTTAGGGAAGTTATTTGATGACTGACTTAGGCCTTCAAACATCGTATTTAATTGAAAATAGAATTCTCTCAATAATAGTGATCCCTCAGCTGTTATATAACCCCAGATGAGAAGAAAAAGAGAAAGTAGGTGGAACAGTAGAAAAAAGATGATAAAAAGTATGAGAGACACTTTTTCAAGAAAAGTGCTCTTTTGTTTAGTCAGGTGTGGAGCCCTGTGGTGATTAGGCACTCATATAGCAGCCATGGCTGCTGGAAGCCATGCAGAACTAACAATAAGCTTGATCTCCATGGGCCAATTAGCCTTTGGAGTTCCCATGTAAAACCTTTCATGAAGAGCCTGTGAATGGAGGCCATTACAGAGAGCTGTGCCAGAGGAGCCGCTGTGTCTCCAGTGGATATCTTCTTCCTTGTCCAGTCAAGCCTGCACTTGTGACAAGCAGCCATGTCCTGAAACTGTACACACAGGCTACCAGGGAATAAAAAATGACACTATGCCCTACCGGAAACCAATTACGGCTCCTAAATCAAATCCTCATCTGCTGTTAGTGGGTAGAAGATTGAACCCACCTCAAATCATCATTAGAGACTCAATTTGGTTATAAGATAGTGATTGTCATGCTCATGATGAACTGTATCTTTTAGTGTAAGGCTCACTGAAGACTTTGAAACTGTCAAAAAAGTGTAAAGTTTCTCATAGTTAATTTAACACTGTTGTGCACAAGGGTCTTTAGGCTGAACATATGATTTTAACTTGAGTGATTTTTGTTCAGTCTTAAAACATTCCTCAGTGTACTTGTCCATGTAATACTTAAGAGCTGACAAAAAGAGAACAGCATTGTTTAAAAGTAGATCTTCTTGTTCAAATAGTGCGGATATCTATTTAAGCCTTTAGGACTCTTTTATTTTCCTGTTTTTGCTTGTTTGCTGCTGTTTGGCATTAATGTAAATTAGATGACAGTTATGTTTTCTGTGCATGCAGGTGTGAATGATAGTACATGTAGAAATAGGAGCATACATTTTGTGATGGCCATTCACCGATATGTTTATGTTTTCCCATGACTGTGCACGTACGTAATCGCAGCAGAGAATGACGGACCTCTTCATTCTGGATTCTTCTCAGAGTCCTGCTGTTGGTTTGAGTCACATTCACACAGTGAGGTTTGCATTTGCCTCAGCTACAAATTTTTGAGAAAACAAAACAACAAGAAAGAAATAATTTCTAACACTTTCATATGTTTTTCATATTTGTTTTGCTCTCCTGAGGCACTGAATGCCGAAGAACTGTTGGGGTAACATCCTTAGAGCTTGGCATTTCCAGTGAGGATTAAATACCTGGAATTTGAAGGCAGCAGAAAATGAAAAACTGTCTCGCCTGCATCAAAGAGCAACCTTGTCATTATTAGCTGTGGAGAGAGAAATATGCAACTTGACAGAAGTGAATATTGTCTACTGTTTTCTTCTTTCAAGGTATTCTTTTTTTCCCTGTCAAGATTTTTCCAGTGTACCAGCCTTGAAGTTTCTTAATGTTACTGCTTTAATTGGGATTTTGTTACATATGTGCGCCATTAGCACTGTAGGAGTGAGCCTCTCATGATCAAAATTGTCACATTGCTCACATCACTTGAAAGCCCCCCCCAAATGGTGTTCCTGTTGTTTGAACATTTTAGCAAAGGATTCAGTGATTTTGTGTTTTGCCCCTTTTGCTTTAACATCAGGGCTGTATGTGATCTTTTGTTTTATCACAAAATGAACCTTAAGTCACTGTCACGATGAAAGTACTATACAGTACTGAACTGTTATATTTGATAAAATATGAAAACGCTTATCACTGTTTCACTCAGCTTTCCTTTCCTGACACATGCTTTCAAACTGAAAGACTTACAGTTTAGCTACAATGCAAATCAAAATGTTAATGGCAGAATAATGAATTGGCATGCCTTAATTTAGAGCCAAGTGTATTGAATATTGAGAAATTGATATAATTCTATTTTAATGAAGTGCTGCTCATTGAGGAAAATGAGAAATAAATGTACTCAACATGTTAGGACTAGCCACTTGTAACAGCTCCTGGCCACAGACTTTTGCAGTATGTTTTCTATGATAATACAGTACCTACCACTAGGCAACCACTAACTTGTCACATGACAATGGGTGCATTCACACCAGGATTGTCCAGGGGACTTAGCTTGATTGGGTGAGTAATTCCAATAAAGTTCATACTTTCGTTTGGTTGGTTTGCTTTCACACTCCATTTTATAAAAGCGGACCATACTGCCTACAGTCACAACTACTCACTAGAAGAGATATCCCCCTAAATCACCTCTGACCAAGAAGAAAGAAGAAGACAATCCGGCTCATGGATTGGCCAGGACTGAAACGTCTAATTCACCACAAGTAAACAATGGAGCAACAATGAATTTATGCAGGCTTGGGGTTTCTGTTTTTTACTTAAGTGTTCAAACCAAGTACAATTTTCACCAGAATTTGTACAGTATGAGCAGCAGGAAAAGCAACAAGTTATATGGCATGTTGAACTCCGATGAGCTTTACATCACCTCTTCTTTTTGGTTCGCTAGATGGTTCGTTTGCTTTCACACTGTAAGTAAACTGCACCAAGCAACCAAGACACCTGGTTTTCAAGCAGACCAGAGTTTGCTTTTTCATATTAGAGTGTAAATGAGTGTTCACACCAATCCAAACAAACCGGACAACGAGAGGTAATGTCAGAGGGCCAAGAAAAAGCTGAACATGTGTCTATATTATGATTTCTGTGATAAAAAGTCATGCTCACAAACAGACCAAACAAACAAAAAATGTTAAAGGGGACATATTATGCAAAAATCACTTTTATAAGTCCTTGGAATAGTCTCTTACAATGTTCTAAGTCACGA
>JAOXYM010000007.1:19731373-19742743 GCA_028567055.1 Leptatherina wallacei | reverse complement strand
TTCTATAAGTCTGTTGTGGAAAGTGCAATCAGCTTTGCAGCCATCTGCTGGGGCAGCAGCATCAGAACCAGAGACTGCAAGAAACTCAGCAAACTGATCAAGAAGGCTGGTTCTGTCCTGGGGATAACTCTGGAGCCGCTGGAGCTGATTGTCCACTGAAGAATGCTGCACAAGCTGCTCAAAATAATGGACAATTCTTCACATCCTCTACACACCACAGTGAAGGAACAGCACAGTGTGTTCAGTGAGAGGCTGCATCAAGTCCGTTGTAGGACGGAAAGGTACCAGAGATCATTCCTGCCAGCAGCCATCACCCGCCGGAATGAGGCCCTATCTTCATCTTCAAATGAATTTTTTTTGGTATAATTATTATTATATAAAAAGAAAAAAAAAGAATAATACCATAATACCCTGCTACAACAATAATTTCCCTCTAAGAAGGATAAATAAAGTATATTTCATTTTATTTCATTTCATTTCATTTTATTGTCGAGAAACTTTGCAGTCATCTAGTTTATGTTGTGTAACACGGCCCCATAAAGCAAACAGTGTTGTGCCAGACAGGAAACCAAAATTATGAATTGCCGCATCTCAGCCCCAGGGAGCTACAGGACAGTTTCAGGCCCAGTAATGTGCATAACAAAGGTTTGCGTTCTTCAAAGTGAGTCAGATGAATATAGTTTTAAGGGTCATACATTTTTCAGGTGTTGCTTTAAAGATGCTTCCAAAAATACAGTATACAGATGTTGTGGCAAAGGTAGAATTCAGACAGTAATTGACTGGTTGTAAGACTGATGGACACTCTTTAATCATGAAAAGATGGGTGTTTGCATGTGTATTTATTCGATTTTTCATATATATATTATTGGATTTTCTTTTGCATTTTGTAATGGAATATAGGTCTACTTAAAGGGATACGGTGTAACTTTTGGCCATTAGGGGCACTAAACCTGTAACTTCCCATAGGCCACACCACACCGTCGCAAAATTAAACAGTCTTTCTCTTTCTGGCCTACTCAGATACCGTTTTCACCTTCTTACTTTGTTCAGCCATGACCAACATCGATTGAAGAGGAGGAAAAAGTAGCACAAACCAGAGCCCTCTGTGTTTATAGAGGAGGAGCGCTCCAGGTCACATGATCCCATGAGAGACGGATCCGCTCCTGCAAGGTTACAATATCTGGTTTCTGAAGAAGGCAGCCCCCTCGGAGCGCCGACACATGTCAAACACTGTAGATTGACCCCAGAAATCATCCATTATTACTCACATTAGGCTGATATTTGGGTCAAAAGTTACAAGGTATCCCTTTAAGTCATTCATAAATGCATATCTTTAATTATTAGAAAATTTGAAATGTAAAATATTTAAACTAAACACGATTATATATAAAATTAGAACGATCTGTAGTGTGATATTTCTTTCCCAAAATGTGCATATATATGCAATATGTGCTAAAACTGCTATCAATCAATGATACAGGTTATATTCTCTACAGTTTTTCTGTTTGTGTTCATGGTTCACAAATAAAGCATGATACTGTGACTTGATAGATTATGGCAGTATCACAGCTTTTCTTTCTCCACAGATTGCTCCTGCGAGGACGGCACACTGAGACAAATGTTTGCATCAGACAGATTGGACTTCATAGGTATGTGTGTGTGTGTGTGTGTGTGTGTGTGTGTGTGTGTGTGTGTGTGTGTGTGTGTGTGTGTGTGTGTGTGTGTGTAACTGGAAATGAAGACAAGCAACCTGCTCTGAGAAGCGCTTCCCCTTGTCCAGGGCACACAATGGAGGGAGAGAAATCCCTTTCAAAGAAAAATAAAAAGTCTGACTGTGTTTGATAGATCTCAGTGTAATATATTTAGTTTTACATGAAAATTGCAGTCATCCAACTCAAGTGATATCTGAGGGCTTATGATTTGCTCTGTGGATACACAGCCACCACTGCAATTCCATCAGTCCCCAGTAGCTGACAGGAATGGATAGGCTCTATTAACGTAGATACAGGGGGGCTAAGGCTGTGTTGTAACTAGTGCTATTAATCCATATAGTTGGTCTATCAAGGTGCTACCCTGTATGCAGTCAAAAGGAGTAGCCTGCTGTCAAAGAAACACCTACTGAATTTAAAATGATTGCTTTATTGTATTAATATGGATTTTAGCTGTATTTTTCTCAGTCTGCTGTACTTTCTGGTTTTGTTCTCCATGTAGGGTATAACGACGACATAAGGAAGGCTTCTTTGATGTCTTTGGTTTTCCGATTAAAAATTTTAAATTTGTTTGTTAGACATTTAATTCAATCGTGTTTTTGTTGTATCCATGCATGCAGCTTGAGCAAGTGTAAATTTGGGGTTAAAAAAATATAAACACTTCACAAGGAATAAGCATGTTTCAATGCATCTCATTGACTCCCCAGTCAGTTAGGGAGAGGCATGTCATGGCTGGGTCCTTTGATCAATACCAACACCATCAGGTTCATGTCTCCAATCCAGTCTTGAAAGGGACACACTGGGCTTATATACTATGTGTACATTTGCAATTTAGATTTAACATGAAGAATATTGTTTGAACATTTGCATCTCAAAGGCACAATTTTAATTTTTGAAATTGGTCTGGAGCTGGTGAGTTGAATTATTTCCTTCTCTGTCTTTCTTTTTTTCACCTCTCTTTTGTACCTTCTATTACTTTTATGTTCCGTGGATCTGAAGGGACTTATTGTATTTTTTCAAATGGAAATTAAATAAAGAAAAATACTATGATCTGTCACTGACAGTGCTGCACCTTTTGGTATAATTTATTAAAAAGGTTATGCTGACATTCCTATTGATGTAAAACAAAGGGGATTGTAATGAAATTTTAATTTCACTGATGCTGCTGCGATTTGAATATATATCAATTGCATCTTGATTGTGCAGCATATGAATAACTAAATGAATGCAACTTTACAGCAAACACAAACTCAAGAGATTCTGACTTTGCTACATCACTGTGTTTGCATATATTGCCCTTCATCTACTGTGGTGTGTATGTTAATCCAAGCAAAGCAACTGATTAAAAAAACATAGAAATTGTGTGTGAGGATCACATTTCCTCTACAAGACAACAAATCAAAGTGATCTTTTCAGCATTTCTAAATGACACCTAAGGCATTCTTGCAAGTTCCTCCATCAGTTTGAAAATGAGCCTTGTGTCAAACGTGCAACTTATATTAATAGATCTAAATGTTACCATTTCTGAGCTGGGACATCTGACAATTCACCATTAAAGCAATAGTAAAGAATGCAGCATTGTTATGATGTTTACCCACAACTGTTCCTGAGAGGTTAAAGATGGGAGGACTAATGCTGGCAAGGAGGTTTTTGTACTGATCTAGTGCGGGGGGGGGGGGATGAAAAGAGTCAAATAAAATATGTCTTAAAAACTCAGCATTACTGTGAATTTAAAGGATTTAGAAGTTGTGCTAATCTTCAGTTTTAGAAGTGGCCACTGACACAGAAATCAATATATCAAAATGAAATGTAGCTTTTCCATGTGGATTTTTAGTCCTTGTCTAAAAATGGCTAAATGACTCAATATCAAACTTCTATCACATGTAGCACAGGGAATTTCAGAAAATCTGAGAATAGTGATAAATATTGGTACTATTTACAAAACATTACTTATTGAGTTTCTTCATTCTGTTAGAGAATTAGGGCATATTAAAATGATCCGGTCTCAGGAGCAAAACAAACCTTTGATTGGAAAAATTAAAAAAAAAAAAGGAATTTCTGTCAATGCTTAAGACATGAAAAGGTTGATAACTTTGTACCAAAAGTAACGCTTCATCAAGGAAGGAGCTGGTGGGGAATGGAATCTGCAGTGCCATGTAGGAAAAGCTGTTCACATAATTGACTTCGTTAAAAACCAGTTGCTTTGTGTGTCCTAGAGTAATTAAGCAGTTGGAATTTTACATTACACTAGTGAAAATTAACAAAGAGCACATCTGGGTGTCCCATAGGTTTAGTCATTAAAAAGCCCATTATTTTTCAAATTACTTTTTCAATCTTTCAGCCCCCCTAATCCCGAGGTATTTCCCAATAGACAAGTTCCTGTTCTTGTTTTGAATGACTCCTTTAGGAAAGTTAAATATTTAGCGGATAGTGTGGCCTGCAATGGCTGTGCCTTGCTGCTGAACTCTATTTCCAAGACAAATGCAGTTAGGGAGGAAGAAGACACCACAAAGATGCTGGAGCCAAATATCTTTAAGTTGTAGCTCAGTAATTATTATTATCAGCACAAGAGAAAAATATATCTGAAATGACAATAACTCTTGGATGTATTAAATCACTTAATACATTTGGGTTTGTGATTAATGTAGTTTCTAGAACCTTACTTATTGACCACAGTCTCTTGTGGAGAACATTACAATTATTGAAGAGCAAATCTGTCACTTGAATGTGCTTTATTATTCTTAATTACAATTGAAAATGGTATCATGGGGAAAGCTGACATGAGAAAACGTCAATGAAACCATCATAAAATCATTAAGACCTGATGTTTGGATTTTTTTCCATAGAGAATTTTGTCCATTCCCTGAAGAATATTAATTTTGTTTAAAAGCTAAAGATGTCTGGCAAATCATACAATGCCTGACATGGAAGAAAGATTTTGTTCTGATAAGAGCTTTAGGGGATATTCTTCTATCCCTCAAGATGCATTCAAACTGCAGGAGCTTTTGCACATTTTCCATAATTGTTGGAGAAGAATCTCCAATCTACAAGAACTGTAAGTGGTCATAGTTTGCCGGACAGCATTCTGTCAAGTGGGCTGCATGTTGGACGGAGGTTCACCAGACCAGCAGGCTTCTGATGAGGCTTCCTCTGTTGCTTCCTGTCTGCTGGACTTCCCATTTCTCTCCCTCGCAGGGGAGAAGATGGGAAGTCAAGCAAGTCTCTACAGATCTGAGTACGAGTCAAATGTTTTAAACTGTATGTATTAATCATTTAATCAATCACCTAATCAATATACGTATGACATGATTGTAACATGCATGATTATTGAAGGAATGATGAAACCAGTGATACCTGTCTAATCAGGGTTGTTAAGAGTTTTAACGTGTGTGTAATGTAACTCAATAGAAATGCACCAGTCATATGATTCTTAATACTATGATTAACAGTCTTGTGATAAGTCTCCTGTCTAGCAAAAGTGCTAATATTTTCAGCTCTCAGCTCTTGTGTCGCAGGGCTGACACGATGGACTGTTTTTACTGAAGGCCCTTTGACCTTCAGCTTGGATGATTTATTTCAGAATCAGCAGTTAGTTTTAACAGGATTTAATGATTCTTTTATATTAAGATTTTAAGAGAGGTTACTGATTTTACTAATCTGAATTTCATACTCATTTATCAGATTGATTTTAATTTGATTTATTTTGATATATCCACGTTTAGTTTTACCCTATTTCCCCTGCTAAATTGCTTCAATAAATATAACCTACAGTTAAAGTATAGTAGTCATTATTTCCTGATAACATTTTAACATATTGTGGTGAACCATATCATATTGGGATCTTCTTATAGGTTGAACTTAGCTTAAAATACATAGCCTATCCCTTGAGCCCATGAGGGCTGATAAATATTTTCTGGCCATTTCCAAGTGCAAAGATCATGAAGATAGCTACAGAAACCAGGGCTGGAGCACTAGGGTCACTTGTCCAGGCTTAGCTTTAACTGACAAAGGGGTTGACCCTGGGATTGGAATTGTAGTTAGAATCCAGACAAGTATCTTCACTCCCGGCCAATACAGAGCTGAAGTTGAGGTCTTAACCTGTGAGATGGAGGGCCAGCCCAGGACTACCTTTTTGAAGAGGAAGAGTTAGGGTGTCTTTTTGCCAGATCTAACAATTCCTGGGTCCTTTTTCAGCTCCTACCTTATAGTACTCTTTTGTATAAAATGAACTATGTGCAACATAGATGGACTCTAAAATGTTAAATCTCTTCTAATGTTAACCTTAGAAATGGTGCATTTGCAGGTATGTATGTGTGTATAAAGATATAGATAGATATATGACTACACATAGAGGTATATATGTAATTACTTTTCCTCTGTTTATTTTCATATATATTTAAGTATGTATATGTGTGTATGCATACATTACCAGTCAAAAGTACATTTTATATATATATATGTGTGTGTGTGTGTGTGTGTGTGTGTGTGTGTGTGTGTGTGTGTGTGTGTGTGATGAAGTTATAACTTCATCCTGCTCCTTTTTGGACTTTATTGTTACTGTCAATTTTTGGCTATTCTGTTGACTTATTTGTGTTATTTTTTTGTTTGAAATGAATAGAGAAATGACATACCAAAAACATAATAAAACACAGAAAATTGATTCAGTGGTTCAAATAAATAAATAAATTGATGAACAAAAAATGAAAACAAACAAAAGAGGAGTTCAAACAAAAAAAATAAACTACTCAAAAAGAGAAAAAAGAGTAAACATACTACATACTATAACCCACTAACAATTCATGGCGTAAACGTGTCCAAGTATTCAGTCATACTTCAAATGACTGTATGGTTTTAATGCACTCCAGCATTGGCTCAGCATCAATGGGAGCACAATACCAAGGTATGCAAGCAAAGTTTCACAAAAGTGAAGAAAAATAGTTATAGTTCACACTTTACTGACTATAATGGTCACAAAGAGGCTTGGAAATTGACGACAGAAAGGGATGGAGTATACCAGTCATTTGAGTTATGATTTTCAGGTGCACAACCTATAGTACACAGTGCAATAGCTTCATGTTGTTGTATTGGCACACTTGTCCTCTGGGAGGTAGAGAAACACTGGACCAGTATATTTTGGCTTTCAAAACACTGATGATTTACTCCCCATTGTGAAAGTCTTAATTCAACTTGTTTTAGCGGGTGAGCATGGTTCAAAAGACTAATTCAAACCCACTGCTCTTGGTAAGTAGCTACCATAAGACAGATATTCTCAAAGAGGGCACCTTCGTTTCAATCATCCCCCAGGAATCTAGATGGTCCTAAAGAAATAGTGGGTGCATAATGTCAGGATGCAATAGCAGTTGTAAGCAAGGAATTAAATTGTATGAACAGATTTTGCATCATTTGATTGAGTAAAATATGTTGTCAGTTTTGTTACAGCAATGTTTCATTTTCTCTGCTTGTGGTTAAAGAGAGGAGTTGGCTTTGGTTTAATATGCTGGTACACCTTACACTAAGAGTAAATTACAAGAATTTGCTCAATAGCAATATCAAATTGATAGGACATTATATATGTTTTTTTGTTTTTTTACATTTTATCTACATACAAAGATAACTTGGGCCCTGGAGCCCAGATAAGCAACCTTTAGTTTTGTTAAAAAACTGCCTTTCACAAAACTATTAAAGAGCATACCTTGAACAATAATTATGCGTCAGGAAAACCATATCAGTTAGAATATTTTGGAGAAGATTCTGTCATTCCACTTATGGCAATCCTAAGTGTACAAATACAACCAAGGCTCAAAAACTAAAAAAAAGTCAATTTCTATTCAAGAAACTCTGAGCTCAAGAGAACAAACAGTGAAATGAGGACATGGCCAATACAACATTTGTTAAAACCTGATGATTATTAAAACCTCCTTATTGCTATTTGCAGGTTGTTGTTTTTTTCAACACAGCTTTCATAAAATTTTCGAGCACTCAGAGCCATCCACGAAAGGCTTCAAACTGAAAAACAAAAATTCATGGCTGGCATATCAACAATGTTTTTCTCTTTGGGGGCCACTGCTGCTTCAACATCACAGGGATCCTGCTGTATACATTTGAGGTTGGTTTGCAGCACTACTGTGTTTCTAAAAGAGATCAAATCCAGAGAGTTAAATTGTAATGCCATACACACTGCGTGGTGCCAAAAAACAAAGATCTTGCCCTAATTAATCTCAGAGCATTTATTAAAATGACTCAAAAATATATTAACTCAAATTTTCATAATTAGGGGAGGATTGTACCTCAGTTTGTTTATTTTCCCCATGTCTATGAATGTTATGGTATGCCATAATATGTATTCATAAATTGAAAAAAAAATAAATTTGAAATACTTCATTTTAAAATTGACCTAAGCAGATAGTTTGTGTCATCCAGAGTTTCACATTCAGACTCCAGTGAATAAAAATTTTAAAATTCTCAGGCTGTGGCTAACTTTGTATTTGCCACTTTTTTCCCTTTTTTTCCAGAGTTAAGGTCTCCAAGTGTAGAGAGCATGGCATAATGTACTCGCAACTCGTCAAAAATTCTCAAAGAGTACAAAATATAGTGGATGAATTATTTACTGACACTGGAATATTTCTGGAGGTTTGCAGCAGTGGTGGAGAGTGGCCAAGTCTTTCATCCATGTGAGACTCTTGACAGTGTTTGCTGCTGTAACAGGCAGAGCTCAAGATAAGAGAGCGCTTTGACCATCCTTGCCTCCCCATGATAAATCTTTATCATTTTAGGTGATGGCCTGACCTCTAAGACGGGTGCTGGCCAAGGGGGTCCTCATTAATACAACTTGAAATCCTCTCGGCTCATTCCTTTTATTTTCTTGATGCCTGTGACCTTTCCAGGATTGCTGGTATCAAACGAAACCCTTTTAAGGCAAACAAATTGGAGAAGATTTTGATCAGCAGAGTGTGTGATTCTGTGCGGTCAAAAAGAAGAAAAAAAACAGCAAAGCACAAAAAGTAAAATGGGAGAGTTTTGTGTTTTTCTTTAATAAATACCAATGTTTGTGAGCATCTTGTAACTCAATCAGCTTAAAATTACAAATCCTTTACTGTATGTTTACTCAACTGAAACGGGCTACTGGTCTACAGTCAGGAGTGTGGAGCATACAGAGATCCTCAACTTTTAGTAGCTTAAGCAGCATCTTAACTGGATGTTAGAATCATAGAGCAGGTGGTCGGAGGATGTTGGGGTTATTGGGTTATGCAAGTCGTCTGTCATTTGAATACATTTAGCACTTAACAGTTGCATCATGGTCTTTTTATGCAGTGATACTTGAATGTTTCTCCTCACTTGTTAAATCTCTTTGGATAAAGATATCTGACAATAGTAATGTTCATGGAAACAGAAGTATTGCTTTGCTGTTATCATTTCTATCCAGGGAAATATCAACCCTTTAAGACAAAAAGTGCCAGCGCACTTTGGGAGCAACTTTAAGACCATCGATCTTAAAGGGTTAAAACCTATGATGATAACTGAATAGAGGAGCCTCAAAATGCTTTCTTACATTATCTTTACTAGCATCCATTAAAACTTCTCAGCAGGGATTTGAAAAAGCCTTTAAATGTGGGTTGCTTATATTTGTAGCTTATCAGTTTTGGGTTTTTTTTTTGTTGCTTTTTTGGCTTACAACAGCTGGTGAAAACCTAGGTTTGTTTTCTGTCTTGTGATACTTTTCTAATTGAAACTTTTGTTCTTTAGGGTTCAGCTATTTCCATGAGAGGAGAACATAGACAATTACTTAGTTTGTCTCTGTATAACATACAGATATACATAGAGAAATATTCCTTCATGAATTAATATTATAAGGATTAAAATGACCTGCATCACCCCTTAAAATAGAACATTCTTCATAGATTTTTTTCCCTCTTTTTTTCTGGTATAAAATGACACAGATATTATTAATTCCTTTAGGAAATAGAGGTTTTCTGTCACAATTAAGCCATGAACTCTAATTATAGATTGATTAATGGTATGGTAATTGTGACCCTTACATAAGACGCATTAACTCAGTTAAAATAAATTATACTGAATAAAAACTCTCAAATCCCAATGAGAGTGTCCATTATCAGTGGTTAAAGAACAAATGTCTGCTAAAAGCTACCGCTGATATATGCAAGAAGTGTAAGTATTTAAAATGGTTAAATGAGCAAAAGTGTCTGAGATGCGTGTTTTTAATCAAATATTGAAGGAAATCGCACACTTAGTGTGTCAACCTGCAGTTTCACTTCACTCAGCAGATTGTGGGGAAACAGTGTTTACATACATCACAGTGGTATGTCTTTCAAGACAGGGTGTTTCAAATCTTAACCTCTGATAAGTACGTTTTTAACCTTATTGACATGCCAAAAAATGTTTGAATATGTTACTAGACAAATCATCAGCAAAATTAGCCAGTAACATCATGGCATGGAATCTTGTGCTTTAAATTTTCAGAGAACCACCGTTCTCAGAAAAGTGAGGTCAAACAGGTCAGACAGTCTTCCTCCCAAAACATGTGGTAGATTTAGACCATAAACATGTTTGAAAAAATGGTGAACTAATAGCAACTCCATGTGAAGGGTAAAAGAATGTAATGCAGCCCAAAACAATAATCAATTTCTAATCTTAACCAAGTGATGTTACAACTGACTGGCAACTGAGGTAAACCATTGTGGGCCACTGAGCAGGGCCCTAAACCCCAAACTGCTCCCTGGGCGCTGATGTTACTAAAATAGCTTAAATGCAGAGAAGGAATTTCCCAGCTGGGATTAATAAAAGTAAATAAATAAATAAATGCAACCAAGCGATGACAAAGACATGTTGCTACATGTTGTGTTTAAATGCAACCATGGAAACTTTTGAAAATGGCAAAGATAAAAAGCTAAGAAATAGTCAATTTTAGCTTCTGAAAAAGCTGAAGAGTTGCAACTGTTTTTTCAGAAATTTACTATATATTATTGCTGTCTTACAAAATGAGCTAATCTGCAAGTTTGACATTCTGTCATCTGGGCATGTGCACGCTTAGAGCACACCTGGTTAGGGAAGGGGAGGGATATGCGTTTATGGCACTACTGTAGCAACTAATGGCTCTTTTCCACTAGCACCTACTAAGCCCAGCCTGACACCACTCCCCCTAGTTTGTAGGTGTTTCCATCCGGATTTTCCCGGGCCGAGGAGACACATTTTTAGCACCTACTCCGTTGGGGTTCTGAAGGTGCGTAGTGGGGTTGAAAATGTGACGTACAGTTTGCAGGCCACTATTGGCCAGCATTTGACATCACAGGATGAGTCATGAGAGTGACTCCCAACCCTGCCATCTTTAAAACCCAGCTGCTACCGTGGATAACAACATTGGGTTTGCTATTAGCAGCAGTATCAGCAGCACAAGGGCTTTTCAAAAACCAACAGCAGCCTGGATACAAGCCATAGACTCAGCAGGTATGACCTCGACCTTCTCCATTGTTGTGCCCTGTGCACTTACGAGCTGCTGTAAAGAAGAGAAACAGCAAGAAAAATCTCATCATGCTGATATTGGCATAAATATAAAGATATAAAGATATAAAGATTAAGAAGTGCAAGGAGGACTACAGGAAGAAGTTAGAAAGTCAGCTCCAGCAGAACAACGTGAGGGATGTGT
>JAOXYM010000007.1:19686620-19712693 GCA_028567055.1 Leptatherina wallacei | reverse complement strand
CATTGAAAATATAATACAATTATCAGTGAAATAATCTAATCTAGCTAAATTGATTTTATAGTTTTTGCATCTAACTCAGGGCTCGGACTGAGTGCAATGCAGGTAAACAAAGAACAACGCAGTCGAAGCAGCCCATGTGCATGCACATCATTGGCGTCACTTCCACTTGTCGCCAGAGCGGGCAGACTACTGGAAAAAAGCTAGAACTTGCGCTATGCTCCTTTAAATGAACTAAATGTTTCAGCTGATCTGAGGCTTTCTGGGAGTTTGTTCTAGACACGTGGAGCATAGTCTACATGTCTGGTTCTGACTCTGGGAACTGATAAAAAACTGGATCCAGATGATCTGAGTGGTCTGCTGGGTTCATACTGGGTCAAGAGGTCACTGATGTATTTTGGTCCTAAACCACTTAGAGCTTTATAGAACAGCAACAGAACTTTAAAGACTATCCGCTGACAGATAGGCAGCCTGTATAAAAGAAATCGAGTGGGCTTCTAATGTTGGAGTTTCATAGTCTTTTCAAAATCGATTTAGAATAAAAAATCCCCCCAAAAGGCCCATTTGTTTAATGTATATGCAACAGAATTCTTTAATTTACTTTTGATGTTGTAGATGGACACTGAAAGAATAAAAATTGAAAAGGTAGATGGATGATTGTAGCTATTACAGGATTTTTGCCCCAAACTCCTCTTCACTCTGAAATGCAATATATATTATTTTGTCACCAAAGATACATATCTTAGCAAAGGCACAATAACCTGGAGGCACTGCTGAGGATATTAAATTTACCCTTTGAATTTAAACACATTATCAATAACCTGTACTAACCTCAATTTGGAATTAATGAGAATTGTAGTAGTAGAGCGTGTTTACAGAAAACTGTCCAAACTCTCAATACACATCATCAATACAACACATTTTTACAAAGAAAAATAAGAATAGTCAAGAACTGAACTGTGAATTGAAAAAATGGAACATATGTATTTCAGTGGTTATTGTCACATTTGGGGTTTTTTGTGCTAGATTGAAAGTTTCTCATATTTCCAGATAACATTCCTGTCCAGTCATGTGTCCAATTGTTGAGCACTTAATTTGACATTTCAAAGAATGGTAATAATATCAAGAAACGTGTATATCAGTGAGTGGGGAAGACTAGAAGTGGATGAATTCCTCCAGAATTGGGTATGAAATCTTTGTTCCAAAACATTGTATGAGACACATTTTCGAGAGCCATAAAGCACAGCTTGCAGTGATGTAATTATAAGGTCTGCGGCACTGATCAACCAGCTTACGAATCCCTGCAGATGGACACTGTACAACAGTCACTGGAGCAGGAATAAAATTTTGCTTGGCAATTGGTTACCAGAGGTGAAGCCTTTCTTGACGGTTTTGACAGCAAGATATCACTTTGGAACGTTTGAGTAATAAGCCTCACAAGTTTAAGCAGAGGACAGTACTCTACTGTCTTTTCTTTTTTTTTTCTTCACACACACTTCACTCTGTCCGCAGACACTCCGGCACACACACACTCCAACATGCCAGGTTCTCCATGCCTACCACCTAATTAGAGCCAGTCCTTGCAGTTTCAGCTCCATAGAGAACTGGATTCCCCGTCTCCTTCAAGGCAGTCCAATACGTTCGTTGTATTTTTAAGGCACGCTGTTAACTGTGGTGCCGAATTTTTAGGGGTGAACACCTGCATGTTTGACATCTTGTGCCGTTTGATACCACTTCTCTAAAACGGCTCAAGAAGTCTGGTTGCTTATAACGAGATGTAACACGGCACCAAATCAAACCCAGTAGAGCTTTTGAAACACAGTATTTAATCACATATGCCATCTATGTACACACTGAATATTTTAAAGTTGTAGCCTAGTTTCATGGTCAACTAATAATCAAATTACATGTTTGTAATAAGATAATGAAAATCCATATGCTTACATTCATGTAGATAACATAGTTGTGTTCCAGTGGACCATGACCATTTGATCTTCTACACAAGCACGCCAACTTCCCTGATCAGCCAAATTAACATATTAATTGTTTACTCATGTCCTCACTCTGGTTTCCAAGGTGTTGCCTAAGAGATGCAGCATATTTCTGAGCACACACACACACACGCACACACACACACAAATCAGTTTGTTCAAGTAGTGTGTGTGAGAGAGAGAGACAGAATGTGTGAGTGCACACATGGCACGACATTGTTGTTCTTGTCTGCGGTTGTTGGTACATGTGCGTGTGCGCAAGGATGGGTAATCAGAGGCGCTTTGGAACTTTACAAGAAGTCATTAACAGTCAAGACTATTGTGCAGACACCATGATTTCAAAGGTGCTCCACAACAGCTTGTGCGGCAAGGGCTGATTGAACCAGAACACTTGAAAGGGGGAGAGAGATGTCAGGTTCACAGCATCCTGTCGCGGCCCATCTGCCTCTCTCTCTGCTCCTGCCGTCAGTCTCCTTTGTGAGGAGGAAGGGGTTTGAACATCAAAGAGCAGCCATGCTACCTTGGAGACAGAAACAATTAGTAAGGGATCTGGTGAAAGGTGGCATTGAGGAGAACCCTATTCCTTGATGGTTTAAAAAAAAACACCAGTAGATTTCTGAAGAGTTGTATCCCAATGACTTAATGTGACAGAGAGCTATTCAATTAACAGTATCAATGAAATTGGATGACAACTGATTTAAGAAATTTTCTTAGCAGATGAGTCAGACTAAATGCACCATGAAAATTTCTCTATCATTTTATGTTTTTTTTTTCTTAATTTTTATGTTGAACCATATGCAGTAACAATAAAAACCACAACAGATTAAGCTAGTCCAGAGAGAACCAACATAACACCTTGAGTATCTTCTCATTAACACTTGTATCCCACAATATCTCCACAGCAGCCCAGCCTGAGTCCAGAGCAAATCTCAAAGGGGGGGGGGGGGTCATATAGAATACCCTTGAGCTGTTTCACAGCTATCTAAATTCTCCTAGATGTCTTTGCTTGCTCACTAAGCAACTCCACCTACTTTCACCCTGGCATGCATTTCATTATAAATGTGAAGTTTGAGTTGGCTTAGCTGCTGCTTTATAATGCATTTGTCATCCATGACCAGGCCAGATGAGGTTAGACCGAATAAACAAAAAATTAGGTCAATATCATCTAGTCCTCTATATTGGGGTCAAGCAGTAATATGAGGAAGGAGGACTGAAGGAGAATACTTGGTGCGATTTATTCATGTGCAATGAATTAAAATTTCACTTTCACTTCAGTGACATATGCAGCTGACCATGCTTTTGCAAAGGTTACTTTTGGCAGCGAAAAACTACATCAAGGTTAAATATTTCATGACCACTGTAGACATAAAAAATCAAGTGCTTATATGTATTTCACATATGACAACTCAGCTGTAAACTGTTGAGTTCTTACAATGCTGTATGAATAATCTTATTATGCAAAGACATGTAAAGATTAACCTAATAATTTAACTCAATAATCATTCACAAATTTAAGATAAAAATTTAGTGTACCACAAAGCAATTACTGCACTGATCTTAATTGAGCTTGTTTGATATAGTAATTTATCACTCAACATATCTTCTAAAATACCTTATCCATCTTTAGATACAACTTGATAGATTAAAGTCTTACAGAATTGATAGATGCATTACTTGTGGTTGAATATGTCAACCACACAGTTAATACCTCTCTTCAAGGACATATGTCACACAATGAACAGGTGTGTGCATAAATGCATGATCCTTGGAAACATAACATTAACAAATGATGGTACCTCAACTCACAATCTCTAGAAGAAAAAAATGTGTGTACTACAGGTATATAGTGTAGTCTCATCTTATTGAAAATGACTAATTAAATTTCTTTCTTGCTGTCAGTGTGCTGTCTTAGCAGTTTGTTTTAGTCTCATTATTTAGCATTGTTTTATGAAGTCAGATTAGTGCTTTCAAGTGGGTGGACGACAGCTCTGTGGAGCTTGCAGAGTTTAGTCTCTTGATCTTACACAAACATATAGTGCAAAGGAGCAGATCCTGTTTCAAGGTTATTGCAGATATAATTCTGCCCCTTTCAGGGCAGAAGCATAGACAACAGACACAGACAGACAATCAGACAGACACCCGCCAATCGCCAAGCCGTACCAGACCTTAGGCATATGAACAGCAGAGGCGTTATCAATCCCTGGAATGAGGCCGATGACCAATTCCAATTCAGGGCCACATCAAAGAGTGTGAATGCAGCAGCACTAACAGGGATGCTGGGGGTCAGGGACACTAGCAGAGGGATTTAGTCATTTCAGAGCTTATGTGAAGCACCATGGAGAGCAGCCATAAAAGGACAATGTCACTTTGTGACCTGCAGTTGGAGGGATACGAACCTGGAGCGATGTGAGCTGGATGGGAGTGTTGCACTGTTTTGATACACCGAAACATGCACAGAATTACTGAATTGCTCAAAACACACAAACCTACACAAAAAAGGAAAGGTCGAGATATAAAGACAGGCTTTATTGTTCCTAATATTCCTCCCTTTGCTCTGAGTTGCTCTATAACTTCCATCCTTTTCCATGTCATCACTTTTCTCATGTCTTCTCCTCTCTCTCTCAGACACGGAAACATGCAAGTCAACACAGATATCCATCTATGTGCATAAATCCAGAGCAGTAATTCCAAAAGATGATGATAGTAAATGACAATGGTAATTTTTGACAGTCAATTTACCACTGATGTCCAGTAAAAACGCAGGGCTTTTTGCTTTAATGCAGTTCTGCATGGCAGTCATACATCACGTCCTTCTGTGACATTTACAGGGTGGAACGACACTCACAGGAGACATTCAAATCCGTCTCATCTACATGCAGCGCTCCAAACATCCATCTGGGAATAGTCTGGTAGTTTTTAGGACCGATAAAGCTAATCAGGGACTTATTCATCTAATTTTTTGTTAAGAAGAGACCTTTGTATTTGTAGTATCTTTATTTTACTGATAATCAGAAAAACGTGGATGGGGTTATAAATGTTTTAATGCTTGCTACAAACAAAATGTATTAGATGTCTTAATGAAAGACTTCCAAATCATTTAGTTTTTATTTCCGCAGATGGTTTGTTGTCATGTTGTCTGCTCTGATGTAGCCTGGGTAGAAAGCTGTCAAAGCACCATGCAGGGTCCAACACTTCTCTTTCAAATGACCACTTATTTGGCATCAAGATAAAATAAATGGTTGCCATTTAGATCATAGCTAATGGTTGTTGTTGTCTGGAAGTGCTTCATTGGGGAGATAGTGCTTCAGTAGGTAGCGCAGCTGGATAAGTGGAAACAATGAGCAGCTTAAGGACTAGTAGGAGAAATGATGTCCTTCGGTGAGATCCACTGTGGCTCAGCATGGAGAATCACTGCATGCTACAATGACTTGTTTGGTATGTTAAGATGATTTGCTGGTTTAGGGAGGAAGTTTCACATTGCTTTCTTTAGTTTTGATTCCCTTTTTTTCTTTTTTTTTCTGCTATGCGATCAGGTCAAGACTGAGGCAGGAAACTTGGTCTGTTTGCAAATTCTTGCAGATTCACTCAGGCTTTTCGATGGGGCTTCTGCATAGAAAGTAGAAAAGCACAGAGGCAGAGATAGAGAAGATCTCTGGTATTACTGTAGATCTGTGAGGCCTGATAGTTCCTTGTGGTTTTTCACTGAACTGGTCCAGTTCTCCAGATGGTATTCAACCACGCCCCTCTGCCTAAAATTAGAAGAGAGTACAGTAACAGAAAATAAATGATAAAAAAAACAAATGCATTTAACAAACTTGCCAGTTATGTATAACGTGTTTAACCTTTTCTGATCATATGGCATTCACAAAGCTCAGCCTGAGTCTATTGACTGCTGCTGTGCTGAAGGACTCTTTCAAGACTTTTGAAAGTATCCATCCATGAATGTGCACAAGGTCATGTGTGGCAGTTGTTTGGCATTTGTGGCGACTTCCAAAACCCACCATTTTCAAGAGGATGAAATGGAATGGAGGAGCACTGAGCAAAACCTTCTATTAGTGTTGACAGGCTCTCGTGGACATGGCAGTCCCTGAAAAATGTGGGTTTCAGACACTAAGGATAATATACTTGAGTCACAAGATTTTAAAAGCAAAGGCAGGTGTTCACAGCTGCTTTGAGCTAGCAGATGAACCTGAGCATGAGCTACAATATCTGTACCACAAAAACATGTTTCTGTTGAGTAAACAAGCCACTACAGGTGTAGATGAGCAAGCAGTGGACAGTGGAGGCAATGTGAGCCTGCAAGGAAGATGCACCCTCTTTGAGATAAGTGTGGTTATGCCATCTCGGTGATTTTAGGATAAAATAATCTGACCGTATGTTTTATGACATAATGTGGATCACAAACTTAAAATGTTGGCAAATGAAATGAACGCCTTACACAGTCAATTTAACCATGCCCCACCAGTCTCATCACATATAGGTGTAGCCAGCCAGGCCATGGTCTCAGATTTATTTGGACTTTCAGGATCTTTTCCTGGGCAGATTTCCTGATTGATTAACATAACAGTCCATACAGCTAATGAGTCTAAATTATTTGCAGTCCAGAGACCCAAACTACTCTAAGTAGGATTGGCAATTAGAAGTAACTTAGGGTGTAACCCTGAGTCTTCAAAGTCACAATGGGGGTTCACACCTCTCAACAGGGATATAATGATTAATTTAGCATGTCTAACATGCTCTGCAGCAGGTTATGTACCAGATAACAGGAAATGCTGTGGACTTTGGTGCAGTGGTAATGAGAAGATCTCAGAAAGGAGATAAACTCTACATTAATTTATATGAAAGATATAAATGATAATTTCTTATTTGTCATAAGAATATAATGCAACAGTGATACTGATAAGGCCCTATTAACTTATCAAAGTCACACAGTCTGTATTTTTTGTAAACTTCCCCTCTGAGTCTGAGATGTTTTGGTTACTTACTAACTTAATAATTCTATGATTGCATAGTTGTAGAAATTGTGCCTCTTCCTTTGTAGCTGTGGTGAGGTGTGGAAATTTGTCCAGGAAGACCTCTTGTGTGATATCAGTTCAAGCAAATAAAGAAACTTTTTCTTGGTCTGACTGTAGTCTTAAATAATTTGATTTACGATTTTGACACAAAACCAAATCCTCATCATCAGTACACTAATATACATTTTATCTTCATAAAAAAAACTGCTCAATTAAAAAAAAATTGCTGTCCCTAAGTTAATATACAGCCTAGATACAATGCTGTCATATGTATTATATATTGTATGTATGTTCATGTTTATTTTAGATCCAGATTCAGTAATAATACCGTGCATTTTCCTGTTTGAAAAAAAGTACAGCAGTGTGTTGTCAAGGGCAAATTGTTTGAGGAAATTAAGGCTGCTAAGTTGAGGTACATAGAGAACCTGAAATGGATGACAGGGAAGTGTAAGCAGTTCTCTGAGAACTATGGGACCACAGAACTATTGATGATTCAGGCCAAAGTCATGGCTGAACCTTTGTTAGCATAAAAAGAGCAGGCAGGCACCCAGAAGGCCAAAACATGACAGGGAATTAAGTATAAATATTAGCATTTTTTTCTCCCACTGATCTTTGTTTGGAAAAACCAACATTGTCTACCTAAAGATATCCAAACTTTGAGTAGACTATTTGCACCAGAAATGAACCCAGGTTTTCAGAGTTCCATCAAAGTTTTCAGATCCTAATTCTTCATTTTCAAGTTACCGCATATAACCTTTGAACTTGTCTGAAGCTCTGTTTGCTCAAGAATGATCTGAATGACCAACAAAGCTGCCGCAACAAATATTGCTTTATATGAAACAAAGAGAAATGGAAACAATCCGGAAACATCCACAAAACAACAAATATGATCAGAAGAGGAAACGTCACAGATTTGAACCTGTCCTGCCTCCTTACTCTTTGCAAACGCATTATCCACATCAGTATTAACGAGTGCCTGCTGCTGTTTCTCATCCACTTATATTGCAGTAACAAATAAAACTCTTTAATGAGTGCAGAGTGGTATGCTGAGTACAAACCACAAAACTACTTAGAGGCATGCCTCAGTTTGGTGCATCACATTGTCATCTCTGTGTCAGCATGCACTTTTTCTCTTCTTCTTTTCCAAATCTGTATGACTAAACTAACCACAGCTTAAGCATTATGACTGATAGATCACTCATTTTGTTGGAGTTCTTAGCCAATATGGGAAATGTTAGACTTCATGAAGGTTAGAGGGCCCCCCACATAGCAATGCTGCCCCCCAGTGCATGCATCATTTGACACCCAGAATGAAAACTGACGGGATTTGTGGTTTGCCCTTTAAAATCAAGCAGCCCCTTTTCAGTAGCTTCAATTTGATTTATAAGCTAAGTGACATAATTTGTTTGTACCTTATGCATAATGCAACAGAAGCATTCAAGTTTCACGTGCCCACCACAGACAAGTCCAGGGAAAAAGAAAGGCGGAAGACAGTGTCATTGCCTGAGTCAGCGCAGCTTTGATTTTGCAGCTTTGGAAGTGTAGCTGGCGCCTTTCCAAAAGCATGCCAACCCCCTCATTCTTCAAAGTGCATTTATATTACTAGCACTCTTGGCAGGCAGGCCTCTCTAGCGGTTAAGGCTGAAGCGCCTCCCAGACTGAGGATGATTACGATGGCCATAACATAAAAACTGTTATTGGCCTTGTTTGGTGATGGTTATTACAAGTGTTATCAAAAACCCACACATACGTCTCCCTCTGCTGCAGTTCTTCAGGGCTGTGGTCACACAGTATACTGTATGGGCACTAATGAATAGGTGATTTGAGTAATTCGACATGTATCATAAATATTAAATGGCTCTTTGCCCTTGGTTACCTTTGCCTGCCAGCCAGAGCCTTTGTCATGTATACTGTAGCTGTTTAGCGTTTTAGTTATTGACAGAGGTGACAGTAGGGGACATTTCAAAGAGAGATGACTCTCTGGAGTTCACATGTCGATGTTGGAATAATCCTTTGTAGTGCATTAGATTGTATGTCTGTTTAAATCTTAGCCTTTGTGTCATGGTTGTTATTTTGCAAAGACATGACAACAACATGCATGGGGAAAGACAGTGATGAGGAAGGGAAAGATGGTTTTAACGCTAAATAAAGAAATTTAGCGTTAAAGCATGTGGCAAACTATCATTTACTATCTAATCTTACTTTTTTATTATTGGTGACTTAAAATCGTGTAGCAAAGTTTATTTTGACTGTATCTAAATATAAATTTACATTGTACAAATTTAAATATTTTTTAGGAAATGACCTATGTGTTCCACTTAAATTCTGTTATTATATTCTTCTACTTGCTTTGTGCAGAAACATTTTTATTCACCTTTTGAAATTACTAAATGTGCAATATAGTCTTAAGCTTTCGATAGTGGCTGCTGAAATCCTGCTTTGAATAACTTGAAGGTTACAAGTGGTCTACTATCTTCTTTGCTAATCCATCATAGGCACCTATGGAGATGCTCATTTACTTGGCAGTTATACAGGGTGAATATGAAAAAGTAAATGAGTGTGAACAACATATTTTGCTAAATAAGTGTGTGTTTTCAGAGGATATACTCTTGATGAAAAAAAAGAAAAAAAATGGCAAAGCACAATAGTTTACTCTTACTGCAACGCAAGTGAGCAAAGAGTGCCACTTCAACTCTGTCACTTCAGATTTTAGTAGTTTTATGAGCAGCTGAATGATTTTTGTATAACTCTCATTATATACTTCTTGCTTTTATGTAGAATATACACTCTGAGCCAAGTGCAACACTGTGACATGAAGTTTAATTTACAACAAAGTAGCTGCAATGCAATGCATTGCACCCTTCATTCACTTGTGGAAAACGTCTCTTCCTCATTGAGCTGGGGAAGTTTGCCTTGAAATGGATGTGCCTCTGTCATACTTACACCTCCCAATACAGCATGTTTGCTTTAGATCCCAGACATTAAGGAACAGTATAAACACTCCCCCACATTTCTCACGGCTAGGAGACCTGAGCTGTAAAATGCCCAGATTGATAGAGCAATGCTCAGTTCCTCCCCTGAGTTAGAAGGGCAAACTCCTGTGGCGCCTCTGCATCAAGCGTGCCCTCCCTGTGACTTGGCACTGGAGATAAACTTTCCCAGACAACAATGCCTCTTCGGTGGCCGCAGCAAAGGGGCTCTCTTTTATTGCTGGAGCTGCAATGTTGTACAATTAACGGCTCACCGTGGTCCGTGGCACAAAATACAAGAATTGACAACTAAGTACGGTCTCTCTTTTGCTTTCCTTGTGCCTGTTCAATTCCCCAACCGCACATTATTCCCAACATCACCACCCCTCCTATTCCCAAGCTTCAGCCCCCGGCCATTACAAAACATCTCTCACTGGTCTCTGTTCTATAAATTGCCAACAGTGAGGAGAGGCAGATACAAATAAAGGTGATTTAGCCCAAAGAGATGCTGAGCGATGGCTCTCATTAGTTCAGAGTGGAGACCAAAGTCGAGATTTAACTGAGAGGGATTCCTGGCCATTAGCACACTGGCAGAAGCTGTATTGATAGGTTTTTAATAAGACGCTACATTAATGGTTATCATGAGTGAGTGGGTTTATGGTAATGGGAAAAGGCAGAGGAGGGGAAAGGAAGTCTCCGATGTGTTTTTTGTCAAATTCAGCCTGGGCTTGGCCACTGCAGTTGGCAGTTTGAACATATGCCTTTGCAGTTTGACGACTCGCGTAGCACAAGCTCTCTCTGAGGTCTACAAATAGCAAATACAGAAATAGCATTTTCTTTTCCTGTAAATTCACTGACATGAATGTAGAAGGTGGTGTCAGTGATGAACAGAGCCAGAGGCATGTCTCCTGTGTGCACAGAAGTAATTTCCTCCTATTAATCAGTTGGACTAATTCTCCTTATGTTCCATTTTTAACCCTACAGTGTCACTGACTCCACTTGCTCTAATTGAAATATTAGCAGCCAGTTAAGTAAATGAAGACGATTTAATCAGTACCTTTCTCGTGCTGTCCCAGTCTTTTTCTACTGTTGTCTGTTTCCCATGTGACAGCGTGATCTTTCTATTAAAGAGAGAAGTTGAGAGATCAATTTAGACAGCCTCTTTTTTTTTTTGCCAAGTTGACAGCTCCATTGTCATGGTGCTAAAAGAAGCTGAGATTAACCTTTTTTGAATATGATCTTTTCCAAAAGGTGGCAGATCGTGCCAACGACTTTTTCCCTCCCTGCCCATTTGGCTATTCACCAGAGGATATCAATGAAATCCTACTCGCAAGCGATTTCTTTCCAAGGCACAAAATGTTCATTCTATACCAATCTATACTAATTTAATGAATCAATCAATCACAAGGATCAGTTTATTGAAAAAAAAACTAAACTTTCAGGATCGTTGGGGTAATCATTTTAAGGTTATTTGATAAAGAAAATTTCTTCCTATCATAACTTGGAGTTTCTAGAGTATGCTATAAGACTGAGAACAGATGGGATTGTATATAAACAGAAGTTATTTTTACTCAACACAGTGGCTTCTTAGAATAGGCAAAAGTATAACTCAGCCTTGTGCCATTACCAGTAAAGATGTTTCTTGTTGAGAGTGATACTTGGAAATAGTCAAATCAATACACCACCGTAATGGAGTGGGACTAAAAGATACTGATGCTGTTTAACCGTTTACAACTACAGCTGATACATGTGTGATCCCAGATATAATGCAATTAGGCCATAATGGGTACCTAACTGGGGGGGGTATTTTTGCATGACATGCCTATCATTTTCAAAAGTGTATCTGCACTCTCATGAAATGACTGCTAGTACTGTTGTGTGTGTGTGTGTGTGTGTGTTTGTTTTTGCATCTTATGAAATTAAGGTCTGAAGAAAATAGTTTTACCTATTTAGTTATCTTCTTTTTTTATCTTTAGACCAGAAGGCTTGGTCCTGTTTAGGACCAAGACATAAAGATGATTGCATATTGTCCTTCTTACACTTCAATTAAGCACTCATTTGCTTCATGTTCTACAATTTACCCTTGACAACATGCAGATTTCTCTTTTTATTATCCACAACATGCAGATTTCTTTTTTTATTATCCCCCATCAAGAGTTTAAGGACAAGGGTAGTAGTTTCAAACTTGGGTTGGGCCCTTTCTGTCAGCAGTCTACTTGTTCCCTCATCCGTCCAGGAACTCTGGATTCCTCTCAGCCCAAAGGAATGCATCTAGGTAAATTGGTGATTCTAAATTGCCCATCGGTGTGTGTGAGTGTGCTAAGCTGTCTCCTTGAGTTAGCCCTTTGATGGACAGGGTGTACCCTGCCTCTCACCTCATAGCAGCTGGGATGCACTCCAGCCCTCTATGACCCTGAACAGGATAAAGCAGGTTTAGAGACTGTATGGATCAAACTAAAAACGGCATAATATACTCTTCATCGCATATACTGTGGTGCTACAAAAGCTGATAGAGGATTTGTTCTTGCTGAAAGAAGCTATTGATCTGGCCAATGATGAGCCAAAGCGGGCATCTATTAGGCCAGAAAGTGGTATCTATTTAGGGGGTATATCTAACCCCTGTAACTCATTGGTTTAACTACCACATGGCTTTTCCAGTTGTTTATTAATTCATATAAGTTTAATTACTAACTTGAGTAATTTTAGTGAACTGGGCTCATTATTTGATCTGCTAGAAACAGTTGAGCTTTGCAGTTTATGTAAAACCCTGGTTGGTAGGAAAAAAAAACACACAAAAAAAGAAAAAGACAGGTTTTACTCAAAACCCATAGTCTAGTTTAGTTTTCACACATCAGTTAAGTGTCGTTAAAATAACTGTAATACAGTTTGTAATTAGATTTGATTTTGCATTGCTCTCTCAATTTTCAGTGCTTTGTTTTCCCTTTGATGTTTGGTGTCATACGCAATAATATATTTCATTTTGTCATTATAATCCTAATAGAAAAGCAGGCTAATCGCACAGTGCAGCTGACAGGTAGAGGATTTTCAATAAGAACGTAAGGGAGAAAACGTTAACTTTATTTTGACAATTTGGCATGACAAAGTAGGGTTTATCTCTTATCCAGTCAAGTGTACGGCTATAGATGCAACTGACACATGAATAAAGCACCAGTTTGGAGTGAAGAACCAGAAAGACTTGTAAACAGACATTCCGAAATTTTGGCACATTCATTTGTTCTGTTCTATGTAAGCGCTTTGTCATAACTTTAATGTTTTTACAGCAATTTTTAAAACAGTGAATGACAAACTTGGGGATCACTATCTTTTGCATTTTATCATATTTTGCCATCAGCTGCTCCCACCAAAATGTTAACACATGATTAATATTCAAAACACGTGGCAATTATTTCAGCAACAACTCTATTCAGGAGCAATGTATGTAGACTTTTCATCAAATTTTGTCTCCCTCCTCTGCACTCTGCTCTGTCTGATTTTGTTTTAAAAGAAATTCTTCCACTTTTTCTTGATGCCTTGTAAAAGAAAAATGAAATCCCATGACGATTTTATGACATAAGCTTACGTCTGACTATTTGTAGAGCCAATCTCCATGTGTTAGTCACTTGAAACACTGTGAGATCAGCTTTGTCAACTTTATACTGCAATTCTGCTGTGTAATTTAATTAACATGTCTATCTGGACTATTGATGTGGCACATCAATAAGCATTTTAGATAGTGCCGTCCATTTACCTGAACAAATAATCATTCACAATTTTTATTTACTTCAAAAAAAGTATGTGCCTTTTACTGTAAAGCACATGAAGAAAATGGAATAAAAATTGAGGCAAAGCAATCAGCTGATAAATCTTTCTTTTTTCTTTTTTTTTCTCTTTCCCTATCAGACGTGAAAGCCTGATAACCACTGCCACCCCACCACATCCCCCTTCTCTTGCCCTTCACATCTATGTGTCTGCACAGCTGCGATAAGCAAATCAATATCCTGTCAGTTCTTATTTTTACTAGCCCAATTCTGCTCTCTGCACCTTCCACAAGGTGACAAACTCCTGCCTTGTGGTCTGGACTGGACAATCTCAGTCTCCTCTTTGTAGAATATTGTCTCTCGGGTGGCTCTGAATGACATTCTCTATCACTAAAATGTGCCAACATATGGTCCTAATGCAGCCAAGATAGGTGCTCAGTGATGCTAAACTTTATCACTTCTTTCAGTTTACGCTTGGTTTATCAGATTAGATGACTCTGTAAGGACTTGTTTTAAACATCTTGTGTGTTATATTTTAGGTTGAGCTGAACTTATGTCATATGTAAGGCTCAAGAAATTCTGTGTAGATGCAAAAATCTAAGAAAAACAGGATAGCAGCACCAATTTGTTTGGAGTCAATAACATCTGATCACCTCAAATTAAAAGTATATTTACATATTTTGTGGAGATATGCAATACAGGTATAAATGCTTAGTGATTTATGTTTGTCTGAAAATTTTGTAACTTGTTTGTAAATATGTTTTTCATGAGTTTGGCATTGATTAATTTCAATTTAAGATTATATGCTGATGCTAAAGACTTAGGAGTAGATAAAGACTGAGGCTTTATGTTGTGCATATTAAGTCAAATATTTGTACCCTAAGGAGCACAACTTTAGATACAGTGCAGGCACAATCATGAGGAAAATTGTATTCCTCAGGATTAATTTAATTGTTGAACAAATAAACTGCTCGAAGCAAATCCAAAATGTTATTGAACCTAAACATGAACATTTGCAAATGAAAATGGCTTTGTTTTTCTAAAGGGAATATGTATTTGCATACAATTATGAGACCATTATTAAATTGCAGAAATCCCTAACTCAATTTTGACTTTTCAAATTTTATGGTAAGTGTAATAAATAAGTTAAAACCATTTTGAACCAAAATGACAATGAAAAATTATAAGAAATATTTAATGAACAAAACACAGTTAAAACACTTTCTTTCCATTAAAGGAGTTAATTTCAATTAAACCTGTCAGTTCCTTTTATATGTTAATCATGCTGAATCAGCAATAGTTATCTTAAATATCTTAAATAACTGTTTTGTATTTTGGATATTCAAATAACCGTATGGATTTGGGATTCAAGTATGGAGAACATGTCTTAAGACAGGGACTGTGAATATTTAGTTTTTGCTGCGATTTCAGTTCAAATTAATGTCTGCTATAGGGAGCAACATTTCAGAGGGATTTTATGATTTAGTGCAATATGATGCAAGTTATATTAAGTGTTGAGCTCAAATTCAGCTGAAAATGAGACAAGAGAGACCTGTCCAAAGCAGGCCTCTTGAGACTGTATTTCAATGGAACCTGTATGCAAAAAGGCAAGGCAAGGCAAATTTATTTATAGAGCACATTTCATTTACAGGACAATTCAAGGTGCTTTACGTTACAGAAAAGTACATTAAAACAAAAAAAAAATAATAATTTAATGAAAACAGGAGAAAAACAATCTAAAATCAAAATTAAGGAAGGACAATAGATTAAAAACAATTTTAAAAGAAACGGTACAAATTTGGACTTTCAAATAAAAATTATGTAAATGCAGCAGAGAACAGGTGGGTCTTTGGATTTAAATAAACTGAGTGTTTCTGCTGATCTGAGACTTTCTGGGAGTTTGTTCCAGACTTGTGGAGCATAGAAACTGAATGCAGCTTCTCCATGTCTGGTTCTGATTCTGGAAACTGATAAAAGGCCAGATCCAGATGACTTGATAAATAAAGGTTAAATAACCTTTATTTGTATGAACCCAGCAGACCACTCAATAAATGAAATAGAAATAAATAACCTTCAAAGATAAATACTGTGTTATGTGCAGGTCATGGTTGGAATGTGGGTAGCAGGTCGTTTGGTAATTATCATAACGGGTGCACTTGGATCGGAAAAATGGGACCCGTACAGATCTTTTCTCGCAGCTGAATATTGCAACTTTCCAATTACATCACTAAATTGGGCCAGTTTAACATCATTCATAATCTCATGTCGTTCTGGGCAAAAACATATTTTTATTTAGCTACATTTCATCTTCCATCTTAAAAGTTCCATCTTAAAAAAATTTGAATGGCTTCCTGACATGAGGGTGATGTAATGTCTCAAGACGTCTTTTTAATTTGTTGGGCTTTATACTGTCTACTGACTGAGTTTTCAGACATGGAATTTTTTTTTAATACATTTTCTATTCATCCAAGAACAAAATATCCACATTCTTTCATACCAGTTACCTGTTTCTTTATCTCTTCCTCTTCCCCTGTCTATTAGTCCTAAATCCCTCAATCTCCAATGTTCTGCCTCTCTCTGTCTCGTCACCATGGAAGTGCGGTTTGTTGTTTATAGCCTGAAAAGAGTCCAAGCTTTGCCTTAGTTCTTTTTCTTATTGATGTTTTTTTGGTGGTTGGCAAAAAACTAATTGGTGCATTACCGCCACCGACTGGTATGGAATGTGGACTAGAATGTTGCTAAGAGCCCGTATTGCCAAAATATTAGTTCTCTTTGCTACATTTCCCCAATCCATGCCCCTCCATCATATGACCACACCAGGTTGTTATTCAGTCATCTTTTAGGCCTCTGCTGGAAACCCAAACAAGGCAGTTAACAAAGGTGATGGAGTGTTGTAAAAAGCATGGCCTTATTGAATGCTACAGACTCCTTCCTGTATCACTGCTTGAAAGAGTATAAGTCCATTCAAACACAATCTCAAGGACTTTGTTGTTGGCCCCAAAATGTGTAACTCTCTTCCCCTCCACATCAGGAACTCAACAACAGTAGACATTTTAAAAAAAAATCACTTTTATTCTCTAGCTCATAAATCAGATTAAGTTTTTGATATCTTATGACGTGTGTTGTTTTTCTGGTATTTGTTCATTTCGTTGTTTTCCTTGTTTTTAAATTGTACAGCACTTTGGTCAACGTCTGTTGTTTTAAATGTGATCATAAATAAACTTGACTTGATTTTTACACAGTTGTTATATAAGAATTTCTTCTTGATTCAAATGAATATGAAAGTAACTGCATAGCAAGAGTTGAACTGAAGGCTGGAGGAGTTTGATGATGAGAAATATAGACATGATTGTCAACAAGGATGCAACAAATTTGTCTCCAGTCAAATCCAGTTCTTTCATTATAACATAGTATTTGTTTTTAGTCACTTTTTGTCTTCCACTTCCAGCTGCTGTTTTGTCTAAAACATAAAAAAAACCTAGGTTGTTGAGCTCAGGCATTAAAAACTATTTTCAGGCACTGATACAACACACACATCTCCTACTTTATTGGCAAGTCCTGTTTGTAAAAGACAGAAAAGATTATGCTGACAAAAAAAAGATTTTCACTAAAATACATTTCTCTGTAAAATAAATTGATAAAAAAATTAATAAGGAATAGAAAACAAAGACAATTTGTGTACATCAACACACACAAAAACAGCTATATATAATACATGCAGTATGTGGTTTAAGATCATCTTTCTGAAACATGTAACGCCTTCTCTAAAAAACATACAATCTGGATATGTTACTCATATGTTACTGATACATTGTATAGATAATCGGAGTGTTCAAAATCTTCCGCATTTCTAGTTGAGGAAACTTAGTCTTACTGTGCTCCACAATTTATAGATGCCTTTTTTTTTTCAAAATTGCTGAACCTCTGGCCATCTTTACTTCTAAACATTTCTGCCTCTCCAAACTTCTCCCTTTTCATACAAAAGTGTTAATTGGCAACAGTGGTCTGTTGCCAATTAATGTAATTATTTACAAAATGTTTGTCTAGTTGTTTATAGTTTAGAACCATTTAGAGTTTCAGTTTTTGGTTCCCCTTATCCTATTTTTTTTTAGACGTGTTGCTGTCAAATTCAAGAGGACCTAATAATTTCATGAAATGTCTCAATTTGAACATTTAATGTTTCCCATGTTTTATTAGGAATAAAATGTTTGGGTTTTATCAGCAATAAATTGCATTTTGTTTTTATTGATGCTTTAGAGAGCATTCCAAATTGGGTCTTTTTTTATTTGTTTTTTGGAATTGGGGTTGAACAATGTTGATTATTTCACAAAATGGCATACAACTGGGAAACAACTTCTTTATTATCGTTTGTGAGATAATAAAAGAATAAAATGTATCATGTCAAAATTTTGAGGATAAATCATTGTGACAGCATTGTTGGCCATTGCCCTTTCCACTACTGATTTTACGTTTCAGATGTGGCAATAACAGACATATGTCACACTTGGTTGCAGGGTAAAGAGAGAAAATGGAAGGACAACTTTGGCCTGATCTTTTCTGAGGGCAGCTAACATTCAACAGGCAATGATAAAAAATTAATTTGGTTGGAGCCACTCATGCTTTTTATTCACATATTTCTTGTCTAAGGGCAGCAGGGAGAAGATTTGTTTAAATATTCTGCGCCCAAGGCGATGTAAAATAGCAGCAGACCCTGATAAGATTTTTAAGGCTTGCCACTGAAATTAGTGCCTTAAACAATGATTTCGTAGAAACAGTTCTTTGGGCTTTATGTCCGGGGTATAGAAAATTGTGGAACAAAAGGATGATGTGTCACTCCATGGAATCTTTCATATCCCCAACTTGAAAATGCTAGTCATGGAGTAAGCATAATGAAATATGATTTGAGCTATGGACCATCACTAGCACATTAATGATTTCTTCCAAATGTGTATCCTCCAGATTACGTCTTATCACTACCAAGACACACACTGGTGTTCTGTGTTGGGTAAATAAACACCAGCATCTGAATGGACAGGGCAAAACACAAACTAAAGGGCTTTGTGTCCATTTTTTGAAGTTTGGAACCGTGGGCTAAATGGAATTGACAGCCATGCATAATCACCTGCAGTTTTAGCTGGGGGGTGCTTTGGCTCTGCTGGGAAAAGGCCTTGTTGAGAGCAGATTCACCCCCAAAAGCCCCATTAAACTCTAATCCTAAATGGGGCTCCATGGCCTGACAGTTAAGGAGAAACAGAGTACAGTTACACATTCCCAGCCAAATGGATTTGGAAACTTTTCCAATTTGACACCCATGTCTGTGGAAGAAATACAGCATTAGTTTGATTATGTTTTTCCCTTTGTAGTGGGAACCATCGGCAATATATATCAAGATAAGACCAGTTTATTTATATCCTAAACTTATTATCTGTTTTCTTTAGTGTTGATTTCTACCGGAGATCTTTGATAACACAAGACCTGATACACAGATAATTATTTCAATCCCAAAAATACTTTAATCAAGTACTTTTTGCTTTTTTTCACATAAATATTGTTATAGGACCTGCTTGATCATTTAATGACAGATGAGCTGTTGCTTTCATTGCGGTTTTGCTCAGCATACTTTAGGGAACTAATGATGAGAAACAGGTGTTTGAAAGCCTTAATTTATCACATATGTGTATGATTATAGTTGGTTCTCATGACAGTTTTTCAACAATCAAATTAGACTTCTTGTCAGTTTGTTAAATTTACTTCAAACTAAAATATCTCAACATTTACTTAATGGATTGTTGTATTCAATAATTGACTGTGGAATTTGGAACATATTTTCATGGTTTCCTGGAAATCCGCACTAATGCTTTGATAAAAAAAATACTAGTATCCTGATCAAATGGTAATATACATAATAAATGAGCCAAAAGAGATAGCTTAGACCCATCATCATATAAAAATGATACACCAAAACTAGCTCAAACACTGCCCATTGTCTGGTTACTGAAACCAACCATATTCTGCAACTTGTCCAAATCTATTTTACCTTAAACTGAACTGTCCATTGAACAAGATCAGAAGAAACTAAAGAGGTGTTGAATACTGTTGATTGGCAAAACTCATTCAAAGTTGGTTTTCAAAGTTTTCAAAGTAATTCATATAGTCAGATATTTCATTTTAGTATATTATTTTTGATAGATGTTTTATTTGTTTTTATGTTCTGAATAAACAAAATCAAACCCCCCTGATTTTTGCAGTAATAAAAAACCATATGAGTAGGATTAGACTTCAGAGAGGAGAGAAGAAACTGGGGTGGTGCAATAAGCAAATCGATAAGGCCAGCTATAACAAGATGTAAGAAGAAAAGAAAACAAAAGACAAAGTTAGAACTACAACAGAAAAAACTGACAACAATAACAAAAACTTAAAAAACTTCAAAACAGCGAGGGTGATGGTTCATGTCAGAATTTTCATGGCAAGACTCATGTTCAGGAGAAAGCCATTATACATTTCCTCAATTCATATTTCTCATTTTTCTGAATGGTCTCTATTATAGCCATTCAATGGCCACACTGAACAAGTCTTTTATGAGAAGCAGTGATAGAAGTTTTTGTATAGCTGGATAATGCTGCTAACCTCACAGAATTCCAGTCATGTCAGCATTTCCATGGTTGCCGTAGCAGAAAGAAACAGCTTCAATGAATAAAATAAAGTTTTCTCAGGTTATTTGTGCAGTACAACTTTACTTTACTCAGTCAAGAAACACAAATGATGACATATTGACTTGCTTAAACTAAAACATACCTACGCATTTAGATGTTAGATATTAATCTCTTTTACAAGATACAAATCATTTATTTTTTTCTCTAATATTATTCCTTTTGCTAAAAACCAGTGGTTGTCCATTATAGCATGCTTTGTAACCAAGGCAATTAGGTCTTTAAGTGGCTGTGAGGGATATGACCTTGTGAAGTCCATACACAAATTCACACATACTGACAGACACACAAGTGGAGATACACACAAAGGTGCAACTGCATTTACAAAGTTTATGTGCAGCTACACTTTGAGAAAAAACACCTATTTACACCCCCACAAATTCAGGTTCCCACCCACACATTAGTACCCACACAACTGCACAAGCTAGCTTTCTCACTTTACTTCATAAAGCACTTGGCTGAACATCTATAAATAGGCTGTAGGGCACTGCACAGCCTCAATTTGCCACCCCCATACACTCCTATGGCAATTATCCCAAGGTTTATTTCGGTTAAGCAGTCAAGCACGGGGAATAAACGACTCAGCCCATTCAGCAGTAGTTAATAGGAATGAGGATGCCTAATAGCAGCCGGCAATCAATCAGATCAAAAGGGAGTCAGTAATATGAGCTAATGTGTTCATCACACATGATCTGAAAATAGAGTATTTGTTGAACTGTGCTAAATTTAGTCAATCTTTTCGGTTGCTGACCTATGCTTCTTTTGGGATTTTTGGGTTTTGTAGATGTTCACATTTGCGCTTCGACAATCCACATACACTGAGAACAGATTGGTGTAATCAAAATTGAACTTATAAAATGCATATAAACATACTGTATTAGTGCAAACTAAATTGTTCAAAATTCAAACCAGAAAAACCAGACTAACACTCAGATGATGCAGATGAAGGTCGGACAACTCATACAACCACTCAGTAGGGCTCAAATGGGCCTATATGTGCTGTAGAATCTGCAACTTCAATATTTTTGCATTGTTTGTAAAAACTGTAAAGAGTAATAATTCTGTCAAATTCACAATAAAGTTGAAATATAAATACGTTCTTGTTTCTTTTTTTTTTCATTTTACTAAATTCATTAGAAAGTTTGACTGAAGAACAACTCATTAAGACCAAATGTTATCTCACAGTCACCGAAAATGTTCAGACTGTCCCTCTGCTCCAATAAAAACTTTTACAACAGCAGCATTTATAATATCTGTTTAAGTTTAAATTAGTGAAGATAACTCAAGCATTGTGATCTCCCACAGAGAAAGTTGTAAAATATATATTACATTATCCCAATATATAAGTATATTGGGATAATGTTTCAATTAAAATGGCCTACTTGAACCCTAAGTGTAGCTCAACTCAACTGTGCATGAAACCATGGTGACTGGCCACTGAATGGCCCCACTTGCAGCCAATATCTGGGCTTGATACTGGTTGAATGTGTTCCTCTGTTCAATGTCACCCAGCATATTCCAGGGAGAAAATGTTCTCCATGGACCAAAGCGACATATGTTTTTCCCTCCTGTGCCAATTTAATTGAAGGTGTTATTTGTTTGCTTGTGGCAATTATGGACCTTCGGCACAAGGACAACAGTTTTCTTTTGGGAAATGTTTTTGTTTACCATTTGAAAAAGAATGATAATTTAGTTCATCTAGGTGTTAAAAAAAGGCTGCTGCACTTGCTTCTTTAATAGGTTTCACCTGTCATCTGAAAGCTCTTCCAGTTGGTTATTTTGTTCATAATCATCATTGCCAGGCTACTATTACTTAATATATTTTATTTACTGTGCCAAGCTTCTTTGGGCAGGCCTCTCACTGCAAGAACCAAGTGGGCAGAGTTGGGTCAACATGGAGATTGAGGTTGCTTGGTCTGGCTCCTCTAAGGAATTGGCAGGCAGCCATTCTTTCCCACTGACCTGACTTCCACATTGTTTGATTTTGTAGTGTTTTATTCAATATTTTATGTTTCCTTTTTGTACTTTTAGTATTATAATTTTATTTTAATTTTCTTATGTGGGGTTTCCTTTTAGTCTGGTGATGTCATCAGCAACGCATTGTCATGCAAAAAGAAAAATCCAATATTGTAATGACCCAATATACTGAGAGATTCAGTTGCAGAGAGGATACACCAACACAAAGGCAGTAGTAGGTCCACAATCCAGATACTTTATTCCGTAAGCCAGCCACAGGTCAAATAATCCAAAGTAACAGTCCGAAAAAGGCAACAGTAAAGGCAGGTAAGGAGAAGCACTGGAATGTCTGGCACTAAGAGGTAACACAAACAATCTGGCAAAGACACATGGTTGAGGTGGCCTTATATAAACACAGGTTGAACAGGGCAAGGGAACAAACAACTGAACACAGGTGAACACATACCAAACAGGAACTGAACCTACATAACAAAATAAAACAGGAAGTGCCAACACCTTACAAATATGTCCTGTGCACTGTTTGTAACAAAAGCATGGGTCTTAAAAATGTACTTGCAAAGAAAAGATCTGAAACCATTTATGCAAGCAGTTTTTCTGGTTTTATTTAAGAGCACCATTCTTTATGTTTGACCAAAAATGCATTGATTTGAATTCACACTATGCCATATACATCTCATATGACAGTACAGCTTTTCAAAATTGGAACTGATTTTGTATAATCTACAAGACAGGTGTGCATGTACAAGGCTACAGGTGCAAGAACTCCAGTCAAAATGTGTTCCAGAATGTGAATGTCTAAACCAATGTCTAAAAATGAATGTGTTCATTGAACACATTCATTTTTCTGTGAACATTGAACTCAACTAAGCTTATTTGCAAATAAAGAATTTGAACGTGAACTTGTTCAGATTACGTGGGATCTTGCAACCGGCTCTTCACCTACTTCATACTCCAGTAGCCATGATGCATTGCGCACTCAAGTGTAACAAACCAGGATCACTCTGTAGCAATGTTTGATTGAGGGATTTAAATAGTAGCCTTTCTGAATGGAGTTTGCATGTTCTCCCCTTGTATCCGTGGGTTCTCTCTGGGTACTCTGGTTTCCACTGTCCGAAGACATGCATGTTACATTAATTGGTCATTTTAAATTCTCTATTCTATGAGTGAGTATAAGCGTGAATGGTTGTTTGTCTCTCTGTGTTGGCCCTGCAATGGACTGGTGACCTGTCCAGGGTGTACCCTGCTTCTCACGTGCTAATTGCTGGGATAGGCTCCAGTCCCCCACAACACTGATCAGACTAAGTTGTATAGAAAATGAATGAATGACTTAGACAAGAATTTAATTTAGATGCTTGTTGCAATCTTTTGAACACACTTCCACAGAAATAAAGTATGCACTTCCACTTTCTTTTTCATCATTACTTCAACATGTATCTTTAGGATTAGTTTCGCTATAGACTTTCATAGTGCCTTGACACTAGTGATATCTTTGGAAAATGAATGCCTCTCTTTTGGTATTTGTGGTGTGTATACTGTAATGTATAGTCATGTCTTGCAGATATGTTGGCTTCAATGGCCTCACTCAATGTCAAGATATGGAATCAGCCCTTGAACCTAAACAAAACTGACTTGTGTTGAATCTATGTTGATCAGAAAAACACACACAAACATAAGGAAGTGCACATTAAAGAGGTCCCTTTACTGTCTACTTTTAAAATTTGTCTTAAAACCCATTTTTATTATTCGGTTTTCAACCTCAGCAAGACAGTTTTTTTTTTAATTTAATCTTGTGTGTTTTAATTGGTCTTACTGTGTTGGATCTTAGCTGTTCTTATGTCATGTTTATACATATGTCAGATGTTTTTGTCAATTTTATGCTTTTTTAATAGTTTCTTATAGTTGTTAGTATTCAGTTATGTGCAGCACTTTGTTTCAGCTGTGGTTGTTTTAATGTGCTTTATAAATAAAGTTAGCATGGTATGGGAAAAAAGATAGGTGGACATACTGAGAGCAAGAACAAGGACTGAAAGACTGGAGGAGGGAACACAGAGAGACTAGCCAGGCCAGAGCAATAGCAGGGACACAAAGAATAAGGAAGAAAGAGAGGGAGGAACTTCACTGAGAGGGAACATAAAATGACAGAGAGGTCTAACAGACACAGCAGCTTTGATTTCCCCTCAGCTTTAGGCTGACCTTCACCTGCTCCACATGAACCAAGCAAAGGAGACACAGGGTGAATGGACTGTTCCCTGTGCACCCCTTTACCTCGTGCTCTAGTAACTGTAATAAAACAGCACTGTCTGGATGGCAAAGAGTGACAGAGCGAAAAGCTCCTGTGACCTGCACAAGCAGCCTGTTTAATGACTGTGAAGAGATGCTAAGGTGAGTCATATAAAAAACCATAAAAATTATGGATGGATAGTACTGAATTCAAATGTGCTGTAGATATTTGTCACAAACTTGCAAGATTCTTATAGGAATTAGGGAGAAGAAAAGGTATATAGTTAACATTATTCCTATAATCAAATTATCACTTTAATATAGGGCTGGGTATCATCACTAATTCCCTGAATCGATTCGATTCACAATAGTCTATTTCGATTCGATTTACAGCTAATTGTTTAACAATACTTACATTTCTTTAATTCTCAGGTAACTATTTTTATAAAACACTGAGCATGATAATAAAATTACATTATAATCAAAACCAGTGTTTTGGGAGTAATCAGATTACTGTAATAATCTAATAAGATGCATCAAGATGCACCTCTGAAATACAGAGTTTCTCCCGATTCACAGCCAGAAATGCTGTGGTGAAAAAAAAAAAGAAAAAAAAGTTCAACTTTTTAAATGTCCTGATGAAACCGTTTCATTCAGTGGAGTATCTCTAAATATCATTTAAGTTCAGAGAAGGTGTTGATGTTAATAAAACTTACAAAGAATACTGGATCCATTTTAAGCCCCAAAATGATTCAGAGATTCCTACAATGACGGTGCAGCGCGTCTCCATGACAACTTGACGCTCTCAGTGAAACACCAGAGCAGGATAAAACTCCAGCTGCTCTTCACTGGAGCAAGAGGCTTTCCATCTTCACCTCACTGACAGAATTTTAAAACTCATATTTTTGTTAGATTTTCTGATGTGTGCTCTTTCCGCCTATCACCTGTGTGCAGTACGCATGTGTCTGTCTGCGTGTTTATGTGTGTGCGCTCACTGCAGAGGACACAGAAAGCAGCTGTGAGCCATCATATATATCAGATCAATAACTTCAGACTGTTTAGTTTTTAGTAAAAGGACGAAGTGTAAATCTTTTCTAGATGAAAGGTGACTTAACTTACCTCTGTTGAGACCTGATGGGGCGCCCAAATCTGAATTATTTTGGAGGTACGTAGGTGGGGACATCGCTTCCTGTTGTTGAATGTTGCGGCGCTCGCGGACTTAGGGTTAGCTGCTAACATGAGCGGTAATATGCTGCTAAATAGTTTAAAGGGGAATATAATCCACACTGGGGAATGTGGACTTATCTCGGCAAGAAAAGCTGATTTTGGACCGAAGTGGAACAGGAAACCAGTTGTTTGTGCTAAGATCTCGCAGAGCCTCGGCAAGTCACGCGAGAATTGGGTCACGTCATCAGAAAATATGGACATAAAAAAAT
>JAOXYM010000007.1:19667014-19686520 GCA_028567055.1 Leptatherina wallacei | reverse complement strand
GTTTTATGAATCGATATTGAATTATTTTAACTTGAATCGATTTAAATCGATTAATCGATTTTTTAAACCCACCCCTACTTTAATCCAATCCTTCTGTGGATAAAAATCCTGTCCTTGTAATTATCTAATGTTTAAAAATAACAATAAGACAGAAACTATGTCCCAAGAATGACAGGGGTCTGTAAGACCAACATTTATATACAATGGTTATGTAATCATCGAATATCTCATAATCTGGGAATATTCCTTAATTCTTTCCCCAATTTTTCCAAACATTTCAATCACCTTACCGGAAATGCTTTGCTCCAAATGTGAAATATTGCTATCATGAGGTAATTTCGGTCTTTCATATGTGCTAGAATTCTTATTCATGGACTTGACCATGAACTCTGTTTTTACTGGGATTCCTCAGAAATCACTGAACTGTGTCTGGCTGGTACAGTATTCTGGTATTAAGGTTTGGACAAGAAGTACAAAATATAAATATATGTTATTCATTTTAGCTTGACTGGAAGGTGAGGTTGGAGGCAGAGAGTGGTAGAGCATTTGCCAATAAATGATATGGTTCATTATGCATGTTCAAGACCAGCTTATGACAATATTTGACTACTTCTGAGTCAGAAGATAACATTTCATTAAAACACTTTTGTAACTTCTTTGTTGGGTTTAGACAACAATAACTTGCTCAGTTATTAACAAAATAAGTTAGTATGATTAAAAAACATCAAGTTCAGACCTACAATAAATTAGTTATATAATGTAGCCGTTAACTTCGACTTTGCAATCTTTGCAGTTTTTACTGTTCTCGTGCCGTTGTTGCCATGATCACTGAAGCAACATATTGTTCTAGCGTAGTGTTTCTCAATTCCAGTCCTCAAGTTTCACTGCTCTGCATGGTTTACACGTTGTCTTACTTCAACACACCTGGTTGAGATTAATGGACCTCCTCATCAAGTTCTTTGCCAGCCTGTTAATGATCCATTCATTTCAGCCAGGTGTGTTAAAGTGCAGAAATATCTAAAACATGAAGGACAGTGGTACTGCTGGACCTGTCTTGAGAAACACTCTTCTAGTGTAGTTGTAGGTCATTTTAGCCTCAATGAACAAAAAATTGTGGTGTTTTGCTTTGACTCTTATACAAGAACCTTGCTGTAAGAAATTGCTTGTTTAAATTTGTTTCAAACATTTTCAATAGCGCTTACAATTTTTTTATTTCCCTTGTACTCATGACTCTTTACTTATTCACTGCAGTCTCACCTATGACTAAGTACTGCATGATTAGGGTTAGACCTATTGAGCAGGGGAATATCTGTGTGTTACAAAATACATGGTTACAAAGTTATTAGAATCCACATTTGCGGTTTTTACATTTTATTGTTTATGCATCACCGTCATGTCATGTCACCTGAAATAATGATCCAAAAACAAGATTTTTTTAAATCAGATATTTAGTATTTGAGGTTTTTATTTATGAATAATATGATATTTTCAGTAAGAATATAAATCATATTCCAATAGAAATCCCTCCTGAGAGCTTTTCCTCTTCATCCTTGTAATGTGTGAACCTGAGTCTCTTAAGTCATACGGAGCTGTTTTACAGTTTCCCATATATCCTCTGATTTCTACTACTGAAATATTTACTATCTGGGTGGGAGGGGGTTAGGGATGTGCTGCAGGGATATGATCCACCAGTGGGGGAAAGGATTCTTCTGAAATAGCCAGGGTGCAAAGTGCCTTTATCATGAGACCCAAATCCATTGAGTAAATGATTCGCTTTACCCTCAGTTAGAAAAATGAAAAAGTGGTCTCAAAAAACACTTGTGGGGGTTTGTAAAGGACACATCTCTGAGGTTTTTTTTTGTTAATTCTCTATAATATAAAGATTTATGATCACCATTATCAGCTGCTGCATTTGCATTTATTAAAATTTAAATGAGCTGGACACCAGATGTGTCAGCCTTCTGGCTTTCTGCGAATGAATTTAACACAACAGCAGTGATTTTACTTTGAACATGTTAATAACTACAAATATCAGTTAACCTAAATAAATTACCAGTATGTGTACATGGAAAATTTATCCCTTTTTAAAAACATTTTAACTAAGCATTTGGATGTTTGTGCATATGCCGACTTATTTGGAATAAAATCTGACTCATGCATCTGATTTCATAAATTTATATTTGATAAAGGCTTGAGCTATTGACTAACAGTAATGTAGGAAATATTAAAATCCTTTACATGAGAATAATTCCTAACACTTTCACTACTTTATGTTGCATGGAGTAAGTTAATTAAATCAAAAGATGTGATTATAATCAGTAAAACACAAAAATAATGTCTACTGTAATTATTATCATATATATGATGTCATTAGATCACTATTAAACATTCATTAAGGTAAAAGCAGGATATTACTGTTAGCTGATTAAAATGGAGTTAAATCTGAACAGTTTTTTGTGTAACTGAAACTTTTTTCTCTTTTTCTTTATGGTTTCTCCATCAATTAATTGTTTGGTTTGTAAAGATTCTGAAAATGTAGACATGCAGCCATGAGTGTTTTAAAAGTTTTCTGTCAAAGAACTGATAAGTCTGCTAATCATATCAGTTGTCCTTGCTTAAATTTAACTTATATAACAAATGCTGTAATTTATTAAGTTCCAACAAGATACATTATTTATTTTGTGTGCAAAAATGTGTAATTACAAAGCAACTCATAGCTATATCTGTTTGATATTTGCAGTGATAGTTAAACAGAGAATTATTCATCTGTGCTGAATACGTGAAGAAAATGCCATTCAATTATTCCATTTTACAAGTAAATGTAGTAGTGAGGTTCTACAGCTGTCACCCAATTTTCGTCCTAAAAACAGGTATTTTTTTCACATACCCAGCATTAAGAGTGAAAATTTGGATTGAAGTTTTGATATTTACTTTTAAAATAAGATATTTAACTTTTGTTGGAAAAATGTTAATGTATTTATTGTAATTATTTTGTATTATTTAGATTGAGATTTAATATTTGAGTTTAGAAGACTTTAAACTTAATCAATATGAGAATAATTCTTGTAAAAAGTAACTAACTAGGTTAATGTGCTTATCTAATATAATCATGTGCTACTTAAGATTTTATTTTAAGCATATGAAAACATGGATATGGTGAATGAATCAATCAAACTAGTTTTATCCTGATCCAAGATGCACCATACACCCAGGATCACAATGTATAGATTTAATGAGCACAAAAGTTTCTTGGGAGTGTATTTGGTCATGGTATGAAGATAATGGGTGGGTGTGCAAGTAATAAATTGAAGTGAACACAGACATAAGAGGAGGAAGATTTTGGTAAGGTTAGCTCCTCAAAAGGTCTAGGAAACCTTGGCTTTAAATGGCCCTATTGAGTAAATATATTCAACAAAGAGTGGCTTGTTTGTCTTTGTATTGGCTAATTAAGCCTTGGAATAGACTTGGAAGAGGGATAGTTTGTAAGAGAGAGAGAGAAAGAGCAAGAGAGTTATGTCTGTTTCCATTTCAAATTTATCTGCAGGAGAGAAATTACAGTTGACTCCTCCACTCTAGTGGGAAAGCGGACCGATATGAAGGAGAAAAAACAACAGCAGCAAAGCTTTGAAACTCTGATGCAGTTCTCTTCATTAATCACATACAACACACTAACGCTGCATTCCCTTTGAACCCTCACTCTTTGAGCTTTCTCTGATTAACTTTGTTTATCAGACAGATGACTGATCATACCTGACATTTATTATCAGGACCCTCCATTGTAAGGCCATTGTTAATAGATCCAGATATGTTTTTGTTTTATTCTTTTCTTTCATGTTTACCAGTCTTTTCTCTCTGCTCCAGTGTCAGTCCTTGGAGCTGTGGTCTCATGAAGATGGTAGTACAACATTTATTTTCTGTCTTGGAACTACTTCATGGATATCAATGTGAGTGAATAGCTGATTAAGTAAAGCTTTTAAAAATGCTGTTACTCGATCAATGGAAAAATGGAAATATTTTTCAGCAAGATGAACAAGGTTAAACTGACACACAGATATTATTTTCATGAACCCCAAAAAGTGTGCCCAATTTGATTGATCAAATTAATTAAAAGTCTAGTTAATAAGAATATAGAAGGAAGGTCTTGAGAAACATGCACTCAAAAAATCAACAAGGGGAGAAAGGGAACTATTAAGGATGTGATATGTCTTTGAGTAAGTGTTGTTTGGTTTGCTATAATTTTGATTTTACAAAATCAATGCCCTGTGAACCACCATCATTGGTTTTATATTAATTCATGTCTAAATATTTATTCAAGACATTGACTTTTTCAGGATGTTTTGACCTTGCATCAATGATCAATTGGCTCAAGCTTGCTATAATATTAGCAAATAAGATGACAGAAATATCTGGTTAAACTCAATGTGTACAATATATGGGGTTGAAACTTGGCTGAAGTACAATTAGTCCCATGGTTTGTTTTGATATAGAGACTTATTATTGAGTTTGCTGTTGATTTAAATTTGTTTGTTTTATTGTGAAGGGAAACAGAGAGAGACACAATGAAAACTTATAGGTTTAGGAACAAAGGAAGAACGATTAAAAGTCAGCACTCAGCTTCAAACAACTAAGTTAGAAACCAACAAAAAAAGCAGAAATCTGGGAGTAGTCGTGGACTCAGACATCCAATCTTTAATTTGATCAATGTATTTAATGAGTGTTTGGAATGGACTATAGTCTCTGAGATGGTTATGTAGATTTGTGTGTCATCAGCATAGTTGTGGTAACATATTTAGTTGTTTCTCATAATTTGAGCGAGTGGGAGCATGTAGATGTTCAAGTGGCCCCAAGTGGTCCCAGGATGGAGCCTTGGGAAACTCCACAGGTTATTTTAATTTACTCAGATTTATAGTTACCTATGGACACAAAGTAGTCCCTGCCTTTTAGATAGGACTAAAACCAGTTAATTGCAGTGCCAGAAAGTCCTACCCAGTTTTTCAGCCGGTCTACTAAGATGTTATGGTCGACCATGTCAAATGCAGCACTAAGATCCAGTAGTACCAGGACTGAAATGTTTCTGTTGTGTACTCAAGCGAATGTCATTAAGGAAAATCCCGCCCAGAAATATAACTTCACGTCAATTTATTGTTATGTAAGCTAAACTTGGTTGTATTTTCTGAAAATATTTTTTTTATTTATTTTTTTACAAGCTTGAAACATCAGTTCGGCCTGAAAGTGATTGCATAGTAAGGTAACACAAAGGTTAAGTAGCAAAAGAAAAGCAAAATCATCAAGACAGTTTAGGTTTTTAAAATGTTTACCTTGAATGCTTGCTGGTCCCTCCTTTTCACTCACAATGAAGGAAATCATGCCGTCCGTCCTGTCATTTCATGAACAAATTCCCCCAAAGCCAGACTGAATCAAGTCCGACCTTCCCGGTGTTTACTAAAATCCGTCCCACACTAACCCGCCTGGCAAACTTTCTAACAATGGTTTGGTCCTGATTTATGAAAAACCTGATCAGTCCAAATGAAAAATAATCCAAAAATTATGAGACTTTAAGTCTTGAAAAAAGTGACCGTTAAGTACTGTGATAAGTTACAGAAATGACACAGTGTGCAAGATTTGGCTGATCACCATTTATCTAGCATTCTATTGGCTGGAGGATGTTTGACAGATAGCTCATTCAGCAACCCAAGACAGAGGGGAAAAAAATCCAAGAGCAGAAGTTTTGAGAGTGAAGAGAATGTGTCTGTGTGTGAGGGAAAGAGATTGAGCTTCAGCACAGGAGATTTGAAACTAAACACTAAACTTAAGAAGAGGAGCAGAGATTTGAAAGGAATAATGATATTTGAGAGCAAGAAGGGACTTTTTCAGTGTGAGAGCAGAGATTTAAGAGAGAACAATATGATATATGAGCGTGAAAACAAGAAATTTTGCTCTCAAATCGAACAATTACACTCTTGATTAAAGAAAGGAAAATACCCCCATAGTCAACCAGCTATCTACCAAATTTGGGAGCAGTTTTTTTTTATCAAATCTTGCCAACAAGCAGCAACAACTCACAACTCTAATCCACTGACTCGGTACTTTGGGTAAAAACTACTGCATCAGGTCACCCATCCTGAGAAAAAGTTACATGCATGTAATAAGAATGACAAAAATAAAAATCATGAAAAGTGTTTGTTTTCCACAGGCAAATGCACTGATGACATTTGGCCTTACAAGGAGTTTATGGTGTTTCAGTAGAACAATCCTTATTTATTTATTTAATTATTTATCTATTAGATTTCCTAATATGCCTGTAATGAAACTGAAAAGGCGAAATATGAAGAAAACGGCATAACAAGGCAACAAAGCAAGGTTTACAAACTACATTTTCTTTGGTTAAAGGCCCACATATGGTGAGTCACTACATGAAGTGATATTTCATAGTACACATCTTGGTCATTTTACTTATTTCTGTATTTCTATAACTTAATTTTATCCTGACTCTTGGCTTGGCAGAACATTTCTAGCTAATTAATCAATTTTGAATATTTTTAGTTACTAGAAATTAACTGAAAAATTATGCCATAATTTTAAAATAAGGTTCAAATGGAACTGTAAATTTCATTAAACAATAAACCCCAATTAACAACTCATTCCAATAAAGGATTTGCTTTGCCTCTGAATTCATGCTAAATTAAATGACATTTTTCCTCAAATATACATCCTCTGAGTTATCTTTAATCTCCCTGGTGGATATTGCTCAGGAGAAGTCGCTTTTTTGGGTCTTCTCCTTAATAGCCTATTAATGAAGATACATGCAGAATCCTTTTGGTTAATAAGACATGTGTCTGTTTTTTTTGGCTATGGAGGGAGCAGTAAAAACTTCGGGAAGATGCTGGGGCTAAGTCTTAAAACTGACAAAACCGAACTATTGGAGGGGGGTTGCCACAGGCAAAGGTAAAGTGAGAGAAATATAAGAATGGAGGAAAAGAGGAAAGGGAGACATAGTGGTGTCAAGGCAGAATTACTCCTCATTACTGTGCAGTGAAAAGCCAGTAAATCAAATGCCACTGCAGCCTTTATACAGCTTTCCCCCCCATCATCAGTCAAAAGCCCTCCCTGTAAAACATGCTTTGTGTTCTATAGTGCATGACTGCCTCCAGACCTGTAATAATAAAAACGTGTCCCAGTGCACTCTGTTTGACAAGGTCGTCTCCTGTGTCTTCCGTCTGAGTTGCATTGTCCTGTGGGTGTGTGGTCAAACAACATGAAGAAGGGGAGGATGGGGGTGTCTTTTCCATGGTCAACAGAAGGTCGATTGATGGTATTGATGGCTGATTTTCCAAAGTTGTGCAAGCATTGTTTGGAGGCTTGATGCCTGGCTGGTCCACACACACCATCAGCTGAGCAGGTGATGTCTTGCCACCATCGTTTCACAAATGGCAAGTTGCAGCACCTTGACATTGTCGTGGTCGTGGGGTGAAAAACGATGTCGTGCTTCATTAGGTCTCCGCTGGTGGAGAGCTGCTCGTCCCATTAGACGCCGCGCCGTGTCGCACCATGTTACTGCAAGCCCCATTGCCATTTATTTCACAATCGGCCAGATGAAACGGCTGATATTAACAATCTGTTCCTCAATGTGTTTCTCTTGCTCTCATTCTTTCTGTCTCTTGTGCTTGCTCACACATCTACTTTCTCCCTCTTTTCCACTCTCCATCCTCCCCGCTGGCTGTTTGTTCTTGGTGGGAGGACTAAATCTTAAAAATCATTTGTTATGTTGGGTCACGTTTCAGGACACAATTAATGAGGGGAATCATGTGGACAGGTAATTTGAATCATCAGCTCCATTTGTTATTTACAATTGTCAATTAATGCCATCCTGAACAGCCCTTGTGTCAGCTCTATCCCTGCCAGTTGCCAATTACTCTTCAGCCCACCTTGCTGACCTCCTGGCAGGGAGAGAGGTGGGGGAATCAGATGAGCACGATCCCTCTGAGACATGAAGCATCCCAGCCATCTGCCGCTCGCATTCATGCCTCCCCAACCAGGAGAAAAAGAAAGTATGTGGGGGAGTTACAATGAGATAGACTGAAAGAGCGAACAAAGAACAAAACAGAAAAAAAGAAAGAAAGTAGATGAAAGCAGACCAAAGCTAAAATAAGAGAAAGGAGGACAAGCCAAATGACCTGAATTTTAGGGGACAGTTTTGACCTTTTGGCAAATTGATGCACTATAGAGATTCTCAATAGATAGGCAAAATGATGAAAGCGTTAAATTCTGCTTCATCTTCCACTCAGCCCAGTGATGGAGAAAAAAGCTGACATTTTATGTTTCTTGAAAACACAGATATATAATGTTAGAATTTCTCAACACAAAAAAATCTTGTCAACCAGCAAACAGGCTCCATCTGGGAACTGGGAGGATGGATGGGTCCAGTTCTAGTACAAAGAGTTTTTGGGATTGCTTTTGTTTTTTTGTTTTTTTTAAACTTGGATTTATGTAATATTTTATGTATTTATTTTTTATTTGTCTTAACTTTCATTCTCACTCGCTGTTTAGTTATGTTGGGTGAACATCATTTTTTGATAACTGAATTTTCTGTCACATGTGATTTCACAGTGATTCAGCTTTCTGTTAACCTAGACTTATGAAATACATGCAAATGTACCTGAAACTGTGTCAAATCAAAAGAACACGCTAATACAGTTGGTGGTTGAATAACTCCAATACACTAAACTAGTTTACTAGTGTACTTGTTTAGAAGCACTCTTGAAGTGCTTGACATTCCCATCTATTTGCAAAAACAGCATAGCATTAATGTAGATATATAGCCTACAGCTAATTTCTCCTAAAAACTGCTCTGTCACATATTTTCTGTTTCTTTTGTCAGATGGTATAATGCATCAGAAATTTTGAACGGAGCTACCCGTTAGGATTATGTGTCACATACAATGTTTTCATGCTATCCCCCTGTTGTAATAAAATTCAAGGATCCCTAGAACTGTATGACAAAATCAACATTTAAGTAACTTAAGAAAAAAATCTGTCCAGTGAATTTGGCCTATACTTCCTTACAATGACCAGAGAAAGTTAGAAGCAACAGAACGTGTGAATTTTTTGTTGTTGTTGCTTTTTCACACAGCCCACAGCGTCACAGCATCCTTCATACTGTAATAAACAACTTGATTCCCCTCAGTACAGGTATACTGGGACAAGGACGGTGGTCTAATTAAATGGTTTGTCACTGTGCTGACTGTTGATTTTCAAAATATCTAAACCCCTCACATCTGCTAGTACACAATACAGAATGGTGAAAAGCCTCATATTTTGGCCTCTAAGTAAAAAAAGTACAGATGAATATTTATATCTCCAGGTTCTATCTTTGTGCCTGAAAGGATAGATTCTCTCATGATGGTGTGAATCTCAGGCCTTGTCCACACATAGCCGGGTTATTTTAAAACTGAATAACTCATAAGTGCATTTTTGGAGAAGAACGTGCCTCAGACGTGGAACGGCTGGGTGGTGGAAAATAACCGGCCTTAATGTCGTCCTTCACCTGATCTGTTATATGTGGAGTAGTACTTGAGCTTGTAAGAAGAAGCAAGCAAAAAGCGCCTTGATAATCGACATTGCTAGCAAAGTCTTGAGGGCATCCATGCTGTTTCTGCGTGTAAACACAGGTCGCACATGTGACTTCAAAGTGGGTTTTTTTGTCGGAGGTATTGATGTTTCAAATCCTAAAACCCCAGTTATGAATGTCCACATGCAGATAACTAAACGGGGAATACGTAAATCTTCCCTTTGGTCCTAGGTTTTTGGAAGATTCACTTTTGATGCCGTAAATCTGCGTTTTTGTGTGGATGATGTAGAAAAATATGTTCATTTTGTGATATACCCTGCTATGTTTGGACAAGGCCTCAGAGTCCAACTGCGCTGCAATTTACAGAGGAGTTGTGTTTGTTTTATAAAGTGACTAAATACACAAATCTCTGCCTGGCTATAGACAAATCCAACAGACGTTTTGTGTGTTGTGGGGCCATTACTGAGGTGACCAGTACTACTTCATATCTGCCAACATGGGCAACAGCATGAATATCTGGACTGACAATGTTAGACAGTGGTCTACAGTTATTGATAGGGTTATGTTATCTAGAGACATCAAAGTTATTCTGTTTTCATATTAGTTAGATGTCAGAGCATAAATGTATATTATTATTCATCTGACAGAAACTGCTTTTAAAAACTGACAATCTACATTGGAATATGAAAAGCAAATTGTTTTATGTTATCAAAAGTTGGTAAAGAATTAGTTTCAAACTTTTGCAAAAACTGTTCAATTTCTACTTTGTTTGACAATTGGTGGACAAACAGCATCAACCCTTGTTCCCCAACATTTCACACAGACACAGAAAGCAGCAATCTTCATGAAGTAAAAGTCTGTTAACTCTGCATTCACTTTTTTACCACAACTAAAGCTTTCCACTGCTGTTCAAACAGATAGGAAGTGTCCTAGCTGTCGTTACAGATTTCCTTGACATTGTTAAAAAAAATAGTCAGATTCTAATCAGTTGTACTTAATTATACAAAGAAATGCCACCTCAGCAATGGCAGAGGGTCTACTTCTAGTGTCTGCCTGGATTAGTCTATATTTCTAACTAATATATTTGTTAACAGGAATAAAATTCCCCTATTTAGAACTTAGAACACATCTTTGTTACTTTAACTTTCTCAGGGGATTAAAGCCTTCCTCTTTTATTTTACCAGTTAGCTCTTATTGAGTGTCATTTTCCAACCAAAGATAGAGAAACAAGGTGGAAGTGCTACGGCTGACCTTATGGGATGTGGAATTGCAATTTGCCACAGTGGGCACCTCGACACATACAAATGATGAAGGGAACTGAAATTCCAATCCCTTAGAGTCCCCTAGCTGGAGGGTATTGCTTTGTGAAAGGAACATGACATAACCAACCTTGCAAATGTGTCTAATGGCTTTGTTATGGGAAGACTGAAGAGAGAGTATGTGGAAGGGTTATACCCGTTTCAGATAGGTGTAGTATTTCCCAGCTTCTGTCTGTTTTGGCAAACCATTCATTCACTCTAGGCCTCATCAGGTCAAAATGCTTGTAGCGTTAACAGGGGATCTGAATATGGGAATATTAATATAGATATTAATATGCAAGGTATTAATATTTAACTTAACATTCGTTTAAGTCGGGGCACCACCGAATCTATTTTTCCTTGTTACAGGATGGTACGATTGGGACAACCTTTAATTATTTAGCTACAAATCAATCTCAATCTCATAATCTAAAGATACCGTAGTTCCACATATGAAGGGACCAATATCTCGCCAGGAAACACTCAATGACCGATTAAAATATACCAAAATTTATTAAATCGCTGCACACCGAAAAAGACAGAAAATTCACATTTAAGTCAAAACATATAAAGTGTGTATATGGTAAAGCAATCTCGTGACACTTTAATATAACCAGCGCAGCATATCAGAAAGTTAAGAGAATTAGATTAGGAAGAGAATGGAAATAGTTTGTCCTGTGAATTATTTTATAAGTAGTTTGGATGTATTTAACTTAAAGGGATGGGGACTAATCTTTAGGCTTTCAGCTTTAATGCTGAAGGCACTTAGAGGGGGCCTGAAGGCAAGGCCAATTTGATCAAATTTACTTGTTTGAGAGACATCCAGCATATAACCAGCAACACCTTCAGAAAGGGATTAAATGGATCCTACTGGGTCTGAGGTTCTGTCGGAACAGCGTTCGTCCGGAAGAAAAACCAGTGGGATGTTCCGGTTCTCTCCGTGTTGCATTCCCCATACCTCGAATAGCCTCCGCAGGTCGCGGACCTCCTTTCTGTTCTCCAATGAGAAAGCTGGCCAAAGTGAATGTCCAAGGTAAACTTTGACTTGGTATCAAAGTTTCCTACACAAGAAAAATTAATAAAAGGGGAATACGAATTTCGCGCTAATCAGGAAGTTAACAGACGTTGCTTAGTGACAGGAAGAATTTACGAGTGTTTTAAATGGTTGCCAAAAAGACTACAAAAAGACTTGAAGACTATCAAAACGAACTAAGCAAATTTAGATTCATCAGTCAGGTTTGGCAGCATCTGGCAGATAACTTTGGGGGAAGAGTTTGTTACTTTGGAGTGGTTACGACCAGACTATCTGTCTTGTTTCAAAGTTTGTATATGCATACCATTACAGGAGGTCCCTTTGGCTTATCCCTGGTTAGAGAAACGGGTTTCCAAGCCAAATGGCAACCTTGGGTGAGCAGATTGCGGGAATGGAATGGTCACTGCTCTCTGAGGTGTGTGTTGAAGTCAAAGAACAAAGGTAGTTAGTTAGTTCACAATAATCCATTTTGGGAATCTTGGCTTGGAGGACGGTGTTCACTACATGCTTCAGGTGAGATTTTATATTGCATCTTCTTTATGGTAAATCCAAAACAAACAAATAAAACGAGCAGATCACACAATGGCTGATATGTCATGTGATTGTAAAATGACAGAAAAAGAAAAAAAAAGAAAGCAATACTAAAAAGCAATACTGTTTTTTTTTTAGTTTTGTTGTTTTCTTGATACATTACCTTTTATATTCATTCTGCAGTAATTCCATAAAATTCTATTCCAGTGTCACATTCGTAGATCTGGAATAAATTATAAATTAAGATGAATAAAGTATAAGCCTATAGGTCACAATCATCTGAACTGTATATAGAAGAAGGTGAGCACTTTTACATGAACAATAGAGAGTGAGCCTTGAAGCAGATGTTAGAGTAGAGCAAAGTTTCATTTTAATCTGTCAGGGAAGGTGTTATTGCAGATGTTAAATATAACTTTTCCCCCTGTTTTTACAGAGAAATTTCTGCTTGTTTACTGTAAATGCTACAGGTCACTTGTGTGTCTTTCCCATCGTGTATGGCATTAAAAAACCTATTTACGTATGATCGATGAATGATATCTGTATTGATATTTCTATGTTATTGTAGATGTCAGTGGGGGTGAAGTTTTTCAGTATATGTCTACTTGTCTGAAGTGCTGAATAACAACTGCTTGCCTTCCTTTGATTCCTTTGACTTGCACCATGGCCAAACATTACAGTGTCTAACCTGTCAATGACATACCACGGATTGCTATTGATTGGCACCGTTATTGCTGCTGGCTAAATTCATTACAAGATCGACCAAGGTTGCCTGAGACGGACACAGAGGTTGAAGCTTCTAAAAGCACCTGAAAGGTTTAAGAAAAAAAGAGAAAAAAAAGGAAAACATTTTCAAGGCTTGAAGCTATGAACATAAAGAACTATGAAGGCAGGAAACCGTGATGATATTTTCTCAAATTATTTTGGCTTCAAGGAAAAATAAGTTTTGGTTTTCTGCAGGTCAAAGATGGAATATAATTATTTCTCCACTTCTTTTTCATTGTGGCTAGAGTACAATTATTGTTGATGTCGGTGCCTTTATAACACAGACTTCATGAACAGAAGCTGACAAAGGTTCAGGTGAACAATCTATATTTTGTTTCTCTTTTCCTTCTTTTCCTTGAAAAAAATCATACTGTAATGTTAAGACAGTGATTTTGTTTTTAAATGTGCATGACTTCATAAAAGTCCCTCAACAAATATACTGCTATATGTTATGATTATAAGATTAACAAGATATTTAAGTTGAATTTATAACTACATATCAAATATTGTTCAGCAGTTTGGAGCATTTATCAATTAATTAATTTTTACTGCTAAGTAGTAACTGGTTTGTAGCAGTTTTATAGTAAATGCACAAGAACTTTGAAGTTATTGCAATTTTTGTCTCCAAAACTATGCATCTACACTTTAAAAATGGTCATATGCCAACATCACCAGAAACTGTCAGAGAAGTTAAGTTTTCCACTTTTAACTAATAGTTGCAATAAAAAGATCAACAGTGGCATCAATCTGCAAAGAGTCATGCAAAAAGGCTATAAGTTTAAACCCCATCTGACCAACAGTCCTCTCACTTTTAATGGATTAGGTTTAGTTTTTATAATTCATGGTCAGGGTTTCATATTGAAAAATGCATGGTAAGAGTCAAGTATGAACAGTAGATGTACAAATTTTAAAAGACATGGGTGAGGTTGACATTAAAAATATATGGTTGGGTTTAAAAATGAATAATTTGGCATTCACTATCATGTCATGTGAATGATTCCATTTATACAAAAACAGTAGCCTTGTCACCTTGTTCCCATTTTCTTTTGAAATGATCATGATTGCCACAAAATCTAATTTGTTATCATTAATAGCCCCCAGGTACATCTTCATTAATAGATGTGATGTCAGCACCTGAAAAACCAGCAATATTAATGAACACATTGTTCTGAGCAAAACCAATGACACGATTAGAGCTCCATCACTGTAACAGTGAATGAAATAGACAAACTTCTCTGCCACTGCGTCTGTATTTAGACACTGAAAGTGTCACAATAATACTGCCATGAATTATTACTGGAAATGCCATGATTACCATGTATAATTTTTACCAGGTACATAAAATTAGCTCTTTTCTAGCAACCTCAGCAACCAAAGGTCTTATTGCACTGGAGGTATTAAAGTGTAAAACTCCAATAAATGTGCTGTCATTTACTGGAGCCTTGTAAAATATTGTAAATATCATAAACCACATAAGCATATTAATCATGCAAGGTGTTTACAGAGCACAATTGGAACACCATAGTCTCGATCTAACATCTAAGATTTAGACTGGGTTTTTTTTTTTTTTTTGGGTGGGGGGGGGTTGGTAAGATGTGAATGTTATTTGATCTCCCTCTGTCAATTGATCAGATTCCAATTTCCCAATGCTAGCCTGGTACTGTTGATGTAGTAATGTAGCCAAGCAGTTCGACAAATGAAAACAGAGACACAGCCAACTCCATACCTAATCTACTACTTTATATTGATAGATGTAAACCCTCTCCAGGACTTCATTTGTTCTTCTACCCATTAATCCACAGCTAGGCATTCTCCATCCAAGGGCTTAGTAGCTCTCTATTCTTTCTTTCCTACTTGGAGATTGGGAACACCATAGGGGGCCGGAAGATCCTGCAGAATACCAATTGACCACACCAGGGGAGGAGTAGGATGAGGGATCTCGATTATAGATTTCACTTGAAACGTTTTTTTTTCCTCACCTCCTCTTCTCATCCAAAGATTTAAAACATGCTAGAGGAAAAAGGGAGGAAGTGGACATGCAATATTTCAGGATATAACAGAACTATCATGCAGGCTTTTTTTTTAAATAGCAGGTTTGTGGACGGGGTCTGTAGTTTTTCTCTGTGGTTTACAAATTGCAATCCTGACACCAAAAGTGCTGCCACAAGGAGTGAATTGCTTTTCTAAGATAATTTTAGTATTTTCTATACTATGATTGGCCATGTAGGTACAAGGTATGTCAGTAGAGATGAGAGAGAAGCAAAAAGGAGGAGGCGAGGGGGGATTGGAATAGCTTCATTCATCATAAGGTTGCCTGTGATTTCTCCCGCCTCTGTGATTCCGCATGATCTGGGAGGATTTAGTTTGAGGTCTACAGCCCATCGAGACAAAACTGTACAAATTGAGTTTGATAGTTACAGACTCTTATATTTTGCCACAAATCTAGTCTCTGAAACTCATACATCTCAATTGATTTCATTGTATTTTCACTGTATAGCTTTAATACTATGGCCTTTTTTATTCTGACATTTCCCCCTCATCTGCTCTGTATTTTTCTATTTTACAGACAGTGAGGATAAAAATGGGAAAAAGCTTTTTACGCATTTTTAATGCAGATGAGCCATATTCTAATACACCTGCAGCATCACTGAATAACCTGAACAAAAGCCCGAGGCTTGTTTCACTTAAAATTGGACATCATAGGGGTGGATGGGTTTCTGAAAAATAGCTTTAAAAACAGCATCTTCTTGCTGTTTGTTGTTTTGCACTTAATATTCCCAAGAGAACAAAACATTCCCTGCTGTATAACTTAATCTGCATCTTATTAATATTTTCAACTTGACAAACCTCACTTATTTGGAATGGTTTACAGTTTTTCAGGAATGCTTTCAGCCTTAATCTAAATGCACACCACAAGTGTACCGTAAACGAATTAGGTAAAATCTCTTGATATTTGCCAGTAAAAAAGCTTCAACCATGTTATAGCTTTGAAGGAAAAAAAAAGAAAAAAAAAAGAAGCAGCTGTTGGCATTGCTTGAATATTGTGTAGTTGTTCTTTAGAACAAAACAAACAAAAAAAACACTTACACTTTACATTTTATGAGATAAAATATTTGCCAGGAGATGCAATCATGCAGACTGATAATCCGGCGCCTGACTGTGCCCTGGAGGCAGGTGGAGCCACCACAAGCCAAGGCTGTTGGTCTGTGTGGCAGCGATCAATGCTGATCGTGGTAGCTTCCCTCTGTCAGTCAGTGAGCATGTTATCTGCCCTCGCACTTCACTCAATAACCCATTCACTCATTCACTCACTGATTCAGTTGCTCACTCCCTCACCCGCTGCAGCAGCCAGACAGTCCATCAGTCCCACATTTCTTTTAAAATATCAACACTGCCCCCTTTTGGTCCAGACTAATCGGTCACCTGGACAGAGTGATGTCCCACTTGAAAAATGACTCCACCGAACAATTTCTGACACTCAGCCTGTCTCATTGATTTATAAATCTTCTTTGGGAGAAGAGAAAGAGTTTTTTTTATTGAAAAACGGTGGATGAGGGTTGAAGGTTGATGTACTTTTGGTTGGCCTGACTTTGCTCTATCTCTGACTGAGTCACAGCCACCCAGAGCTTGTTACTGAGACACAGCCATTTCACAAGTGCAGTGAATTCACAGCGAAATTGTGCTTGTGGGAGAGATGAGGCTGGACTGGAGTCCCAGGGGGAGGGTAATTATCCGTTATGATCACTGGGAGACGACATGAGTCTGTGTGACAGCTTTTGTTATTCTGACCGCCGAGGAGAAGTGTAGAGGCGAGAAAAGATGATTAAAAGAGTGTCTGCCCTCCTTGCGTCTTTGGAGGAAGAAGTATGGTGACACCCGGGTGGTTTCTAAGGATGTGCCTTGACAGCAGAGTGGGGAGAAAGAGCTGGTAGAGAGATGGACATGAGAGAAAAGAGCATCCAAAGGGAGTATTGGCGAGATGTTTGAGGCCCATCCAGCCCCTCCTTCTTTACTTTGTTGCTTGGAGACATTTGGAGGAAATGCAAATGAGCGGGAAACAGAGGGACTGCATGATCATATGAACAGTTACTCAAATACAGCCACCACAACAGCCACACAGAACACTGTGGTTAAAATGGCTGATTATGATACTGATGAATTAATGGCTGCATTAAATCTGATTTATAAACAGCATGCAGTGACACTTTGTATAATTTAGATAATTAAAGTTCTGATAAAAATGAAATATTGCCAGTATTTGAATTATGATAGGAAGGTCTCACATTTATGTATTTGTTTTATTTTCCTCAGCATAAAGTTTCATTTTTCAGAAAAATAATGGACAAAAGCTAAGTAGTGGTCATATTGGAACATCCCATGCCAGTTAGTAATTATTATTAACCATTTGCCAATTCGTAGCAGAAAATTTTAATTAGACCACAAAATGTCAGCCATTTCCCGACAAAGACTTAATGGGATTTGGGGGTTTTGGGGTTTCAGTCAGTTCGACTGACAGTCATAGTTTCAGGACAAGGCATGGATTAGACTGAGGATGGTTTATTCATTTTCAGTGCACTTTCTGGCCAGTTGTTTTCATCCCGGCGCTTAAAGCTTTTCTCTTGTTTATACCCCCTAAAAATAAACATGAAACATTGGTTTTGAAGCGTGAAGAAAAAGCTGAGATGCAATATAAGTCAGAGAGAGCGAGAGAGAATGAGAAAAAAAAACTATATCTACGGAGCTTTTTTTCCATGTGATGAATTAGAAATGTGTGGGAGTCTCAACACTCTGGTCTCACCATTCCCATATTAAAAGACCAAGAGGGTGTGGAGACAGCAGCTGGGTCCAGATTTCGGCATTTCATCAGCAATGTTTGTTATCTTGGTTTTTATTTCTTTATTTTTTATATGTGCCATTAAAGCTATAGTTGGTAATCCTGTTCAGAAACACTTTTTGTTATACTGGGTGAAATGGTCCTTTCATCCTGAGAGTAGTCAATACATTATGTATTCATAAAAAGGAACAAAAAAAATCAGACCTCTGTGAGAGCTGCTGCAGGGGTGGCTTTGAACGGAGCATTGACAGGAGGGGAGAGGAGGGGCTTAGAGGAGGTGCCACTTTAACATCTTGCTAGCTCTCCAACAATACCAACTCTAGATTTAACTTTGTAATCTTGAAGCCAATAGAAAATTCTTACTAACATACTAATTGGAAAAAGAGAATTGCAAAGATTCTGCCATGAAAACTGTAAGAAAATGTGGTTGCATTTTACATTACAGCATGGTTATAAGATGGTAACATGTTGGTAATACAAAGTAATAACTGGGTAATACCCTGTAAATACCAAAGTAATAACCAGGTTATATCCTGACATTATGCCTTGGCAGAGGTCTGCACTCTCTGAGAATAACTATGTGCTACGGATGGTGTCCAGTGAAGGATGTATTGTGTATGATGTATGACAGTTTAAAAATTACAACCAACACAGCTACAGATAAAAGTATATTGGATTATGAAAATAACACTGACGCTGACAAAAATGTCTTTAACAATCTGGCAAATGACTGCAACTATTACACAAATGATCCATTTAACATGAAGATAAAAGGCAGAAAATAGAATCACAGTGATTTACTATTTATAAATTTTCACACTATTAAAGAACATCTAAGAGTGTTTAAGAGACCTTTTAGTGCGATTGCCATATCAGAGAACTGGATAGCCCCAGAAAATGGTGGAGATGCTTAATTAAATGGATATGTTTTATTTCTTTCATGTGGGTAAGACAAATAAAAAAGGGGTAGGGTGGCACTAAATATAAATAAAAACTTCAACTACAAACACATGTAAAGGATGAGAACCAAAGAGTATTTCATGCCTTCAGCCTTCATCACCAGTCATGCCGAAAAGTTTTTGAGACATCGCAATTAGCTAAAGAAAAGGTTTTGGCTGACTGGGGATTCTTAAGTTTTTCTTATTTCTTATTATCATATTGGTCATTAATCAGAACTACAAATTGTATAAATAGTTAATTGATGTTAGCTATTAATTTATTTTATTTAATAATTTTGAATCAAATAGCTATTACTTAAAAGCTCTATGCCTGAGAACATGTTACAGTGTCAAACATAACATGGCAGTATGACACTTGGGAGCCTTTTTCTCTTTTTTGGTTACTTTTTATTATTTGTTATTCTATTACTTTCACAATACGATCTATTACGATCAAATATTGAATGGTCGATGGTGGGGCGGCTCCTGGTGTGGACGGGTCCCTAAGATATTGTTTCCTCACAGCGGTGTCAAGCCATTTG
>JAOXYM010000007.1:19639516-19657236 GCA_028567055.1 Leptatherina wallacei | reverse complement strand
ATAGTACTATACTGGTCTGAGCACAGACAGAATGAATGATTTTGACATTTTCCATGAGTCTTTGTTAACCAACAACTCGAATTTATTAATGTAGCGGATATCCACAATCCGCCACTATTCATTTTTACCTTCATTGTGAATGACGGGTTCGTATCTTTCGCGCGTATGATACGCTTGAGTTCAATTTTTTCATCTTAGGCGGAAAACGCTCCAGACGCGAGTAAGACAGAGCTTAGAGTAAGACGTTTGGGGCTTTTCGCGCCGCAAATTCACGACAAACGCGCCGCCCCAAGCAAACACGCGTCAATTCGCGTCTGTACATTGACTTAACATGTAATTTAGACGCGCAAATAATTTTACTTGCGCCCGGTGTGAATGCAGGGTTAGACTGCTGAGGGACGTCCCATGATGCACTGGGCCTTTTCATCCTCATCTCTCTGCTCCTTATTTCCCATGTATAAATGTATGACAGTACTGCAATCATTAACATATTTCTCCTCTCTCATCAGATCTCGCTGGATCAAATATGATGTATGTTGTTTCTCTTTCTGTCCTCTCCAACCCAACCGGTCGAGGCAGATGGCCGTCCTCCCAGAGCCAGGTTCTGCTGGAGGTTTTTCCTTCCTGTTAAAAGGGAGTTTTCCTTACCACCATCGCCTCTAGCATGCTCAGGATGAGGATTGGATCGAAGACTAGATTCGATGCAGTCTGTCGGTTTCGTTAGCTAGGCCATTTGTTATGAATTGGATTGTATGAATCAATGTATGAAGATGTATGACAATCAGACAATCAAAAAAAGATTTAACAAACAAAAATAATCCTCAAAATAAATAGAGACAAAAAAATTACAGATTTGATTTAGATTTTTTGATCAGATTTATTTTCACAATTTCACACACACTTTATGAATATTGCTGATACCATGACACATTGTGAAAAAAAACTTCCTCAGAAGCTTCAAGCTTATAAAACAGTAGTCCAACACACCACCTGACATAGTAAAACATAGCATTGACATCACTCTGGTATAACTCCAGCTGAAGGTCTCCATGGGTAGATATTTTTTTATAATTGTTTAGTTATTATTATTAATTATTATTATGATAATTATACATAATAATTATACATGTCAACCACGTAATATGACCATCCCACAGGCAGCGGGAGCTACACAAGTTATATTATTATATGCCTTGTTGGGATTAGTGGTTCAATGTTTAGCATTCCAGTTTTTAGTTTGAAGGTGATGAGTTAGGTTTGTAAGGGTTTGTTATTGAGAACTTTTACTTTTCTCTGCATGACATACGGTAATGAGGGTAATGATCTGAGAATTCTGAATATCTTACACCTGATTTACCTACAGTATTCTGTACATTGGTTATTTTATTGATTGACTTACTACTCTCAGTAACATGTGCATTTATCAATATTTGGATAGAAGCATGAGGAGTACAGTATTTGGAAAATCAGTTTCTATTTTATTGTCTTTCAAAATCATCCTTGATGATACTCTTTTTATTCATCAGATTTATATACAGTAAGATTTTCCGTGTGGTCTCCAAATGTTTCATAATCAGGGTCAGGTGGTCGGTATATTACTCCAATGATGAGACTTGTCCCATTTGCTGTTTTACTTCAAGGAATAATGAATCAGTGAAATCATCATCTATATTCATCTCATTTAGCTCCTTTACTGGATAATTAAAGCTGACATAATGTATATAGTACAGAATGGGTATCAGCCATTTGCTTTAAGAGAGCTGAAGGTGACAATTATTGTGCTGTGCAGCAAAACATCTCACAAATATATCCAAATCTAGTGCTTCTGCATGCTCTTTCTTAATACAGAGGATAACTTGCTCATATGATCATCTTTGCATTTTGATCTGCTTAAAAAGATATAACTGTTAGAATTACTTAATACTGTTTCAGTGTTTCTCTGTTATACTATTTGCATATTTAGTTTAACATAATCACTGATTAAAATAAACTGTCTACATTAGTAAACCTTCACACATTTAACCTTTTACCTGTAGGCTGTTACTGAAATCATGTTATTTTATTGAGTGACATAGCTAAATAAAGGGTGGACCCTCCTACTCTGTACTGTTACTCTTTCCATCATCTGCCTCCTTCTCACTCTCTGCATCTGTCTCTCTTTCTGAATCTGAACCCTTTTCTTCTTCATCCCTCACTCTGACATTTTTCCCTCATCCCTGGAAAACCCAACTTCACCCGGAGAAAGTTGGGCAGATCAGTCGTTCCATCCTGCAGGGTTGCAGACAAACTGTGTTCCACATGTATGTGATGCACCACTGGTGCAACAATGGACCAAGAGGCAGACACATGTTTGATGCTGGGCCGTATAGCTGCAACTGCTGTCATGGTCTACAGATCCTGGCAGACATGTGTACATGTGGTGTGCATGGGCGTGTCTGTTTTTCCAGGTGGGGTTGTGGATTCCGGCAGCAGGTTTTCAGACACATGTGATCTCCATCATCTCATCACTACTCAAAACTTTGTACCGCGCTCTGATTTTCTGTCTTTGCCAGATCAATTTAATTCAATTCAGCTTCATTTCTAGCAATGTCATCCCAGGGCACTTCACAGACAAACATTTCCATCCATACTCATATAGGTTTACCTTACTGTCAGATATCTCCATCCTATACACATAGCTCCTAGTACAGAATCCACATCCACAATTTCACAGCCCAACTTTCCTGTCATACTCAACATGGCTCTTAGGTAGGTCACTTTCGAACAAATCTTTTATTATCAATGATCTGATTTTAGATAATAAGATAAACTGTCTCTTTTTAACTGAAACCTGGCTTGGCACAGATGCACAAATAATTCTCACTGAGGCTACACCACCAAATTTAGATTTTTTATTTTCTATCAGGGGAGGTAAAAAAGGCGATGGAACTGCTTCAATTGCTCAGCAACAATATCATCAAAAATATTATCATTAAGAAATTCTTCTTCTTTTGAGCATCATTCTTTTGTTTTTAACAACCCGCCTGTTTTCACTTGCACAATTTATAGACCACCAAACCCTTCTTCCCATTTTATTGATAAGTGATCCTTACGCCAGCGAGTTTTTAAACATTTTAAATGCTTGGGTTTTAAACAACATGTCACATAGCCTTCGCACAGCAGGGGACACACCCTGGACTTAGTCATTACCTATGGCCTGTCCACTGGTGTGTCCTCTGTTGTCGACTTGGCTGTGTCAGACCATTATTGTGTAGTTTTTTAACATCACCAGTTTTATTCAACTACTTCTGAAGTGGCTATAAAAGGAGTTGTGTTTGTGTGTGTGGGGGGGTGCGCTTTATTTCGGTGTGGGTGTGTGTGTGTGCAGGATTGTGTGTGAAAGAGAATATAATGAGTGTGTTTTTAATTACAATGATAATTGTAGTAGTAGTAGTAGCAGTATTAGTTTTGTATGTTGTAGATTGAAGGCTTGTTTTATCTTATATACATTTTATTATGTAAAGCACTTTGTGTTGCCGATGGCATGAAAAAAGCGCTTCATAAATTAATTTTGATTTGATTTAGTTTGAGCCAATCTGTTGTCATCAATCAGTATTCATACAAGCCAATTCATAACAAATAATAGCCTAACTAAGGAAACCAACAAATTGCATTGAATCTTGACTTCAATTCAACCCCCTATCCTGGGCATGCTAGAGGCGACAGTGAAAAGGAAAAACTTCCTTTTAACAGGAAGGAAAAACCTCCTGCAGAACCTGGCTCAGGGAGGGCGGCCATCTGCCTTGTCCGGCTGGGGTGGAAGGAATTGAAAAGAGAGATCAACAGACATCACAGCTTTTATCCAGGGAGATCTGCTGAGAGACAAGATGAGAAATATGTTAACGATGCAGATACTGTTATATGTTTGTACATGGAAGACAAGGAGCAGAGATATCCTCCTGTACAAATTTGTCCTCGTTGGAGGACATTTTTAAACCTCTCTTTCTTGTCAAGGAAAATAGCATCCATTACTACAAGAACATTTTATGGGAAGAGGGTGCTTCAGTATACAACTGTGCTGGGTTTTTTTTTTTGGTGGGGGACACTAAAGTTCCTTAAATACAAGTTACCCCTTGATGAGCGTTTGATAATTTTTCTTAAGTAAAAACAGATGAATGCACATTATTGTGTTATACTTCCCATTACCCACCTTATCGTGGTGGAGGGGTTTGAGCATTCTGTTGATCCTAGCGGCTATGTTGGGGGGGGGCTTTATGCCCGTGGTAGGGCCACCCATGGCAAATAGGTGTCATGGGGAGGAACCAGACAAAGCGCGGCCCAAAGACCCTTATGATAAATACGAACAGTGGATCTAAGTTTCCCTTGCCCAGACGCGGGTGATCGAGGCCCCCTCCTGGAGCTAGGCCTGGGGGTGGGGCACGGGGGCGAGCACCTGGTGGCCGGGCCTTCACCCATGTGGCCCGGTCAGGCTCAGCCCGAAGAGGAAACATGGGTCCCCCTCCTGTGGACCCACCACCCGCAGGAGGGGCCGTAGGGGTCGGGTGCAAGTGAGCTGGGCGGTAGCCAAAGGTGGGGACCCTGGCAGTCCAGTCCGCGGCTGCCGAAGCTAGCTCTAGGGGATGTGGAACATCACCTCTCTGGCGGGGAAGGAGCCTGAGTTGGTCCGTGAGGTTGAGATATTGAGGCTAGATTTGGTCGGACTCACCTTGATGCACGGCTTGGTCTCTGGAACCTGTGTCCTTGAGAGGGGCTTGACCTTCTTCCACTCTGGAGTTGCTCACGGTGGAAGGCGCCGAGCAGGCGTGGGCATACTGGTTCCCCCCGGCTTGGTGCCTGTGTGTTGGGGTTCACCCCGGTAGAAAAGAGGGTTGCCTCCCTTCGCCTTAAGGTGGGGGGACGGGTCCTGACTGTTGTTTGTGGCTATGCACCGAGCGGCAGTTCAGAGTACCCACCTTTTTTGGGGACCTTGGAAGGAATGTTGGAGGGCACTCCTCCCGGGGACTCCATTGTCCTGCTAGGGGACTTCAATGCCCACGTGGGCGACGACAGTGAGCCCTGGAGGGGCGTGATTGGGAGGAACGGCCCCCCTGATATGAATCCCAGTGGTGCTCTGTTGCTGGACATCTGTGCTCATTATGGATTGTCCATAATGAACACCATGTTCAGGCATAAGAGTGTCCATATGTGCAACTGGCACCAAGACCCTCTAGGCCACAGTTCCATGATTGACTTTGGAGTTGTATCAACTGATTACCATCTGGTGATGAGTTGGCTCAGATGTTGAGGGCCAGGCCTGACCGGCATCCCAAACGACCCTCACTACAAACGTGTAGTGAGGGTCTGCTGGGAATGTCTGGCCGAGTTGGTGGACACCGGCAGTGAGGGATGCCATCAAGCTGAAGCACGAGTCCTATTGGCCCTTTTTGGCCTGTGGGACTCTGGAGGCAGCTGGTATCGTCAGGCTAAGCGGAGCGTGGCTTGTGGGGTTGCTGAACTCAGGCGTAGGAGGAGTTTGGAGAGGCCATGGAGAATTACTTCCGCACAGCTTTGAGGATGTTCTGGTCCACCATTCGGCGGCTCAGGAGGGGGAAGCAGTGTTCCGTTAACACTGTGTAAAGTGGAGATGGGATGCTGCTGACCTTGGCTCGGGACGTTTTGGGTTGGTGAAGGGAACACTTCGAAGACCTCCTCAATCCCATCAACACGCCTCCAGAAGAACGAGCAGAGCCAAGGGACACGGGGGCAGACTTTCCTATCTTTGTAGCCGAGGTTGCTGAGGTGGTTAAAAAGCTCCTCCGTGGTAAGGCCCCGGGGGTGGACGTGATCCACCAGGGGTTTCTTAAGGCTCTGGATGCTGTGGAGGTGTCTTGATTGACACGCCTCTACGGAATTGCATGGACATTGGGGACAGTGCCTCAGGATTGGCAGACTGGGGTGGTGTTTCCTCTCTTTAAGAAGGGGGACCGGAGGGTATGCTCCAACTACAGGGGCATCATATTCCTCAGCCTCCCTGGTAAGGTCAATTCTGGGGTCCTGGAAAGGAGGGTCCGTCGGATTGTCAAGTCTCAGATTGAGGAGGAGCAGTGTGGTTTTCGTCCTGGTCGTGGAACAGTGGACCAGCTCTTCAGGGTCTTGGAGGTGGCATGGGAGTTCGCCCAAGCAGTCTACATGTGCTTTGTGGACTTGGAGAAGACCTTCAACTGTATCCCCGGGGACTCCTGTGGGGGGTGCTCTGGGAGTATAGAGTGCCGGAGCCCCTAGTAAGGGTTGTCCGGGCCCTGCACGAGCGGTGTCAGAGTTTGGTCAAATGCAGCACTGAGATCTAACAAGATAAGTACAGACAGATTGAATAATCCAGGTATTGGATTATTCAATCTGGAGTGTGCATCTTTTTAATAAACAGTTTAAAGTTCTGCCAGACTTTCTGGTTTGCTTTTGGGTCGTCTTTCCACCTGTTAGGACAACTGCAAAGCTCCAAAGTAGGTGGGCAGTTGCCCTTCAAAAGATTTTTAAGTGGATAAATGCATTTAAAAATCTAGATGTGTTGTTTGCGGTCAAGACGGACTCACTGTCTTGCCTTCTTTTGTTAGAAATGTATATACTTTTCAAACATTTTTTCCCCCATGTTTTGTTGCACAATGATAAAATGATAGCCATTTAAAAGCTCTGTCTATAACCCTTTTATGATTTGTGACCAACTTTTTTTATGTTTGATAACTGAAGCAGTGGGTTCTTTTCTTTGTTTGTCTTCCAGCCTGCGCAAGACTGACTGTAGTCTTAATGTTATGTTCTGGAGCTTTTGTATTCTGGAGCTATTGTGCAATTTAAAGCTTCACTCAAAAGGCAGCCCTGACTGTCAAAGTTGTACAATTCATGTGGGAATTCTCATCCTGGCAGTTTTGTATAGGCTTTTTGCCACTATTTTTTCTGACAACCAACTGATGCAACTGCCATCATACATCCCTCTGAATCAGCGAGGAAACACATAAAAGTTGTCATTAAAACATTTTTTTAAATCTAAGTCTCTCAGTTGTTAGTTACAATAGAATGGGGAATGACCTCAGCAACATATCCTGTTGATTGTTGTATTGAGCTGTTTTGAGAGACAGTTTGTTAATCACATTCTCATTTGCAAAACTGGTAAACTACAATAAGAAACTGATTACTTTATCAGTGGTTGGCCACAATTAGATTATTTAAACAGTCCACTAATAGCAAAACATGTCATAATTTCCTCATTAGTGTGCAAGACATAGTAACTCTTCACCAATAAAACATCTGTTCCCAGAATGTGAAGAGGTACATTGATATTTTCCACTTTAAAAAAAAAAACTCTTGTCCAGCATTGAGGCAAGCAGAATGATGATCTGACTGCTGTGTTGTACCAAACAAATTCACTTTGCCAATAGCAGCTTTATATATATTAAGCCCCTCTTGATTATATGAACTCTTTTTATTTATTTTATTTCATTTTTTTATTTTGAATGATTATGTATTACTAAATTTACACCTTATTGCTGGACCCGACCGGAAGGGACAGAAAGAGAAAAAGATAGCAGAAAAGAAAAGAAGAAAGAGAAGGAAAAAAAGAGAGAAAGAAAACATACAGAAAACAATGCAATCCAACCAGAATATTAGCGACCTACTAAAAAAAAAATGGACAAGCTGAAAAGAAACAATATATCTCGATTAAAACTAGAGCAGCAGAAACATTACACAAAGAAAACTTGCTGAGAGTATCTATTGGTAAATAGATAGGTAAAAAGTTAAATGCAAAATATTTAGCCCTTTCCAGTCATGAAATCTATAACATTAATGGTTTAATTAATCTTCTAAAGCAACAACATTTAGCCATTTGGAAACTGATCACTTTTATGTTATGGCTTTTTGCAGACACACCCACAGCTGAGAGGGAGAGCATAGTGGTGCATCCTGTATTCACCAATAGTGCAAGATTGGACAGTACATCAGGTGGAATATTAACCCAAAATATTTTGTATATCATGGCAATCTTGTGATCAAGTTAAACATACGCAGTGAGACGGAGCAGCTAGAAATATTGCTTTTCTGCATGTTTAACTGTGTTTCAGAGAACTCTGATGGGCTTTTTACTCGTCAGGGTTTCATTGCTCTGACAGTAGTAAGCAGAGCACAGTTGTGATCAGGTTGAGTAAAACATCGTCTTTCACTTCACCTGGAGATGCTCTCTACACTGTCATCACACTGCTGTCTGCTTTGCGTGTGTGAAGTAAGCTGCAGCATGATCTAAAATGCTGGAGCGAGCATTCAGCAGAGTTTTTTTCTCAATAATTTGATTCAAGCACATGAAAAATAAAAAAAATACTCAGCTGCTTCTCTGGAGTTCAGTCTTGTTCCGTGTTGAAAGTGTTTTGTGAATGTGGTGAGAGTGCCGTAAAGATTTGTTACGGGAAAGCAGCCAGCAGCTCATTCAGACATGACACCAACATGCTCAATTTCCATCAGATTAATGGAAAGGAGTATGTGTCTGAAAAGGGCTTCAGATAACACCAGTGACACCAATGTGAGTTTTTGCACCTTAGCTCTGTATATCACAAACAAACATTCTCACATAAAGCAGCTCACAGTGAACAGAAATTCATCTCGGAGCCTGTCACATCCCTCGGTTTTGTTATGTAGTCTTTCACTGAGTCACAGCACACCAGATTAAGGGGGCCTGGCTGGTACATCTCATCCCATGCACCAGCGGCATGAGGCAAGCACACACACCTGCAAAGCAGACAGATATTATGCAGCATAACGCTCACTCGCACATCTGTTGAGGAAGAGAGTGGATGATTTATTTATTAGCACCCAATTAAAACTTCAGGAACAAGAACACTTCAATGGGAATATAAATATCAAATACAGTGAACTCTACACAGCTATTTAGTCATGCAATCTGGCTTCTTCTCTATGGCACACTGGAGAGAGAAAGAGAAGCTGAAGATCAGGAAATGGAAGTGGAAACACTCAGATCTTTTGTGCAGCAAAAAAAAAAAATCCTTAATTTCACTCACATCATTCTCACCACCTCTTCTGCTCTTTCTTGTGATTTCTTTTTCATGTTCTCCCCTTTTTTAAGAGAAACAGGTTTCACATTTCTTTTTGAAAGGGGCTCTGACCACAGTGCAGGCCAATTGATTGGCTTCACTTGGTTTAGTGCAGGAATAAATGTTTTGGGCTGATTGTGCGGCATTAGTTGAGCCCACTGGGGAGTCAAGAGCAGTATTGTTAGAGTGAATATAGATTTCTGCACAGCTGAATATGGAGACATTTCTCTTGTTGCAGTCAGTTGCATATGTGAAGTCACTGTAATGAAGGTAATTGCTGTGATGTATACATAATGTATGTAAGCTATATCAGTAACAGGTTTTTTTAATGTCATCAACAGAAAAATCTGAGTCTCCTTTTGCTGCAGCTTTCCTGACACAAACTACTCCATTATGCCTCTTCCTAACGGCAATAAAGGGATTGTTAATGTGCGGGACACATGGCCTACTTCCTCTTCAATTAATCCATCAAGCCTAAGATACTTTTAAGGATAAGTGTCTTCTTTCACACTGATCTGAGATTCATTTGAAAGTCATTACTTAATTAAAAAAGATTGGTATCAGGAGGTTAAGAAAGGGGGGAAAAAACTCACAGGAGGATAAGTAATTTCCACAGAGATGTATACATCAATTATAAGCTTATAAAAATACACTCAGAAAAAAAAGTAGAGCAAAGCGCTCTGACACAGTGCCCTTTCAGGTATGTATAAAGGAAAAATATACCTTTTAAACCTAAAAAGAAACAAATGAAAGAAGTCAATTGTGCTTGTTTTTTTTAATGGACAGTACAGGTACAATTGTTTCCAGAAACTTTTTTTTTGCATATTTATCTTTAACCTTACAGAGCTTTAAACGAGCAGTTCTTGTTTGTCATTTTGTGTAGCATCTTGACTAACACATGGGAAATAGTAATACTGAGTACATGATCCCGCGCAGCTTCTAACCTGTGAATGCTATCAGTCTGACTGCATGTCATAATTTTGTTTGTTTCAGACAAGTTTTGAATACTGTGCTCTGATGAGTCTTTGCCAAAAGTGTCCAGACAGCACCAATTAATAAATGTTCCTATATTTTCAGCATTACTTAAAGACTTCCTACAGAACTTTTGTCATTTTCAGTAACAGCTAATTCAGCATCCATCTTGCATCCTACCTGTATCCTTTCTCCAGCCAGTAAAAGACAGTTTTTTCTTGCATCATGTCTTATCTTTTGTTCCGTCTTTTTCTCTCTTTCTTTTCCTGTCTTCCTCCGATAATGTCTCCTTCTGTTTTATTTACTGATTCAGCAACAGTGAGCGTTCAAAATGGCCAATGTGTTTATATCCGTTTGCTAGCATGTTACATTGCGCGTAAAGGGAAACTTGGCTGCAACATCATACGGTGTACTGGACGAAAAAGTTGTATAGTGCTTTCTCAACCTTATGCACATAGTAAATGTCACTGTGCGTCACTGTGCTATCAAACAAGTCCGGAACACAAATTTGTAAGGTTGGAAAACTACACAATGCATCTTTAACATCTGTAATGACGTTCCTTGGCTGGCATACCAGTTGCAACAAATCTTACATCACTTCAAACCAGCAGTCACTGTTTTTGTTTTCAGACCAGAACTTAGTGAACAACTGATGCAATATACCACAAACATCTGGGAGTAAGATGGAGTCTATGAAAAGCCTAAGAGATGTTTTGCCATGTTTTTATACACTAGAAAATATTCAAACCAATATGCAAGCAGGTCAGCATTCAGACTAAGCAGTGAAAGTGTGGAAACCTATTATGATGTGGGGAGGCTTTGAGTCTTTTCTTTGCACAGTGCTGAAAGAGGAGGTGGAACGGAGAGTAGACATACTTAAGTACAAGTTATACCTTCACAGAGGAGCCTGTCTGCAGCGTTCTTAACTCCCACCTGCGGACAGATGCACAATCCACCTAAACTCCTCAACTCGAGTTGGTACAACACTTTCCCTCGAACACAAAGCAGATTTTTGTCCTCTTTGTATTCTGTATTTTCCACAGCAGAGCAAAACTAAAGCACCAACAACAACAACAACTGCCCTTAAGTAGTCTAAAAAGAAATATGTCTGTTGGAACTGTGAGAAGCAGGATACAGTCAAATGACCAGACCCATGGTTACTACAGGTAGGTATTAGATTAAAGCAATTGAGCTATTACATTAACTCTACACAAATATTATTCAGATCGCCTTCTGAATAACAACACCTTCAGATGATGTTTTTTTTTTTGTTTTCTCTAAGCCTTTAATAACACACTTACTGTAAGCAGCTGTCTTTTTGCTGAAACTCCAGACATAGATACCATGATAATGTACTGTATTAAGGGGTTTGGCAATGTGATTTCCAGTGTACTTTGTTAAGCTATTTCCATATATGTCTCAAATTCAAGGAAAAATAAAAGTATTGTACTTTTGAAGCTGGCAAAATGCTGTTTTTTTTTAATATTTGATGGTCTTTTATTCACTTTTGTGGTTGATCAAATCACACATCTGTTCATACTTTTCATAAAACCTTTATTCCTTATGCTCTGCTTTTCTGAAAGCCTCAATCAATGTCACCCTCTACAAAGCGAGAAAGCGAGTAAAATTGAGAGAGGGGAAGTCTTGTAAAAGATGAGTTAAATCACTCACAAAACAGCAGCACATCTGTAAAATTAATAGAAAAGCTTTTCATAACAGGGTGCCTGTCTGACATGCTGGCACTCTGCCACCTATCACTAGAGTGTCCTTATTACGTCTGACATATTAGATGTGATGTGTTCTGTGGCTGTGGTAATAAACTAGAATCTTCTACATCCACAGTCTCTGCTGACAGTTTCATATCATCAGCATGTTTCATTTGATCCTGTCTTAGCATCTTTCTCCTCCTGTCATTCATATAAAAAAGACAGATGGTCACATGAGTGACAACAGATTTATGAGAAAAGTGTAAATAGTTTTTAATGATATGCACAAAGCCTTTGTCTCACTTTCTTAACGCAGCTTGCAGCAATTAACGAAAGCCAGGTTATGGTACTGTATACGCCTGCATGTGTATCAGCCTTTCTGATATGTGCCTGTCATGTGCTGGACTGTTCCCATCAGTAGCACCAAACTTCTTTTTCTGTAATGTCAGAAGCAAGACAAGACCTGGGCAGGACGTAGGGAACAGGTAAAGATTTGTCAGATGGGTTGAAAAGGAAAACCTACACACAAGCCAAGCTTAGGATGATTTATAGGGCTTATTTCTGAGAATGGTAAAGTGAAATTAATCACGTTCCCACCTGACATCGCTGCTCAGCAGTGATAAATGACAAGCTGCCAGGGACAGACAGTGAGTCATCCATGAAGCGCTTGCCGATGTGCTCTTTCCTCAGATAGCCTGACCTGGGGTGCTGCCTTGCCAGATGCACCCCTCTGGACAGCCAGTGCCAGGCTTACCGGGGCCAGCCCTGTTCCCTCCTACTCGACTCCCCTCCAGCTGGGTACCCATGCAGGGGCCTAATGATTTGGGGACAACCTGCCAAGCAGAAGGGAAGTGGAACGGGTGCTTAGCCTATCAGCTAACGGTGCTGTCTCATAGCTGGGCCTGGGAAGGCCACAAAGGAAGTCATGTTTTGCTTCCAAGTTGTCATGCAGGAGGACACAATACAAAAGCTAAAAGAAAGAACACTTTGTTTAATTCGAAAGGAGGCATGCTTTACTTACTTAGGTGTTTGTCACACTTATCTCCTCTGCTATAAAAGTGGAAAATCGTATACCTACAATCTATTTGCACACCTGTCCTCTCTCTATAAAGAGAAAAAGAGTAAATAGACCATTTACAGAGTAGACGTTTGAACATGCTTAACAAGAAAATTACATTTCCATCACATCAATGACTAATAAATCATGGCTGCCTTCCATGATTCCACATAGAGGAGGTCCTTGTATTGTGACTGATCAGCTGACACAGTTAATGTTAAGTACACAGTAAGCAAGTAAGTAAGCTTTTGCTGCTATAGCAAGTTAAAATATGAATATGAATGTACACACATTCATACAGCACTTCTATTGTTATATACTAAGTGCATTATCACACGCATTCACATTCTGAACTTTCCAGTTGGCAGACGACTGTTCTTCCTCCTGAGCTGCAGCCACCCTGGAGTGCTGTGGGAAATTTCTGTAAACATTTCTTTTTTTGTTAGTTTTTCAGCAAGATTATCTTCTATTGTTCAACTAGGCTTGTTGGCTATTTCGTACAGATGGTAAGTTTTATATTCAGAAATAGAACTATTTAATGAGCATTGGCTGTGCAACACAGCACAAAAGGATTTCTGAAATGTTTCAGCTTTATAAATTGTACATACATTATTTGAGTTAATCAAAATCATTTTGGTATGAAGAAGGGAATTTGCACTAATGGCTGACATACTGTTGACTTATTTTCTCTAATGACTGCAGAAAACTGACGCTACAGTTCAAAAGAGATGGGAGAATGTGGTGTGGTTTAATGCTCAGGCTTATATTGGAGGCCTTAAGGGAGACAACTATACCACTGAGCTCTATGTTACACCTCAGCATGAGCTCCAGCATAACTTTCAGTTTATTATTCAATTCATTAGCTTTTTATTATTGTCAGATTTTATTTTCTTTATATAATTTGCTTTCATCTTCATCTTACTTTATTCAAAGTGAGGTAAGTAATTTAACTTTGCCATTAGTTAAAACACTGTATATAAAATCTAAACTTTTTTTCAGCAACAAAAATGTACACATCAAATAGTGTGTTAGTATAACAACCATGTACTTGGGCTGCACAATATATAGAATATGTATCATTATAACAATATCAACAGGTGCAATTTTGATATTGCAGTTGCAAGACCTCAAAGAGATTTTGACATGAAACAAGGATACATGTTTCAGTGAAGTCTGTATTCCAATTACAGGAAGTTCTTCTGTGTGCACGTTTTCAGTGAGTATGCACGGGGGGAATAAGTGGAATGCAGCTGTCATTAAAGTACCTTTAGTATCATATATTAAAGTATTTGTTCATATTTTTCAAGTCATGTTGTCTTTGCAATAATAAAACATACTGCATATTGCTTTCATGATCTCATGCTATTATCTGCTGTATCTTTAGCAACCCTGAGAGTATGTTTTGAAACTGTGTGTTGCCTGAACTTGAATTATTGATTCATCTGTGAAATTCAGCCCTTTAAGTATTTTCTGTCAGGATGCAGCAATAAATGAGAATGTTGTGTACTCTAATATGGTTCTGACCTCAGGACTTTTAGCTTGAGAAAAGACTAAGCTTACATGAGGAAAATGTGTAAATATCTTTAGTTTATGTTGGACTGACTGCACACCCAATATGACCTTGACTTGAAAACAGGAATGTAAATACATTCAGCATTCACAACTCTTATTAACAACACACTGATTATTTTCTTTGATATATATATACTTTAAATTTTTTTTTACTTTTGCCTGGTGTGTGAGTAATGTCATGTCACTGTCTATCATGGGCAACATTTAATCATATGCTCACTTTTAGATTTTTGTGTAGTATTTATCTGGCCAATCAGAGCATGGCAAACAATTCCTTCCTCATCAATTTCAGCAGTGACATTGCAACATTGGTTGTTTTTATTTTTTCTCATAAGTGAGGTTAAGCCATTTATTGCCCTCAACAATAATGTAGACATTAGAGGCCATTGATGGAATGCCCATGTTTCTATGTTGTTCTGTTCAGGTGTGCATGTGAACATGAAAAATGACTCCCTAAAAACCCAAAGCAGTCACCTATGGCAGGGTTTCACTCTCTCCCATGAAAATAAATATTCTTTACTTTTGACAGCAACATAATTAATAGTGATGTTTAGCAGGTCCATTTGAAACAGACCCACTTAATCTAATTTTGTTTCCACTTGGTGATTTGTAAATTACTGCAAAATGACGCACCATTTACCACTGTCTCTGCCTGGGACAATGGCAATTTTTCTTCCTGTGTAATACTCTTCTTGTGGCTCTCTTAGCTGAGGATTTTTAAAAACGAAACACTCATCGCTTCTCCCCCCCACCTCAGCTGCTCTCCAGCTCCCTTGCTCCCTTCTCTGCTTTTCTCTCCAATTTAGCGGCATTCTAAGCCTCTGAGACCCTCTAACACATTAGCTGTTTTACAGCTTCCCCAGAACACATTATGAGCACTGATCTAAAATGTCAGCACTACAAATGCCTTGTCCACCTTCCATTATATGCCACTAAATGTTAAGCGTTTATATTCACACTGTGTTGACATTTGAGAACAAGAAGAGAGAGTGTGGCCTGGTGATTTGCAACACTGTTGCATATAATTTGTTAACATGCTTACAAATCACAATCATATATGCCTCCAGTGACTTCTTTTCTGAGTTCAATTTCTAGAGAGATATACATAATATGTTATGTTGGAGCTTAATATTCATTAAAAAAAAACTCAAAAAATGCTGACACGGAAAGGTTACACCGGTCTCTGCAAAATAGAGACATTTGCTTCCAAATATCACAAAAAATGTCCTGGTTAATGATCTGCCATATAAGGAAATATTTTTTAAAAATTACTATGGAAATGTTTGCAATCTGTTATTCAGCTTGGGATGCAGAAATGTAAATTGCTTTAAGGCTCAAGTGATACTTGATATTCTGTGCATTTATGTATGGAAAATAAAAATTAAGTATGGCTTTCAATAATATTGTAACACCTCGAAAAAATATTGATGCTCACGCAGGTTTTAAACTATTCTCTTCTATAGGTACATAGGGACAAAATTACGGGGAAATATATTTTACCTGTCCTCACATATTGAAAGGATATGGCACAAAGCCAAAAATAATGGAGGACTAAAGTCTTGTCTTCCTCTTTTCTATGAGAATTAATGAGGCAAAGCAAACTGTTTGAACAAATCTCTTGGCCTCAATGGAGAGCAGGCCCTGACCTGACTACCACTCACAATGTCAACTAGGTGGACTGTCATTTTATACATGCCACAGAAGACTGATGGAGCCCGACAAAATGCCACCAAGTAAGAGAAAATACAATTAGCGGGCTCGCTGGACAGGGCAGGAGGCAGCCATCTATTTAAACAGCTGGCTGACAGCTAGTAGCTGCTGCTTCCAAATTTCTGCTCTTTTCAGTGCGTATATGACTGTAAATCTCTTTGTAACATATCTGGGTCTGACCTCTCTACATCATACAATTATAAAGTGCCTTCATGTACTTCAGTGGTTAACTGTCTTCATCTTCAGGAAGAAGTGGCCATGCTGTCTGGTAGCATTCAAACCCCACTCTGCTCCATAATAAACAATTATCTAAGTTGTATTGCATAGGCAAAGCAGTTTCTTTGAGGGATAACTTGGGTTTCATTGAATATTGAACATTGATTGATTGAGAAACTTCTAACCATTTCCAATGTCAGTAAGGAAATTAGTTTCTTATACTTCTCAATGGAGTGAGAGGAAATGAAAAAAATAACAAGAAAGTAGGAAAAATACAAAGACAGCAAGAAAGAAAGCAAGAGGACAGAGAGCAAATTATGTTTCCAGTACAACTACGCTTGCACAGCAATGATGACAACCAAGTATTGATTTTTTAGAGCAAACTGTAAAGCAACATCTGTCTAAGCTATGTAGACATTTTAAAGTCAGAACATTTTTCTATTTATTTTTTTTCTTGTGATGCTGTTGGATCCAGTAATCACACTGGCCTGCTATATGAGTTTAGATCTGTAGACAAGTCAAAGAGACAGCAGGTGTGAAAAAGTGTGTGTGGGCATACACTGTAAACAAGCAATCGGACAATGTCTCTAAGGGACTGTGATGCGGCCAAACAAGAGTCTGCCGAGGTGCAAACTTGTACAAAAGAAAATAAGGCATATTTGTCTGAGGGGATATGAAAGGCAGTGGATTACTGCTTCATACTCAACCTCACTGCTCTTGCCATCCTCTCCCCCACGAAAACTTCCTGTCATCCCTAAAATCCTGCCAGAATCACAGAAGACTCTTGGAGGCTTCAGCAATTACACCAACTACAAAATTTATAAATGTTATCTTTTCAAAGCAAAATAAGGTACAGTTTGCAGCTAATTCATTTGAAACCAAAAGGATTTATTTTTTATTTTTTATTTTTTACAATAATTGTGGCCATTATTTATTTATTTTATTTATTTATTTTTTGTACATCTGTCTTGTCCAGCATTGTAGCAAGCAGAATGATGGTCTGGCTGCTGTTTTGTGCCGAGCAAATTTACTTTGTCAAGTAGAGCTTTATATGGCCATTATTTTTTTTGTTAGAAGCTCTAATGGCAAAATTATCCGCTAACTCCCCATAGTAAAGAATCTTTTAAAAATAAATCCTGGATCCAGGCAGTGATCCAGATCACCACCAAAATGAAATCAACTGTTCCTTTTTTTCATTTCTGAGATTTCCTGAAAACTTCATCAAAATCTGAGCATAACTTTTTGAGTTATGTTGTTGACAGACAGACAAACCAACGCCACCAAACCTGACTTAATTTTAATAGAATTGGTTTTATATCATAAAAAGAAAATAAATTAATTAATTAAAATAGATAAAAATAAAAAAGAATATGAACCTCCAACATTTAATTTGAAGGTAGAATTTGATTGACTTAC
>JAOXYM010000007.1:19597732-19612988 GCA_028567055.1 Leptatherina wallacei | reverse complement strand
AAGAGTCTGGTCAGGTGTGTGCTATGATTTTGATGTTTTATACTTATTTTTTAAATTGTTTTTATGTTGTGAAGCACCTTGTGATGCGCAATGTATGAAAAGTGCTATATAAATAAAGTTTGATTTGATGATTTGATTTAAAATCTTGACATGTTACAAAGAACATTTGTATAAATGTATATGTTTTCAATATGGTTTTACGGACTTCAAAGAAATTAATCTAATTAATTCTGGTCTTGAAATTTTTTACAAATTTTAAATAGGTCAAATTGGACCGAAATGACTCTGGCATGTAAAGCTTGTTATACATTTTCTTAAATGCATTAAACTAAGATGCAATTTATTTTATTGCATCTCTATAAAAAAAATAGCTCATAATATTTTGGCACAGTTGAAGGACATATTTGTCCAACAGGAGAGATTTTATTAGTATTCACAGTGTTACAACAAATGATATCACAATCAGTTGCAGACAACTGCTGAAAAGAACTTAGATAATCTGTCGAACCACCTCCTGGTGGCATTGTGCACCTATATTGGCCTTGTACAATACATATAACAACCAGCAGGAGGAAGCACACGCTTTGCCTCCAAACTTTCTGACCTAGTTTCAACCCTGAGCGTCTAGGACATTTTGTTCTAGACTCATCCATCGTTCCCTATTTTCTCACATGAGGTCAACCGTTTTAAGTAGCTTAAAGGCCAACAACTCAGGCGACTGTGGCCAAAGAAAGAGAACATATTTCACATTCATGTGCAAAGCTTGTGACAGGACGGTCCTTTTCTAGGGAAACAGAGGAAGTACACCCACTGTTTGTTTACATTTAAAGGATAAACATTTAATGAAATTAGAAAAATAAGTAAACAAACAAAGCAAATCTACCTCAGAAAGTGAGAAGAAAATGTGTGCCCTGCCTTGTGCAGATGTACACAAACTCTCAAATACACAGCACTCTTGTGGCCCCATTTCTTAAAAACACTTTTAAAAGTTCATTACGACTTATATTATGTGAAAGTTCTTGTTGTGTGTGTGTAGATATATCCTTATCAGTGTTGCTGATCAAACAGTGATAACATAAGGAGTTGTAGCATGTGGGTGTGTACGTGAGGAGGAGCTGGTGTGATGCCAGTGTGTTTGTAAAAACTGTCACTCAGAGATTAGAAAGCTCTGACAGGAGCAAAGTGCAATCCATTCCACATATCATATTATTGACTTCTGTGTTTATTTTTGGTTGTTTCACTTGTATCACAAAGGTTAGGTGAACACAACTATGGAAGAATAGGGAAATATATATTAAAGTAAGCGGTCTTTCACAGGGTCCACATCCAATTCTTATCAATTTATCAATATTTTTTATCATGTTCGAACCCCTTTTTCCCCCATCATGTCAAACTTTGCTGGCAGAAACTTATTAAAATCAAATTCCCAGGCAACTATCTAAATCCAACTGGATTTTTCATCACAGACAGAAAGACTAAAAGAGGATTCTTTGATATAGCCGATACATGGAGATGTAGAAGGTTGCTCAAGATCAAGCCACAGTGGATTTTGTTTGATTCCATAACAGTTAATGGGCATGAGGATAAAGATTTTTCAGCAGGTGCCCATTTGGCTAAATTCCTCTCTTGGGGAAGACACTGTCGCTCGAAAATATCCGGCAGCATGTCTGTGCGGCACCAAGAGAGACTCTGTGATACTTACCAACAAGGCGGGCAAAGCTGTCAGCAGACATATCCCATAGCTGAACAAAATGTACAGAGCAACCACTGCTAAACCCATGAAAGGCCTTGCCAGTCAGCCAAAACAGCCGTCTTTGTTCACTCTTTCACTAATCTTCCATAAACCATTAGCATGAAGCCTGTTGTGCTCAATGTCCTAGTAGTGACAATACAGATTAAAGACATGGGAAATTAGCTGCAGGGCAAAATTTTGAGAAATTAACTAGTATGCCTACAAAACCAAGTGACAAACAATAACGAGACAGTAGACTTTTTGTTTTTGTCAGTAGCTCCAGGATGTGTTTTTACATGTGCTTGTGCGCTGATGTTTTTGTGCTCTGCACACATGTCACCGGACCGCAAACCAAAACAATTACATAAACACAGTTGCTGCAATAAATGAAGGTGACTGAGCAGTTGTCTCAGTTGTGTTGAGGCTCATTATTGAAGGTTTGTGTCTGTGTCTCCAGCAGAAAACATGCTACTTGTGCATCCGTCATCAAGCTTTCTGTGGCTGCTCTGTAAAGTGAAAGCAGTCGTACTCAGAACATGATGTCCTTGGTTGGTTTTTACAAAAGGAAGTGGCTGAAAACCACCTACACATACACACATGCGCATCAGACTAAAGAAAAACATGATTTATTATAGGATGTCGTGCATCTGACAGTTAAAGGAGCTTGAGATGAAAAGATTTTTATGACAAACATTATGTCTTTTATAAATTCGATTAACACGAATAATACATGTGTAAATGAAAAGGAGCGTCTATGGAAAAGTGTTCAAGGTAAAGAAATGAAGCAGGGGAGAGGTCATCTCAAACACTTTAATGTTAGCAATAAGGAGAATTCAAACAGATTAAGTCTTTAACCAAGACTGCATCATGAATAACACATTTGTGTTATATTAGAGTTTTTTTCAAAGACAAGGGTTATATAATTGTGTTGTAAAAGATAAGCATCATCGGATGAACAAATGAATGAAAAATCCCAGAGGGAAATGATAAAGTATATATAGTCTTAATTGGAAGGAATTTCACACATAATGTGAAATTTAATCAATACAGTATCTGCTTTCTTTTGCTTTCTGTGATTTCCTTTTCATTTCAATCTCTATAGACTGACGCACACGTTTGAACAAGTCAGGAGTAAAATCTTAGAAGCAACAAAGTTTCCCCTGTATGGCCTTGGTTTGTTGTAATGTTGTAAAGCCCTTTATATGGTTTTACTGACCTCAAACGCAACATCACGGGGAAAGAGAGACAGTCGAACATTTTTGAAAATATCTGTAAATAATCAGCCACTGCCACTTTTGCCTGTAACAAGGAAACAAAATAAAGAAATTGGGTCAAACTGAAAGCCTAATGAATATAATAGAAAAGTCCTTGTATCTGTCTGACTCTTTAGAGTTAGAATTACTTTCCTTTAAAGAAAAATTTGCTTTGGCATCACAATGATTAAAGCCTCCTTTAGGCACAAAAGCACAGTGCAGACATCTTCATTCATCAAGGAGGCACTGTACGCATTGTGGTTTACATAAAAGCCCATGCCATGCATTGGCCCTCATGATAAATGAGAGCGTTTTTCCAGGTGCTCGCGGCATAGTCCCTGGTAGGCACTTTCTAAAATATATGAATTTGTCAAAAATACTTTTCCCCCAGAGTATGGAAAAATGAAAAGCTTGTCTCCACCCCTAAAAGTAGCTAGCATTTAGACTTTCATTTATTTATTTATTCTCTTTTGTATACCGGATGTCCACCCTGTTGATATCAAACATCTTTTCCTGTGCACTCCTTTTCTGTCTGCAATGTGTCGGTGTTACTGCAGCTCACAGTAAGAGCTCCTCACATCTACATTTCAGTTGCCGTGGTTGGTACAGTAACCCTTTCCCCCTCGATTTTAATGTTTATTGCTCCTGGGAGATTGACGCAGAACACTTTAGAGAAGAAGTGAAAATGAGGTAGAGAGAAAAGTCTTCATACGGATAGTCAACTCATTTGAGATCACACACACACACACACACAAACACACACACACACACACACACACACACACACACACACACACAATGACTGGTGAATTATCACAGTTGTCTCTAGAGCCCAGATGCAAATCTACACAAACAGTGGTGGCACGCAAGCAGCAGCAGCCGCCTGGGCGCTGTGCCAGGCCGCGGAAAGGAGACACAGTGTGCCGGGGACAGGCGAGGTCATGCTGTTTTCCTACTCAGCAGGTTTAATAGGCGTGAATCTGAAGAGATGGTGCATATTATCTGAAAAATATGGGAATAAGAAGAAGAGAAAGGCAGTAATGCAATTAAGCGTAGCTTCTGTTTAAGCACATGCAAATGTAGCAGTGAATATGAGAGTTCTGCTGCAGCCTGCTTTGTTACAGAGCTACTTGTAACAGTGTTTTGTGTACATTAAGGAGATGATCTTTCTGCACATTTTATTCTATTTAAAAAGTTACTGTATAAGAGAACAGGAATTCCCCAACTGTAGCACATGATGCACAGAAGGAGCACATCCAAGAGAAAAAAGGATTAACACGTACATATTTGAGGACAAAGTTTGATTAAATATATTGTACCATAGTACAGTATAATCATTTATCCAGTTCACTCAGACGAGAGGTTTAGGACACACTTACTGTTAAGACACTCTCAACCAGTGGAATGTATTTAATATGTCTGGAGCTTTGTGCCATGTGTCACATTAGAGAGTTCAGGCATTTTGTTTCTCTATCAGATGCAACCTGTGGGCAATGAGCCAGATTGCAATTAAAATATCTACCTCTGGGGGGCTCACAGCTACACGATTCCCCATTCACTTCACTGCCAGCTTGCACATCTATGAAATGACTTCAGTGATTGTTTACTGGAATAACTAGTATACTGGCAAGCATTTCAAAGAATCAGTGCTGATGTATATACTTTGAAAAAGAATCCTTTAACAAAATGGTGCATCTCAGTTGGTTTCAATGCTCTGTTAGCACTCACTCTGTCTGCTTTTATAGGGACTGTTGACACTTGGTATGCAAGATGAATGTGGTGAACTAGATGTGAGGACAGGAAGTTAGCAATCACCTTGGCAAAGGACTTTATGATGAAAGGTGGTGGTTTTAAACACTCATAACTGCTCTGCTTGAGCTGCTCAGTCGAAACCTGAAAGTATAACTGTTGGAACCTCAGGCCTCTAGAGGGCCCACTAATATAACCTGTTTTACCTGTGTTTGTTTAATGAATTTACCTCAGTGATTTGGAGGGGGATTTCTTGTCTACTTTGCGGGAGATAAATAATTTACATCAGATTCCTGGCCGATTATGTGCTCCTGCATTTGCTAGAGCTGTTTTTAGGGTTTTTTTTCTAGAGAGATCATTGGTGAAAAATACATGTTACACCTGTGGCCAACGGCAAAACATGGGTCAAGTTCAGGTGTGAAAATTAATCAATGTAAAGTAAGTTGTTGCTGGCAAAAGCTTGTATCTTGAAGGAAAAATTCCTGTAGACAGTGGTTCTGATGTATTGTTAGGAAACTGTAACATTTAACTTTAGTAGAGGTTTTATTACCACCCGGAGTAAGCCTGTTTTATGTCTCTATCAGACATGTCAGGGTCAAGTTGACCATTGGATATTTATTGCTCATCCTCAGGGAAAACATCATCACAGAGCCCCGAGGGAATAAACACAGATATACAAATGAGTGCATTCTGTCAGTAAATGTGTGTGGGTCCTTTCATTTTTTTCTGGCTGCACATGCCATTTATGTTAAAGCTCTTGTTTGGCCACCATCCTCTTACCACCAGCTGTGGGAAAATCTTCATCTTGCACACAAACACTGCTTGGACAAGGTGCAGGGAATTAACATGAGACGTTAATCTTACCCAGTCTCTTATAATTCATTTGGCTTTTAGCATTCATGTAAAGGACTCCTCTTCTTGGCAGACAAATAAGCTCCTGTTTGGATTTTGATGGTGCCAAACTGCTTAAAGGAAACAATTACTGGTGAAGCCAAAAAGGGCACTATGAGGCTAAACCTCTTCCCTGAAATGCTGATGTGTAGCAAGTTGCTGCTGGAAAACCCCTTGGATTCAGTTTCACTTTAGTTTGCTTGGGAAGTCATGTGATTAGTATCACACTGGCAAACATCACACTGACTTCCAGTTACTGTAACATGGATATAATTTTAAGATTTTAGGGGATACAGTGGAGTGGATTTGTTTGAACAGGATAGGCCACAAAGCTGTTTGCAGAGATCTTTTTCATGTGTTGTACTTGCTTTTCTTGCACAGATCTTATAAGGAAAAATGCACTCAATATTACATAATAATTCTTATTTCCAAGTCATGAGAGATTTTGTCTGATTATTGATGGATGTGGTGAGTATTATGTAATGATGACCCCTCCATACTGTGCCCCTGTCTTCTATTAAGTGCATGCTGGGTTAAGCAATTGTCTTTAAAACAGAAAGAAAGCAAATAAACCTCTTTTGTTTTGAAATCTGAATCATGTTCCCACAATCCATCTTAAAAGTTGTAAACTATGTAAGTTATCATCTTCCTATTTGGTATAGGTATTAGCTTCCTATTTTGAATTCATGAATTCATGTAAACATCCTGTCATGTTCAAAATAAACATTCGTAACAAAAATAAATATTAAGTATTAAACATGCTGCAATGTCACCTCAGTTTGTTACGATCATGATATGATCATGTGCTGTGTGTTTCATCAATTAGCTGAAAAGGTGCCACCGGTGGTATTTTCATCACAGGAAGCAGAGCCACCCAAAGGCTGGGTCCTTTGGTGGGGGTCCTTTCGCCACTGTTCTTGATTCCTCCTACAGAAAGAGGAAGTTTGTGGTCACAGAACAGTTACCTCCATGCCTCAACACTGCGCATCACATCTGCAGGGCGTGATGGGAAAATATCTGAAGATGTCACCTCACTGTCACGTGGTAAACTTCTGCATTTTGAGGTATAAAACCCGGTGGAGTTATTCCTGTGCTCAGAGAACGTCAGAGTGGTGACAGAGCAGCAGGTTGCGTGCAAGTGTAACTGTTTGGATTTTGTATGATAAATGGTTGCTAAGTTGTGGTGTAACAGCTCTTAATGGAGGTTCATAAACTGGTTGTCTCACTCATGGCTTTGAAACGTTTTAAGTTCAGGAGAAGAAATTTAACCAACTTGTGGCATGTTTATTTATTTTTCTTCATATAGTTTTCCTGTTGAGTGTTTGCATGGATGTGAGAAAGTAATTGCACTGTGTGCTTCAATACCTGATGATTATGTGAATATATTTGGACATGCCTGTGAGTAAAGCTGTATGTAAATTCATGTTGACTGTATATGGGTTTCTACCCACTGATAATAGCAATGTGCTGCGTCTTCAAAGATGTGAATAAAAACAAACCAAAGACACAATCCAAACAACAGATTCCTCAAATCAAAATGTAATTTTCTTTGTTTCCTCTTCCCTCTGCAGAAATCAGAGAAAACAAGATCTCTCTCATTAACTAAAATCCCGAGAGCCCTTTTCAGATTTCTTCAGGAAGAAATGACACCTGTTTGTTGTTGTATAACTTTATTTTGCTGCTGCCTTTATACCAGAACAGCCATCAGAGAAATAGATGGATATCGTTTGTAAGAGGTATATGTCATGCAGTTAGTAAAATCCACTTCATGCTCTGTGTAACAGTGTATTATAGAACAGCATAAATGTAACAGGAAAAAGTTTGATTTTGCTCTAAAAGTACTTTTTCATTTTGGAATGTTAATCATGGTCATTTATTATAAAGGTTGCTTTCTTCGACTACTTCAGTGAGAAAGACACATCACATATGACTAAAATGAACTCACCAGACAACTGCCAAATGTTGCAATCTGATAACAGACACGAAGGTTTCTGCATGTTACTAAACTCACTTCACCTCAATCAGGTGCAGAAGCAGTGAGCTGCAGCCATACCTGTGTAATGAGAGTGAGATGTCATCACCTGAGGATTACCCCTGCAAGGCGTTGGCTCACCCTGATCTCAGAATCTCAGAAGGGATTGCAGATGCTCCTTGCACAAAAATACACAACCACACATCAAAATCAGTCAATTATGTCCCAAAAGATCAGAAATGAATGCCTGTAGGAGTTGCTTCACTGATACTTCTCTGTCAGATGCCTTTAATTGATCTCTTTTTAAATTATTTTAATTTCTTTTTTACAAGATTCTGAAAAACTATCTATATAAGGTGAAGTATTTACACTAATGCAAACTAAACATACATCATGTGTGCTATGTGAGAGCACTCAGTGAGTAAAGCATATTCTCCTGAACTTGAGTGCAATCAGGGTTTCCACAAAGCTTACTCGATACACAAACAAACCATGTTCTCACCTGCAGCTGTACAGGTTTTGGCCGGATTTGTGTTGTGGCTCTCAGAGTTGACGCTGGTAATTGGCCATTTGTTTTTTTACCTGTCTGGGAACATTGCGTAACATCAGTGGCAGCAAGGCCACAAAATTTAACACAGGGGCAAACATCAGTCCCTAATTCACCAAAAGTGCTTATGAAAGAATTTCCTTACTGTTTTTGTGGTTAATTGATCAAATATTATGGGCTTGAGTGCTAATATTTGTTGCAACATGAAACGAGTTAAGTGATTTTCTTTCATTAAAAAATGTATTCTCTACCAACACCACTGCAAGCTTTAGTTCAAGAAGTGACTGGATCACACTATTCCTAAAACTTTCACACAAACCGGAAAAACAGTTTGTATTCTTTTATTTTTGAGTTTTATAGATATGATTCAAGGTTCAAGCCCTGCTTGACAAAGAACACACAGAGAAGTGATTTTCTTTCAAACATTTTGCTCACTGTGTTTGGCCAAAAGCACTGAGCACTGTTTCCCTTTACATATGAAATCTCTTTACTAGATCATATTCAGGTTTTGAGATGGAGCCACAAGCGGTGACCTACTTTAGAGTGGGCTGTACTTTTGTCTTTAGATTTTCCATAACATGTACAAATGCATATGTTGCTAAAAGATTTTCCAAATGCACTTATTCTGCAATTGTTGACTGGAATCTCAGCACTGAGTTTTGTAATGCTTTTTGTATTTTCCCACGCCCTGAAATGTGTTGCAAAACAGTTACCATTTTTAAAGTGACAATGCATCTTGCATCATATCTTTTTGCACAGAGACATTGGCTCAAATAAAATCCCAAATCTTGTCTGACACTCTATTCCTATCATGTTTATAATTTTTACTCATCGCTATTGTCAGCAGTTCAAATCATATACCAAGCATAGGGAAATTTTCAGCAATATGTCTGAATCATATTCTCAGTAGTGCTTTTGCTCATTTGTGAAATATCCTGTTTTTACACCAGAAAAAAGTTGACTGCAGGGCTGCTCCTGGTGGAAAGGTACATACCTCAGGGGCATGTGCAGAACCCAAAATGTCACTGCACTGACTTTTGCCATTTGTGATTTTAAAAAAGTGGCATTGTAATAACATGAACATGTGGGGTTTTCTTTTTGTTTTTTTTTTTTATATTATTCTATAACCTGCTTCTTACATCAAATATTAGCTGGGCATGGTTATATTCAAAAAGTGCATGCTAAATTGCAGTGTAAGGCAGTTTTCTTATTGCAAATGCAGATCTAGTGCACCACAACAGTCTGATTCCAACAGTCCCCCCCTCTCTCGCTCTCTATCCACTTCTGTCCCCACAAACTAAGAACTTGTTTTGCAAATGTCTCCCTGCAGGAGGTGCAGAGCAAGGCTGTGGGTAAGGCAGTCATAAAGTATTGTGAATGGGTGAGCAGCTTTTACCAGACACATACAGGGCTTTTAGCTGTCTGGTTCACAGGACTTAATCCATGAGCTGGTAGGAGTTAATAAGGGTTTAGAGACTGGAGACTATCTATTTAGGCAGGGCTGGTATGTCCTAGTTAGCTGATGTGGCATTGAAGAATGTCCTTTTGCAGTCACACATGTGACTGTGCACTGAGAAGGCAACAGTGCAACAGTAATGTGAATATCCTTGGATACAAGGATGTGTTAATATAATGACCACTGGAAATAATCTTGAGTGTAAATTTGTTTATGTAAACCATTTTAATCACATGTATGGCCATAGTAACAGCATTTTTTCTTGATTCTATGGTATTTAACACATCTTAACTTTCAGTTAACCTGACAATGAATGACAATAAATCCCCCCCCCCCCCCATGCTTCCATGCTTCTATATATACTTTTTGTATCTTTCCACTTCATCCCTTACATTTTCCTTTGGAATAATTCATGCGTCATTTCATTTACACTGTATTACAGGTCCAGCCCATCCTGCCTCCATCCTGAGTGAGCACCTTACAAAGAGTTGAGAAGATGACACCATAGTATTTCTATCCCCATGAAGCTGCCCGTAAACCTCTGGCAGGTGCAGCCGTCCAGCCCTGAGTAGACGATCACCTGACCCAGAGGACAGGAAATTAGATGTCGTCTCTGCCCATATGCCGGCATTAGCAGGAAAGGGCTTGGGCATGGCATCGGAAACAACTCCTTCCTGAGTCAGAGGCACATAGCGTGCACGACTGCATGTGCTCACACAATCACACTAAGTGTGCTAACCCTAACAAATACAAGCCCTAACACACACATGCACAAAACAGCATGGTGCTTCTAATCTGATGAGCAGGAATATGGCACACCGTACATGCTCAACTCCCTCAGGACCAGGCTGGCAAATGCAGTGCGTCATTCTCAGTTAGAAGCCTTTGCATTTTCCTCCCATGGCAGCTGCTTCTGTTTCTGCTCTTCTGCTTCTGTTTTGATTTGTAATGCATGATGACTAATGTGCAAAATGAAAAAGATATAAACTGACCTTTTATCTTTTTCTTCTATTTTTTTCATCACATGTAAAGATTCCTCAGAACAACTGTGTTTGTTACAGATGAATATGGTGACTGTTGTTACTTCATGTTTCAGATGTGTTCATCATGTCTTCATGAAGGAAGAGCACAAGAATCATCATAAGTGTGCAGGCCAGCTGTTCAATTTACAGTTAGATAACAGATATTCTCACAGTTAATTAAAGAAAATACTTGGATCTCTGAAAGCATCATTAGCTGCAGGCTGCAATTTATCAGACAGTTAACCACGTGGATGAACTCTCATTGACAGCAATAATTGAGCTTTTTAAGGTCATTAGTCACGTCATGTTGCGTAATGCCTTTCAAGTGTTCATCTGTAACTGTTCATACATGGTTACTTGATTTGCAAGTATGTTTTGTTAGATAATCTCAAAGGCAGGTGGAGGTAAAAAATTATACAATGCATAGAAACATAGACATAGAAAAACATCTTTCTTTTAATCAGCTCAGAAAGGTCATACGCCTCATCACATTGTATAGCTGGTGGACAAGAATGAAAATCTGCTCATCTTCAAAGTTAGCTTTAAGTTTTTTGGTTGATAATTGTATGTATTTTGAATTTTCATAATTCACCTTTTAATTTATTCTAATAAAACTTGTTTACTTTAAACATGGGAAGAACAACTCGACCATGACGTTGTATTGGTAGGATATAATCAACAGGCAAAGCCTTGCTTCCCTGGAAGTAAGCTATTAATCAAACCAGAAGTGGCTGCAACAGGAAGCGGGCCTCACCCCAACAGCAGAACATCAATATCATCTCTCCTTTTGGCTGAATTCACTTTCATTAGTGTTTCACTGCTGATTGCTACACCCTAAAACTGGAACTAGCCCACTCCTCACGTCTCTTCTTCCGCGCCTCAACAAGCCATGTTGCTAAAAAGCAAAACAGTACATTGTATCAGTGCTGACCGAGACATGTCAAACAATAGCTGCAGCAACGCTGGCACAGTCACGTTCGCAGTCAAAGAGCAAATCAGCCCTTGCTAGAAACATGTCAGTGTGATGAATTGTTAAGCTCACAGTCTTACCGTTAGTAGTGCATGGTTCATGAACATGAGACACTGCACATCTGCAATGCCTGTTTAGGAACACATGCATGGTTGAACATGAGGCATACACAATGTAGGTGCATGTTTTTTTCTGTATTTCAAAGAAATCTGCACACTCATCTACACACACACCACAACACTTTTAATTACACATTGCCTCTAAGACCTTGGCTGGGATAGTTTGGCACAGAACCAAAAGAGAAGGAGATGGTCTAACAACCTAAAGTCACCCTCAACAGACAACTTCATTCTAGATGTCTAATCTTTTTCTACTCAGCATCAGACTAAGCTTCCTAAGCAGATTTTCAAGATTCAAAATGCCTTTTTCCCCATCTCTATATGGTCATTTTTTAAGAGCTTTGGGAAAACTATACCCAGTAACCTCCATGTATCAGCTCACCATGCTTAACAGAATTAACAGAATTAACTAAAGTAGAACAATTCCTTAAACATGCCTACTGAGGCCTGCTTCACTCAAGGTTTCCCACACTGATTAACACGTGTTTGCCTTTGTCTGTGTGTAACTTTTGTTTCATCAGGTTATGTGCATTAGCTGAAGCTGAACATCAAATGTTATCATTTAATCTAAACAACATTTTCTTTAACTATTTCATTTGCAAATGTGCTAAACACCTGAATGAATAAACATTCAGTTTGCATTCATCACTTGAAGACTTTTCTCATTTAATGTGACTTAGACATTGAGGTGGTTCTGATGTCCAGGGTATGTGATGCTGAGCTAGAGTTTAAGACTTTCATTTGTTCCAAAGACATTCTGTTTCTTTCTGCTTCCCTCTGCATGTGAAGTGGCTGTGTGAATGTTTTTCGCAGCCTTTTGGCTGGTTCTCTGCCAATGACCGTACTTTGAACCAGCAGCAGCTGGGGCGTGAGCACAGCCAAAGATAGATGACTTGCTGGAGCAGAGAAGCTGGCCAGCCATTCTCTCTCTCTCTCTCTCTCTCTCTCTCTCTCTGTTTCTGTCTGTCTCTCCCCCTTCGTCCTTCCCTTTGCGGTTTCTTTTCGTCTTCCACGTCACCTTAATAACTCTGCAAAATTGCCGTCCTCCATCCAGCAACTTCATGCCTCTCAGAACAACATACCTGTGTTGCCACTCTGCCAAACACGTTTTCTTTAGACCTATGTTATGACTGATTATTTTCAAGTTTAATCCACATTTTGTCACAAACACAAATGAATCAAATCATCAAATCTCATTCTTTTTCAGAATCTGCTTTTGACTCTTGTTTAAAACATCCATGTTGTGTTTTTTTTTTTTTTTTTTTTTTTTCCAGGAGTGACTCATACGTTCCACGGACAGTTTTGCACATAAACACGCACACGATTTCCAAAGATATCTTCTTTTCAGCTGACAGGGAGTCTAAATATATGCTGTATCAGGAAAAGTTTTATTTGTCCTTTATCCAGAACTGTTTCTCTGCTTGTGGTTTTTAATTTAAGTTCAATACATTCCTACAGTGGAATTTTCACAATCCAAAGAAATATTTGAACAGAAAACAGTAGCAGAATCAAGAAAAAACTAAATGAGAAACTGTAAAAGAGTGGCAGCCTTGAAAATGCATTTGTATGAGGTGTTATATCATACTTTTTGTTTTTGTTTTTTAGTTTTTTAAAACATGCCATTGTTGTGTCCCTGTGCATTTTGTTCTAATAATAGATTTTACCTCTTTTGCCACTAATGGACAACAGATTTCCTCTTCTCCTACCCCCACACATCTTTCTCAAGGCTTGTTTTGTGCATTAAGGCTTGCTGACTCAGACAGAGGGAGGGGTTGCAGCTGTGTACAGCTGCATTTGCCATTTATCTAAAGAAAGGTGCCATACATGTTCTTGACTGGTGGTTGTTAATGTGTGACATTACAGGTTTTCTGTGGAACTTATTATAGAGAAGCAGAAAGAATCAAGTTCCAGCCAGTGGATCTTTTGATCTTAGTGATGAAGGGTGGAAGTTGTGTGTTGTTTATGAGCTTCTTCTTTTTTTCTCTTGCACATTTTTTGAGGCTCATTTTAAGTGAACCCGTTGATTCATTCCTCACTTGGAAACTTGCATAAGTCAACACTCCTGAAGTTATTTTTTCTTACTATTTGATCTCACTATGCGATCTGAATTTTTAATTTAGCAGTAATCTGTGGAATCAGCTCACACCAACCTCCATGCCCTTTCCCATATTAAACTCAAACTCCTAAAAAAGGAGACATATCTTTGGGCCATCCTGCTGTGATTTCAGACTCTTTCTTGTTATGATACTGTGCCACAAATATGGGCATAAATCTTCAGAAGGCAGATCTACAAGCTCATGCCACAGATTTTTGCGTCTTAAGAGATTTAGCTGTTGATGCTAGGAGAAGCACTGCTTCATGGTTGTGCCTCAAATAATCACTGAGCCGGTCAGACTGTGCGATATGCATACTGGATATGGTTCACAAGACCGGAAAATTCTAGTACAGAGTGCTTTTTTTAGCTAAATCTCTATAATGTTCCAGAAGACAGTAAATAAACAACAGGAATTAACTTTGATCTGCTCAGACTCAAGTTTGCAACTTCAACGATCACCCGTTAAAGTCCCAGATATCATAGCACATAGAACATATCACAGAAGCTTACACTTACACAGACACTCAGAGATCTGAAGAAATTCATTAATGAAATTTAGTATACCTTGGCATGAACTCAAATAAGACTGTTTTTTTGTGTGTATAATTTGGATGAATCATTTTTGATTTATCCTGTAATCAAACAATGTAGTTAGCATTGTAAAATTCCATCAACTATGTAGCTGTAAGACTCTAAATAAAGTGCTATTCCTGTATAAGGCAATTTGTTTTTGCTTGTCTCTCTTGTGTTTTTCAGAATTGTCTTCTCAGGCAGCAAAATACCTGTTCATAGTGTTTTTAGGGCACAGGTGTTTCCCATTATGCCTTCCTCTCCTTTATAGCAACCACCCGTGGAAATGGATATGAATTACTACATACACTTGATGTTATTTGTCCCCACCTGCACTGGAAAAAGCCGCACTATTTAAGCTTCCATTCATGCCGTGTTGTTAATGGGATTGGGACTAGTCCAGCTCTTGTTTTGGCTGCTATCAACCATCTGTCAAGGGCCAAACATTTAACCTGCCAAGTTGTCATGTCAAATACAAACTCTAATACCCTGAATTGGCTTTACAATAGGCACTGGTCATCTTGTTAAATGATGCCAGAAGGTGGGGTGGGGGTTGGGGGGGCATTTGGAAAATAAAGCTTTAGCTTGATGTTTCACTGTATAGCAATCAATATTTGTTGTTGTTTATGTGAGTCATTAAGGTGTTCATTCTGGTATTGCATTTTCTCAGATTAAAGTGTATATAAAAGATATAATAACAGAACTCAGCAGGTTAATCACAAGAAATTTCTAAAAGAAGAAAAACTTTCATGCATGATAGTTTGGAATTATAAGAAAGTTGAATTAAAGATATTTTAATTTACATGTGGTGGGTGTTTGCTCAGGAGATTGGGGTTTGTGCCCCAGACAGAACCAATGACTTAAGCACCCAAAATAGTAA
>JAOXYM010000007.1:19571793-19589350 GCA_028567055.1 Leptatherina wallacei | reverse complement strand
GCTGGAGGTTCCTACCTGTTAAAAGGGAGGTTTTCCTTCCCACCGTCGTCTCTAGCTGCTCAGGATGGGGATTGGATTGAAGACTAGATTCGATGCTGTCTGTTGGTTTCCTTAGTTAGGCTATTTGTTATGAATTGGCTCGTATGAATCAATGAATGACAATCAGATTGGTTCAAACTGATTGTGAAGCGCCGTGAGATGACATTGTTGTGAATTGGCGCTATACAAATAAAGATGAATTGAATTGAATTGAATTGTTGTCTATATCACTAATATGTGTTTGTGTCATTGAATAATATGTTTCTAGACAAGCTACTTTAGAAAGAGCATTTATTGTGTTTATACTGTTTTGTCCACACAGTACAAGATATTTGAGAAGAGAGAAGGGATGAGGTGAAAGACACCCAAGGAAAAAGAGAGAGCATCATCCTAGGAAGAACAAACACCACAAAGTTTCTTTTTTCTTTAAATCCACACCCAGTTTCAGAGTGTGACATTATCACATAACACATTCCTGGGGTGGGCTATTTTAAGACTGTTAGTTAAATTAGGGATGACTCCTTGTTTCCTTTTATTTCTCACATCTTGCTGTCGCTTAGTATTTGTGTCTGAGTTTGCCTTTATCGCCATGGTAACAGTGGTAAAGGGAAACCCATAATCAACAGACAAAATCTGACTAAGAATTTCTTCCACTGCTCATGACAACAAACCAACAATATCCAAGAATAGAAGTTTTTGAGCCTCGAGGCTTGGTTTGTACTTTCCTGAATCAGAGATTGGGAGGAACACTGTGAGCTACGTAACACTGACATGATTGTATCAAACACTTTTTCCCAGGCTAGAAAAAACTAAATGGGTCAGGCCCTGGTCGGCTGTAGAAATCCAACTTAGCACAGATGTGTGTCACCAGGAGTCCTGGCACGGCTTCTTTCAATAGAAAATCTGAACACACTCAGTGCCTGGTGGCTATTGTCCCAAGTGTGTCCGTAAGGCCTGTGCTGGTGGCCAGAAACAGTAATTCCTCTTAGGCTCACCAGCAGATTATCTCCATTACTACAAGAGACTCATAATAAATAAAAACCTGGTTTAAAGTGTGTTCATGATCATGTACCTATTATGCAATAAGCTCTTCAATAGCAGTGTGTTTATTTTATCTGATATAACCCAAAAGCGTATTAAAAACCAGGCTTATGTATGCAGCTGTCTAAATAGCCAGAGAGCCCTCAATGCAGTCTCCTTTTGTTTGCATGTAATCTGCATGCAGTCCAGATGGGAAAAGAGAGGTAAAAATGCAAAGCATAAAAATAGTAGGTGGAAGCTAATATGATACCAGGTGTGTCATGACCATAAAAATCCCAAATAATCCTCTTAGATTCTATTACATCATCAGATTTTGGGCATTTATGTAAAATGTGACCATTAAGAATTTTTGTTTTACACAAACTTCTATTTTCAAAGCCTTTCCTTTTAAGACAAAAACATGGTTTAAAGCAGAATACATAGCAGAGATGTGGATTCTAGCACTTCTCTGCAAAGTCTCTCCTCAAAACAAGCATCCGTTTTGTTTTTCTGTTCTTCATCTTCTTGGTTTAGTGGGAGTTTTTCAGCCAGTACACTCAGTCCACTTTGTTACAAATATATGTCTGCATACTGCCAGATGAGGATGAATTGCTTTGAACGCTCTGATATAAATGAAGTAGTCTATCATCATACATTGCAAATTGCAACTAAATGAACACCCCCAACAACATATAACCCCTCTTTCCTGGTATGTAGGAGGCTAGTAGTTGTTTAGTCTCTTCTGGGATCCTGTGGAAACATTTCAATTCTATATAGTGCAGAAACGCAACTTGTGTCATCACTGCGGTTTAGCTTGGTGAAGGCTTTACACAAGATCCAAACATTCTCTTTTGAGTGAGCGCTGGTGACATAAAAAGGAGGGTGACTACCTTCTTATAGGAGAACTCAGAATGGGAAACCTGCAGAAAGGGAAAGACAGAGAGAGAAGAATGATAAATTACCAGTGGGAGATGATCCACAGTCAGGAGATGTAGAGGATTACAGAGAGAAAGCCAGATGGTGCAGCATTGTATGCCTTTCAGTATAGCGAGCAAAGGCTAACAAGCTGGTAAACAGGACTTGGCAGCGTGCATTTTGCTGTAATGATGTCATGGTACATGATTTGGAGGTTTTAAAGCCTTCAATTTCAGACAATCAAACTGTCGCTCCTGTTTTGGACCACCAACACACAAAACAATAATTAGGCTTAAAATCAACTTAAGGAATTTTCCTAAATTACACACTCTTGCATTTCTTTAGAGATAATTGATCCCTCTTAGCTCAAAAAAGAAAATCCTTGCAGGAAGTGTTGGTTGCGTCTCCTCTGCAATGAAGTATAGGATTTCGCTCAATGTCAGGTGACCAGATGTTACATCCGAAAAGTAGACATGTGCCCAACAAACACACAGTGCAGAGTACAGTGTTTCGAAAAGATTTTGTTTTGGAAAATTTAAAGCAAACATAACATACAGCTCTGTTGATGTGGGTGTATGCAAAGACCAGCAGTGTGTTGGTTCTTTCTTTATCATTGTTGATGTTCTCTCCCACCTCTGATGGCTGAAACCACCAGAGGGGAAATAAGACACAACACAGAACAACCTTTGAGTTTTATACAGTGAGTCTCAGTTATATCGGTTACTATAGTTTAAGGGTTTTTCACGAGCTTGCAACTTAAAGTAAGGGGCTAGAAATGAGACCAGTTATATTCTGGCTATACAAATTTGTATTTGTTTGTGGATTTAAGTTTGATTTCTTGTTTTATGAATAATTTGTGGGTATAATAGCAATTAAATCTTCACATTTACCCAGATATATCCAGTCATATTTTTACCTTGGAGGTAAAGCTTATCCACAGCTGGTAATGATGTAAGTTAAGTTCTTTAATTGGCTGCGAACCAAAGGGAAAACACTAACCCCAACAGCACCAGCCACTGACAGGCACTCCATTGTAATAGGAACTATTCCCAAAAAAACCTTTTCACTTGACAAATCCCCACTGCTTTGGCTATGAAACTAAAAGCTATTGTATAACACAGCTATAGTGTGTTAAACACTTCATTTAGGCGCTATTTTCCACAGTAACAATTAGTATTGGATGTGTCTTGTGAGGTAGCGAGATATAACTTAAATTTTACTGCAGCTGAATTCATCTTATGATCTAAGATATTCCATTTTGTTTCACACATAATGCAAATAATTTTCATTGTCTTATCTTATAAATATTCAATCACAGTGTAAATAACATTTAAGTGCTAGACAATTTAAGCCTATGCTCTTAAAAAAGTATGTTCAATATGTCCAAATTGTTGTATTGTCACAGCTATGAAATGGTAATGTTGCAAATGTTTCAAAAGGCCTGATTTGTTTCATTTCGAGATGTGAATTTATAATCTTTAAGCATAACTTCATGTTTTTTTAAATCCCCTAACCCAACCTACTGTGATGGGTTGGGTGTTTTTTTGCCAATGAATCTCTTTTGCGGTGTGGCTGTTTTGGTTCGAGACTATATTTATTCACCTTATACCCCATACAAAAAAAAAAAAGAAATGCATTCTGGAAATTAAAACATGTCAAGTCAGAATTACTCTTGTGAATTAAGCAGTCTTATAGCCTGAAGAAGGAAACAGCTCATAAGTCTGATGGTGCAACAGCACATCTCTGTGAATTTGATTTCAAGCAACCCTGAAGTGCTCACCACCTCAGCTCCACTGATGCAGATTGGAATGTGTATATTTTTCTCTTTGTAAATTTGCAACCGGCTCCATGGTTTAGATAGCTTCCTTTTCTGTGCACCACTCTGCAAGTTGTTGATTTCCTCCCGATACAAAGTATCACTTCTGATTATAATCCAACCAATAAGGTAGTATCATCTGCAAACTTCACTGCAAGGTTCTCCTCGTGTGTCTGGGTATGCAGGAAGGGCAGGATGTTTATAGTAGACTAATAACGCAGCATATATTTTGTGTTTTATATCTATATTACCGCTAAATATCTGGAGGGGGGGTGTCTTTTTAGCAACATTATGTCCAAAGCACACTTGTTTAATTGTTCAGTTTGTAGCCCTTTTGTTTATTTGTTTGCCAAAGCAATTCTTTACACGTCATCAGCCAGTGAGTCATTCTTACTTACACATTGGCGCTAGCTAGCCGGCATTTGACATTATCAGTGCCTGCCAATGATGCAGTCGCAGCTAGGACATAGCCTCCACTGTTTTATAGTGAAAGCTCCTCTACACAGACAGAGTCCACTATCACGCAATGTCATTTTCAACAAGGAAGACATTCTCTATCTGTGCTCACTCTGAACACAATTGTTTTGTTGACAAATTCATCAAACTGCACCATCTAGACTATAAGTTTTCATTTGGATCTCTCCCCCACAGCTCTCTGAGTAGATTTCATTCTGTCTCCTTAGTTAGTTATGTGATGGATTATGAATAAATAAATAAAAAATAAATAAATGAATAAATGAAAAGCAATAGTTATATGAGAAATCGCACCTTCTGTAATGTTTGGATTTGATTTGCATACAAATCCTCCACCGAGCATATGCCGGATCCAAGACTTGTTAAAAAAAATGTGTTCTGCCAGTTCAGCAGCTGTTTTCACTGACTAGCTTTATAGGTATATAAATGGGATGCCTGTCAGTGTGTTTAGAGCTTTGAAACTTTGAGGCTGTTTGAGTTAAATTTAAATGGCAGGGTGTCATATGTGAGCATCTGTTGTTTTACTTTCTACAACCAATAAAATTATTCAAATGGAGTTATAAAACTCTCTGTACATTTTCTGCCAAATTAAACCATAATGTTTCTCCTTTTCATATTGACATTTGTTTTGCATTTAACCACAGTCAATTTACAGCAGATGTCTTCTGTGGATTCTTTTTTCAAGACTTCTACTATTAAAAAGAACAAAAATGTTAACAAATATAAGGACACATAATCAACCATAGTCGACTTTGAATTGACTTGTATTGTTAGACATAGTGGGTGTTGTTGGACCATATGAAAGTGTGGGAAAGTGTCTCACAATTATTTACCAAAGAACTTAATTGCAGCGATAAACACATTTGAGCGCCTTATACAAGGCTTAAAAGAGGTAAACTTCACTCTGATCCTCATTTGAGTTTTGAATCAGATTATGCCGAGAAGCACATATTATTGAGAATGGACTCTTTCATGGCAACATGTCATTACTGGCCCTCAAAGTTCAAATCCCTGTTGTCTAAATCTTGTTTTTACCTCTGAAATTACTGTATTTCAATCAGTTCTAAGTTGTAATATATCCGATCAGGATCCATGCCTCAACCAGTCTGAAGTCTGTTTCTGATGGATGCTTCTTAAAGGAGATGTTTTTCTTCCCACTGTAGCCATCATCTTGAATCGTTGACTTTGTTCATGTTGGATACCGTCAGACAACTTTTTCATTGACAGAAAATATATCTTTGTTGGACAGATTAAACATAAAAAATGACATTTTCTGGAAGTGTGATGATAGATGATTTGTATAGTTTATGTTTTCTATGAGCCAAGCAAGAACACTGAACCGTGTCTAAACAACTTTCCACACATGGTTGTGTGTAAGTGTGACAAGACAAGACAGAAGCTCACCTCTGCACTGAATACATGATGGTAGTGTGGAGGCAGGATTTGACAAGCGCCAACTCTTAATCCAACTGCTGATAAAGTTTGACAACAACAGCAGGGTCATCAGAGGGAGAACTTGACCTTAGTCATATTTTTGAATTTATGCTTCAGAAAAGATTGAACTCATCCACCACACTGTGTTGTCAAACATTTTTAACCTAAAGATGGTCAGCTGGTAGGATCTGTAATCTATGATCAACATGACCTAAAAAAAAAAAAAAAAAAAAAAAACAACTGGGCCAGGGTGATTAGCGGGAGGTTAGCATGCAACATGTGGATAAATGTAGGTCACTTGATTCAACACCATGGAGTGTCACGTGCCTTTACTTTAATAAGCAAGGGTAAAAATTCCTCTCAGTCCTTGTTTGATTAATGCTTTCCAGAAATCACACATTTGGAGCTCTCCATGCACAAATCAAGTTCACAGTAGCATTGATGTTTGATCATTTGACAGCACTGCAAAATCCAAGTCAAAGATAAACCTCTGATAGAGCATTGACACCACTGTATGCACATCTACAGCAGGATGGGGATAATGAGTGTAAAGAAAAAAGGCACAACAGGCCAAATCTACATTGGGAACCATAAAGCACAGATTGTATCAATACTGTGCAAGTGTATTCACAAGTATTTCATATAAAACTACATGCCTTGTTAAAATGTTCATTGTTTAAAAGAATCATTCAACTCTGACAAAAGGAAGATTAGTTTTTTGCTTTTACAGAGCTCCAACTTTTTACAACTATCAGCCCACTGAGCTTATTAAAGCTGTTGCAATCTAAAATATCCTCCTTATTTAGTCCTGAACTATTGTAGAAAATGTAGATATGTGCTTGAGGCTGTTATGATCATATTAGCTCATTTTTCTTTTGGAAATGTATTTACAAAAACTACACAATGTGATGTCCCCCTCCACCCCTTTATATAATATCATGTTCTTACGTTTTCTACTCTCTTTTTTTTTGTATAGATTGACCAAATGAGATAACTACAAATTGATTTAATGATTCAGCTCTAAGAATGATTGAGAATTCCTAAAAGGCATCTGTAGTAATGGATCAAAGAAACATGATGTACTGTGCTTTAGTTTCTCTCTTTCTCTATCTTTTACCTTTGGACTGCTGTCTTGCCTGGTTTGCACTTTTTGTGTTAATCAAAGCTCACCATCTCCTGACTCCTGGTCCGTATCATGTACGCAAACATAACTGTGGTACTGTTGTTCTCATCGGAATCTAAGCTACTGAGCCAATGAGAGTGTTTCCAAACATAGACGACATAGTTTTAATTGTACTAATGAATTACAATCAACATTCACCAAAAGGAGAAGAACAGAAACTATAAATGAAACGCTGTTCACTAGAATCACCCATGACCCCATGTTGGATGCACATAAAAAATATCCACAGACAATTCTATGAAAGTAGCTAATAAAAGTGGATTGAAAGCATAAACTGTTCTTGGTGGCTGCTGCAGGTTAAGTAAAATGGTGCTCTGTAAGATGCACATATGGTATATCTATTTCAAGATTGTTTAAAAGTCTCAATTATATTGTCGGTTTACAGGGATCAGAAATCTGAAATCTGAAAGAGAAATCTGTGACTGTATTGTGTGAATAGTAAAGTTTTTACCTCATGCCCCATTTTCCAAGGAGCAATAACAGAGAGAAGTTTCATCTTCATCAGATACAACAAACAGCTGAGCTTTAAGCCCATATGGCCCTAACTCCACATCATAAGGGAGTTGACCCACTCTCTGCAATGACTTAGCAGTGCTTTGACAGCTGAGAGGAAATGACTGTGAAGAAGGATGGTGATCCTTCCTATCCAACCTACAGGCCCACAAGTCCCAGTGGCCGCAGAAGAGAGAGTGAGCATGTTTGTCTTGTCTGTGAGCCAGAGCAGTTTTTCCTCAGGAAACTCCTTGAAAACACAGAGTCAGACCTGAATAGCACTTTGTGACTGCAGCAGTATGGCTGAGGCAGCAGCAGGAAAAGCTAGAAGGATTTCAAGTCTTTCCTTAGTTTCTTTTAATCTCTGTGACACTTTGAGAAGCTGTTGTTAATAGATAGCCCAGATAGCAGGAAGTGACTGAGATGTCGAGCAGCTGAAATCTGATCACCCCTGAGTTCTCAGCCATGGGTTTAACGATGCTAAAAAGCATCCTGGTTTGAACTTCTGTTTCCTTACACTGTAAAAAGCCAGCTGATTTGGAAAAAAAAATGTTTTAGGTATTTTTGCAACACCAATCAAACAAATTATTTGCTTTAATTCATACATTTATTTTCTGTTATATGAGCCATTCATGCTAGAAAGTCTCACAGACCATTGTGGGCCATTGAGACAAAGAAGTGGGGGGCCTTGGCATATCCTTGACCTTGTCTGACTCGGCCATATAAACTTTGTCCCTTCGGGACTGCCTATTGTATTTTTCCATATGCTGTTTTTGCTCCAGAGCAAACCACTTCCTGTGTTTTTACAGCAGAACCTGGCTTTGTCTTGGCTCAGATTTTTGTGTGAACCACTCAGCTTAGACCCAGAGACACCAGAAAGAAACTGGAGTAAGCAAAAGTTCAGGCTGTAGCCTAGATTCCAGATTTTAAAAAAATCACACCCTAACTCTACTGAGAATGCCTCACAGATCACCAAGTTCATGTCAATATGCATTTCTTTCAAAATCCTTGTACAAGGAAATTATATTCTGTAAAAATCTTGAATGTGTTTAAAAGTATTTGAAAGGTGTTTAAACAATAGAGTCTTATTCTACCAGTGTCCTGAAACAATTTCTGCTTTTTATTTACAGCACAAATCACTTTATTCTAAACATCGTTCCATTTTGTAATTTACGATCTATTTGAGTTAGACTTCTTTTAAAATAACAACATGATAAACCCATACATCATAGGCAGCATTTGTTACATAACTTTGAGTAATTATTAGAGATACACAGAATTCAGTCTGTGTATAACTTAGAAAAGCTGAAAACATCCTATTTTTGTGACACATTTTCTCTTCAGTAAATTTGCAGATACAGTAATCTGCATTGAATTAGTCCAGCTGTAATAATCAGTTAGAAAGACATCCTGCATGGTTTCTATTTCCTGAGTGTATCTTAAAATCAAGAGCAGACATTTGTACAAGATATACAGTATAATATATGGCAATAAATGATAATTGCATTTGTTTTTACATATATTTCACTCACCTTTCCTCTATTACCATCATTTTTAAGAGTTTCAAAAGCTGGCATTAGGAGATTGCATACTGTTCTTTTAAAATTGGTCTAGTGATAGCTAATTTAGAAAAAAAAGTTCATCCAAGTGCTGTCAAACTCAAGACAGAAAAATGTAATGATCTGAAAAAGTCACATTTTAATAGAAAAGATCAGTAAACCTTGTGGCACAGTCAGGAAATCAGAGCACACATGGCAATGTAAGCAAAGCTCAAGCACACACACGTTTAATGCATGTGCACATAAAGCCTCTGGTTGGGGAGTGTTGCGTGTGAAGACTGTTGAGTCTGCACAGCTAGACAGTCTCTGCTTTTGGCCCTGTCTGTCTCAGAGTTATGCAACACAGGCTTGGCTACTCCACATGCTAACATCTGATTGGCTACATGGGACTCACTAATTTGAATATCCTATCCCTGAAAGGGTTTTTCTCTGGAGTTCATCTGACCGAGCAGGCCAGATTTGAATGAAACAGTAACCTTTTTCTTCTGTTATTGTACCTGAAAACAGAAGGGAATTCTTTAGTAACGAGAAGCAGAAACTCAAAGACCATCAACAAATTCACTTTATGCTTCCAAAGCGTAAAAGTAAAAAATGGGTAAAAACAATTGTCATACATAAAAACTGTCTTACATAAGTATCTGAATTCCACATATACCTGCTAAGACATGCATGACAGACATAGTCACCTACTATTTGACTTCTTCAGCAAAGACCAAATTTAGGTGGCTTGTGCCAAGCCCTAAGTCCTCAACCACGCAACCATTAGAAAAATAATCTTCTTTTTTTTTTAAAAATAAAATAAAATTTAAAAAAAAAAGTAAAAAAATAAAATAAAATAAAAAATAATAAAATAAAATAAAAAATAAAAATCTTCTCTTCATAATGTCTAAGTATGAGACTGCCAGAGATTATTTAAAAAAAAAGAAAAAAGAAAGATTTGCGCTACTTCAGGTTTCATTTCCCTTGACAGACAAATAACATATTTCTTTGCAGCTTAACTGACATCTGCTCTTTCAGCTGCTAATGCAGTATCAGTCTATCATTGTCAAAAGGACAATGAATCAATCAAAATCTCTGTAATTTTTTCTGTTTTCCTGTCCCAGAGGTGAGTTACCATCTAATGCAAATACAGCACTGGTCAACTACTTGATACCAAAGTTGGCTGTACGTGATAAACTGTGAGGGCAGCGACCTGTCTGGCATCACTCCTTGTATGGAATGAGGTTGTATTCTTGGAAACTGACTATATATTGATTGTCAGTGTTTAAGACAAACAGGGTCAATTCACAGAAGCCCATTAGTGTCACACTCATCTCAGATAGCAAGTTTATGATCCTCTCACAGATCATGTGTCAAAAAAATCTGTCATTCCATAGGGTATCTTTCCATTTAAAGTATATTTTGATGCATGGTTTTGGTATTATCCTTAGCTATAATATGACTCATGATTGATGTTTTAATTTAACTACAAAGCAGCGCAGTAACTGGGGGAAATATTAATGTGACAGCGAGGGTCCTGTCACTATGCTTCCGATTGATAATGTGCCCTGGCTATTTGGCCACAGGGATATTCCTTTGGCTGACTGGTCAGTGCACATGACTCTCACCCACAAGGTTGTGGTTTTCAATTCCCACCTGGACCTTCATTCATCCTGTCACATTAAGTAGGGCATATAAAATCTAAATCCAAACCTCTGCTGCTTCAAAAACTGAAAACAAGTTTTTTAACCATATGATGTCTTAAGTAGATACAAAGCCTTGACTTTTTCATTTTGACAGTTGTTTGCATGCATTGCAGATGGAATTACTTTTATCCTTTAATCTGTTAAACATGCTGACATGGCACTTTGCAGATCCAGAGAGGTTAATTGACACTTCTGGGTTAAACACTGAGAAATGATGTCGGCAATCATCTGCATTTGACTTGTCCCCTACAAATGGGATATTTTCAGGCAGCAAAGATTGTATCTTTAAAAAATGTATCTATCAGTCTAATTTAAAGTTGGTTTGCATTTTTCTATGGATTTTGCCCTGAGGTTACGAGATGAAGTGGCATGGTGTGGTTAGGATTGTGCTTCCTTCACATGACTTCATTATCTGCATGATTAGCCACCTGTGTGTTTACCTTATTGTGGCGATTGAACCCACAACTTCCTGGGTGAGAGTCATGCGTGCTGACCAGTCTTTTTTACAGGAGAACATGCAGCCAACATTTGGATATATGGAGAACTAGTTCTGGCCTGCCTCTGTTTGTCCTGTGTATTAAGACTGAAACAACAACTGGTATTGTAAGACATATGGTGAGTTTTATCTGCAACAACATCCGTCCACAACTGTAACAGTATCAACAATAAGCCATGTTGATTGTAAGTTTAATTTCATTCTGATGTTCAAGGTTATTATTGTTTTAAAACTTATTTAGTTACATATGTTACAAACATTATTGTCATAATTAAACAATGTATACTTAAAATTGATATTGCGGTAGTTTGTTTTTTGTTTCTTTTTTTAGCAATATGGTCTGTCATACTCAGAGCTATCAAAACACTTAGATAGCAACTTGAAAACTTGGCTACATAAAGCCACATTACAAACTGCCAGGCTAAGGTTGGGTATGACATTCTTTTCCTGGTTTACTGTCTGTATCCTCCCCTGTCAGCTGAACACACAAAACCCGCTGGACGGGAGAAATACAAAAGAGATCTGTCACCAAAACCTACTGAAACACATTACATCAAAAGTTTTAAAAATGATTTTGAAAAATGTATGATAGAAATAAAAGTAAATTCAAATTAATCAGCAGTAAAACCGGGTTTTCTGTTTCATGGCAATGTTTCATGAAGCTGGCTTACATCAGATTAACTTGTGTTTTATGTATTGCAGATATATGATGCTGATACCTGTTAAGCAATAAATGGTTGCAACTATGAGGAGAACCCAAAATCTGAGCACTGCATTGATGTCAACAAGGTTTTATAAGCTGATAGAATAAAAATGCCTACTCTGTGTGTTAAAAAGCTTGTTTGGAACTATCATTTCTACACAATTCTATGTCCATGCTGTGTCTTTCTCTGTGGTGATTGTGTGACAGGCTCTTTTTTTCCTTTTGTTCCACAGTCTGTCTTATCTTGTTTTCTTTCCATCTACACTGTGTTTGTTTTGGTTTTCACACAACAGCTCCAGTGCTGAGCTGATCAACACACTATGCTGCATTCCTGCACGTTGGTTAGTGGATGTAAGTTGTAGTAGCAGTCACTGCAATGTGATCATCATAAAATTTTAGTTGAACTTTATTTGATTTTGTTTAGTCTTTGTTTATCTTACTTACCTAATCATCAACTTTTTAGACTTATTTGAACTTATTTAACTGTTTTAATGTCCATTTCAATTTTTTTATTGTATTTTTATCTATTTATTTATTTTAACTTTGTTTGAGTTCATCATTTTTATGAACTCTTTTATCTGTAATCTTAATTTTTGTTGCTCTTATCTGTTGTTTTTACTTTTTCAGGGGATCCTCCACACCGGGGGCTTTGCCTGCTCGGTTGGCAGGGTTGTTGCCATGGTGACTGCTCTTGCCAGGGTGGCTGAGGGTCCCGTGTAGCAACCATATGGCTGTGGTGGGACCCAGGCCTGCCCTGGTCTGGGTGGTCATGTGGTGGCATCCTCTATGGTCCTGGGTGGGCTGGCTCCTGGTGTGGACAAATCCCCAAGATATCGTTTCCTCACAGCAGCTTCAAGCCAGATGTTTATGTTTATTTTACTAATATATGTATATATATATTTACCTTTACCTTTTTCGAGTTAAGAGAGACAGTCACTAGGGACGAGAGTTTATGTTTGTGAAGACTGAGGTGGGGGCGGGCGGGGGGGGTAAAATTTTTCTTATCTTCGTGTGTGTGTGATTGTGTGTGTGTGAGACTGTGTATGAAAGAAATTATAATGATGTTGTTATATTTGTTGTGTGAAAGCTGTTTTAATTCTCTTTTATGCATTAAATTGTTTTTAATATGTAAAGCACTTTGAATTGCCCAGGCCTGAAAGATGCTTTATAAATAAAATTTGATTTGATAAATTGTTGACACTGTCAGAGATTTCCCTCTGGCTATCTTAGAGTACGACACTGTCACATTAAGGACAATGTTACAAAGGACCAGACTAAATAACTAAGCGGTTGTTCATTTGCTTTGAACAATGAAAGGATAAGTTTGGTTACAGAGAGGGCAAAATGACAGCAGTCGTTTGGAAAGCTTAAAGCACAGGGAAACTTTTTCCTTCAGAGACCTCAAACTCAAAACCTGCTATTTTAAAACTAGGTCTAATATTAATACTTGAGAAGAGATTGTTGGCAGGTTGAGGTTTTAAAGTACCTGTAACTGCAAATGGTTTTTGCTTGCATCCATTGGGTGTAACAACTTGAGGCAAGATCTTAAAGCATTTAAATGTTGTGAATGAGGGTTTGACAGACATGCACCATGACACATTCATATGTGCGCTATCTATCATGTCATGGAAACATCTGCCAGTTCTCTAAACCTGTGAAGAATGCGACGTGCTGTTTTGCAGAACTACTGTATGTGACTCCTGCAAAAGCCTCGAGCATTTCTGTGCGTGTGAAAATGTTTTCTTTTTGCAGCGCAGGCTATGTATTTTAATATTGGCAATGTACAGTGCAGTATGCTTCTTGCATGAAGATGTATGTCTACTGTCTAAAAAGCTGTCAAACTCATCATTCCACAGCTATGAGTGTTTTGCACGCCATCGGCCCGTCATGAATCTGGCCTTCTTTTTCTCCTGGTGTCAGTCATCGGCAGCCAAGCAGCTGTCAACTGTGTTTGTTGATGTGCTTTCTCTGCAAATTGACTCCTTCAAGCTTCAAAGATCAGCATCTTCACTTCATGACAAATGATTTACTGATTGAAGAGGCAGTGGAGGTGCATGTGTTTGTGATTATAAGTTACAGTGACTCTAACAAAATTTTTATTTTCTTTAGCTTTGAGTGTATTTGGTGTGTTTTCATAGGCGAATATGCCATTATATTTACAGTATGTTGTTACTCCGGCTGTAGCGCAATATTGCCACCTGATCAAAATATAAGTGTGTCCCTTTCAGTGGGCTTGCAAGAACTCAGCTTGTTTTGTGTTTGGCAGTAAAATGACAGTGGAATTGCTTGACTATATCATGTCGAACACGGAGCTAATGACTCTATTATGTGTTTACATGCTCTTGGGACTGAGGTCCAGTGTGTAAGTTTGTTCATTTATGTGGCTGACCGTAAAACGTGTTTTGTCTACCCTTTTGATGTTTCATAAATTCACTCCTGATTACTGTGAATACAGCTGAAACAGTCCTATCTTCAAATGATGTAATGCAGACAGAAGAACGCTGTACTCTCAATTAATCCATTGCGATCATTCTGTTCCAAAGTGTTTTGTTTCCCAGTTTTATCCATTTTATACTTGCTGGTGAAGGAGAAAAGGCCATGTGTTGTCTTCCTTTTAATCCAAAGATGCTTTGAAGTGATAAAACACAGAATGAGCAGGATTGGACTGGTCCAGAAAATCCAGAAAGCCTATAATTTGGATTGCTTGTAAAAAATGTTACATAAGTTTCAGTCTAAAAACTTATATAGTTGTTTGTGTCCTGGAATGGCAACTGGAGCGCAACAGCAGTGTAAAGCATTCAAGCTTAAGGGTGGCCTAACATGTAATTGAATGAAAACATAGCTATGTACCGTAACTCCCAATATAGGAACGTAAAGATTTGGCCGACTTACAATCCTGTCTGATTTGCCCAGCTCTACACAGCTGGGAACAGGTTAAACTGCTGTAAAGCAATCCTCATAAAGTTCACAACCCCGGAAAACCACAGGAAGGCAATAAACCGTGAGAGAACACACTGTTCTGCCATCCCAAAGGTGCTCAAAGTAGGCGGCATCCCTACACAGACACACATTAGGTGTGATCTTTAAGTTTGGTTTTTTTTCCACACAAGATGTTCAGTTATACAATATGATCACATGTATTCAGTCATGTGGTTTGTTCAATTAAATGTGCTCAGTCCTCTTGAATTTGAAGTAATGAATTCAGTCACTGTTTGGTGCAACAATATGTTTACTTAATTTAAAATGTTAGCTATGTTAGACAAATTCAAAAACTAACTAACCAATGAAATATGTCCGTAACAGTGTGATTTATTCATTTATTTTCTGCTTTCCTTGCAAATATCAAACTGAATGAGTATCAACTGATAACAGAAACTGTCAGGCTTTACACTTCATGAAACAAATGGATGATTATGCAAACTCTTTTTTCCATTCCAGGATTGTTTGTGAGGAGATGTCAGGCTCATTATTGCACAAGTTTTGACATCACCAAGCAAGTTTCCTCCTGTTCTGTTTTAACACATCTAGTAGTCAAGAGCGTCAGAGAAGACACTGGAAGGTTTCTTGATGAGACGCTGTCTATCTGCAGCCTGCTGGACTACTTTCTGTCTGTACTCACACAATAAATATATTTGAGAGACATGAGGTGGTTCAACTTGTTTCTGGTTACCTGCAGAAGCTCAAAGACTGTGTGTGTGTGGAGTCTGAGACACAGTTATGTAAAATAAACACACTTGGAGCTTGCATAGCAGCACATGTCATATTGTGTTTTCTTCAGTTATGCCAATTATTTTCTCAAGCTGCATCATGATTTATTGTGTTTCTGAGAATAACACACACATGTCTGGGAGACAATTTCCCAGACATGAAATAAACCTTCACCAGAGTAGCTGGACATCTTATCTGTAAATCCTATTCAGCTGTACGTCATTCAATAAGTGAGCTGAAATCAAATGGAAGTGTGTTTAACTGTTTAATAACCCCTGTATACTGCACATCATCTTGTGTTTTAAGGATGGCCGCTGTTCATATATATCTTAAATGTCTTCCTCAGTATGTCCATGCACTTTTTTCACAGGACAAATTTGACATTTTGACAGCAAATGCAAATTGGAATTTACAGTATTATTGATGACTTAATTGCAGTTATATAAGCCAATTAAGGCCACTGGCACTGTGCATGGCTCTGACACTGAGTAGACTGAAGTCATTAGCAGTGCAATGCAGACTTTTTTTTAATAGAAAAGAGCTTTTGTCTTTTCCTCAATGTGGTAAGAGGTTAATTCCAAGTTATGCACTTTCAAGCTTGTTTGTTTTTCTTCACTTGTTTGCAGGTTGCTGACGTGATTTACTACTGTGACCACCCACCCCAAACCCACCCCACAGCACTTAATAAAAGAAGAGTAAATCCGGATTTGCACGCATTATGTCAACATCAAGATGTTACAATAGCTCACTTATAAAGTAGGCAATCCCACTTAAGCCTGCACGATGATCTTAAGATGATCTAGGATGATCTTTTCACATCTGGCAGATAATATTCACATTATTAACTTAAGTTTTAGCATTTAGTTATATGAGTGAGTCCTCCAGCTCTTTATAACACAGATCTATTTGAAAGGTTTTCTGGAATTCATTTCCTGCTCCATTTAGGTCTTAAATTTCCTGCAGCCCACCAATGTCTTTGCATGGACTAAAACTAGAGCAGTGGGTGAGGGATGTTTACGACACACAGGGAGCAGTCGGACACATGGAACACAATTGGGAGGGGAAGTTACATAATGTTACACAAACTCTAGAAAATAGCTTTTAGAGCCATATTTTGTTCACCTGCATTCTTTCAGTGCATGTCATATTGCCTGCACAAAGAGCCAAACAGATTAAAGTGTGTTTTTGCGCGATTATGGCTGCATATCACAGTTGTAAAAACTTACTCTCATTTTGCCTTTCACTGAAGATCATTTCATTTTATTGAAATGTTTGAAAAGTCTGTGCACCAGAAGCCACATGTAGTATCCCTATGGGAGATCACCAACTTGAAAGAATTTCTTTGTAGTTTTTGTTTTGAAAATCGTGGAACATAAAAAAAAAAACTACCTTTCATTTCATTTTCTATTATTCCACGTCTTCTGATACATATACATGTTTTATGAGTATCAGTGGTGGTGGCCTTTCTTATGTATGTATATAGCCTTGGAGATTTTCCACACTACTCTATATTATCAAAGTTATGCAACCATGTCCTCTAAGAGTCTCCAAGTGTCACATGTTAAACCTGGAATCTGAGGGGCTTTAAATTATGTGCGGACTCTAGCTGTGCGGTGGTGCCATGAACCGTGGTATCAACGTAAATCCGAAACCAGTGGCTGCTGACCTTCTGTCTATATGACTACGATGTTCTGACTTGCCAGCATTCCTGAAGTGGCTTTGATCAGTTGGGAAACAAACACATGTGACACTCCTGATGAAAAAATACAAGAGATTAAATCAAACAATCTGAAACACAACATTGAGTTCAGTGTGCATTACCAATGTTGTCACTCCAATAATTCAAAAAACAACATCTTATCATATATTAACTGTTTAATACAAGAAAACAACATTGAGAATAATGTATAGTTTAGTAATTAAAAGGAAGAGGCTTTTGAATCCAATATGTAAAACCAGAGGCGGTCCTGGCTAGTTTTGCGCCCTGGGCGAACCACCCATTGGCGCCCCCCCACAACCGACTAACAACAACC
>JAOXYM010000007.1:19559497-19571693 GCA_028567055.1 Leptatherina wallacei | reverse complement strand
TAAGGGCGCTCGTGCGCCCCCAAATAGATTGCGCCCTGGGCGGTCGCCCACCTTGCCCATAGCAAAAACCGCCCCTGTGTAAAACATATTGGATTAATGTCAGGTACCCCAGCATGCCCAGGCATGGGTAGATTACAAACCAGATGGCTCAGGAACTCATACATAAAAGGACCCTGACTCACACAGACAGAAAGTGGGACAAACCTGTCACTTGATTCTTTTATGTCAACATTTGTTTCATCTTCAACATTTTGCATCTATTCACATATCTTATGATTTTTTTTGTAGTATATGTTGCATCTTACTTACATTTCTTTAATTTATTTTTGGGTTTCACATTCTTCCTTTTGTATTTACCTGTGATAATCTTGTCTCTGACTCACTTTGTGTCTCCTTTGAGTCATTTTGTGCGTTTTCTATGTAAATGCTCTTCATCTCAGTTTTTGACTTTGATGCCATTTTTTGTGCCCTTGCAGAGATTTAGCATCATTCAAAAGCTGAGTCTTGTGTTTCTTGTTCTTTGTGTCTATTTTTGAAAATCTACAATTTATGGAGTCATTTTTTGTCACATTATTTGTCTTGGTCGCTTCTCTGTAAAAAGTCTTGATGGCTGCTTTGTGTCTCATGTTAATTATTTGAATCATTCATCTCACATTTTCATGCTTTTCTTCCTCCTTTTTGTAACCCTAATGTATATGATAGAAAATCTTTCCAATTTTGGCTGTGCTATGGCTCTTTTGTGTCCACAAAACAATTTTTGTTTTTTTCCACATAATGTGTTTTTGTTTGTTTTTGGAGTTGGGTCATGTGAAGAAAAGATTGTGTCCTCTTTCACTTTTATAGTTTTACTTCCAATGACATTATACAAATAGTCTGGTACTTGCCAGGATACATAACAGCCATGTGCTGCTAATAAAATGCTTCTGATTAAGTGATCATTGGTAACTGTGAGCTCTTTTATAGATGCAAAGGTTTTAGCAGTTTGCTGCTCTGATGCATTCAGATGTGTGTCTGCACAATGCCAAGGAGAAAAGGCATTAACAATGATGATTTGGGCTTGTACTGTTGTCACAGAACCTGAACCCCTTGCAGTCAACCATGAACTTGTCTGTACACCAAAGTATTATGCAATCTAATGTAAGGCAGTAAAGTTTGGCTGACACTGGAATGGAACAGAGCAATGGTCCCAAACACATCACAGTTTCTGTATATTGGATTATTTATTGTTAAATGTATAATGATGTTGTGTTTTTATCAATTTACCCAGTTTTGATATCTACTAAGAACCTCCTGTTTTTTTATTATGTAATAGTTAATATATTATATATATTCATGACTAGAAAAGCCTGATACAAGTGCAGTCCAATGAATCTGTCCGGTAATGATCAGAACACATAGTCAATGGAAACATAAAAAATACCACACATTTGACCCACACATTCCTTTGCATACAGTTATGCATACAGAATATTTCAAAATATTCATGACTTTTCAGTTGTATGTAATCTGTAGGATGTCAAATGTCAAAGTCTTAGCAAAGGGTTATTAAGATTGTTCATGATTCAAGGAATACCAGCCTCTCTGTCTGTCTGTCTGTCTGTCTGTCTGTCTGTCTGTCTGTCTGTCTGTCTGTCTGTCTGTCTGTCTGTCTGCAGCGAAACACCTGCTTGTTCTGTGGGGGTGGACTTTGTACTTTTAAAGAGGTTTGAATTGTGCAAAGAGCTGACTTCACTTATATTAGGTAAGAGTCTCTGTACAACATGAAATACAGCATGTGCTGGGAGGAAGGCTAATAATAAGATTCTTAAGTTGTGTAAATTGTTGCATCCTTGAAGGTAGTAAACAGTTTTCTTCTGTGGGAAAGCCACTAACATACTTTTTCTCCCCTTTATTACATAACATCTGTCTTTGGCAATTTTCAACTCTTGAAAAGTTTTTTCTGGAAGAAACAGAGCAACTCCTTCATTTTGCAAGAAATGGGCTGCACATGTCACTGCGTAACAACATGACACAATCCAACATTTGTTTTATTTGTCTCCAACTCTAATGTTGACAAGCTGAATAGGCCGACATTCTGAAGACACGCAAGTTGTGCATGTCTGAATGAAAAACGTTCTGACCAAATTATCCTCCTGCATGCAAACCCAACCACGCTGAGGCAGAGTGCACTTATCCCATCACCACCCCCAAACTTCCATCAGAAACAGATGTTCTATTTTTTTTCCCTGTGAGAGTGTGTGTGTGTGTGTGTGTGTGTGTGTGTGTGTGTGTGTGTGTGTGTATTGTATAACGCTGGTAATCCAGCAAAAACTCCTCTCTTGGCTGGTATCAGGTAGTCTAAATATTGATTCCACACGAAGTTATTCCAAGTTTTTAATTTTTAACTGTACTTTGCCAGAAGAGACAAAATGACTGAGGCTGTGACTCAGATTTTCTATTTATCTAGTTTGCAGTTAGAAATTCAGTCAAAAGCCAGATAAGGACGTGTCTTTTACACAATAACTAATGAAGAAACAAGTTCTACACTGGTGAGAGTTTTACCAAGGTGAGATTAATGTTTGATATTTGACAGATTTAATTTTAAATACTGTGGTCAGGAGTGGTATAACTGCCGAGATATTTTATTATTCTTAGGAGAAGTAATGGACATTACCATAATAACAGAAACGGTCTTTTAAATGAATTCCAGAGGAAATGAAGGGGACAGTTAATCATGGCTTTGGTAAAGAGAAAAATATGCCCTCAGTAGTTATGAGCCATGTCTGGAAACTTATCAATCAGTTTCAAATAAAAAGCCACCAAAGGACTTGTGGAACACTATGTTTCTAAACCAGTCCCAAAATAGACTGACAGATCAAGCAAAGTAGTAAATAAAGCCAAAGTCCTAATTGTCTTCAGGCTTTCTGTGAGCTGTTACATTCTTTGGCATACTAGCTCTGCAGCCATACTGACTTTATTCCTCTGTGGCTGAAGCTGCATTAGCCATTAGCACAAGTGAGATTAAACTGCAGTACCACTTTCTGCTGTAGCAAATGCTGCAACCTCTTTAATTAACATGCACACAGCGCTCCGCGATCTGGGCAGACAGACTGAATATGATTATCTTGTGCAAATGGGAGCCAGTAAACACCTGTCCCCTTCCTCTTTGCCACATTACATAAATGTCCACCTCAGTCAATAAACTGCACACTATTCCTTCCGCTATAAATTCAGAACGCATTTCAGAGCAGGTATTGATTTGGCCCATCAGCTCAACACAACAACACTTATTTTGACAGAAAGTATCCAGAGGGACCAGACTTTGATCGGTGGTGGTGATTCTAAGTCGGAGTGGAGTCTCCCTGTTTTTCAGCAGCAGATGGATACGAGCCTAGTCTGCACACCACGGAGGCCACAACATATCTGGTTACGTACAGGCTGCCAGTTCGTCTGAAGGAAAAAGCCTCTAGTACAAAGTGTTTTTTCCCCTCTTACAGACTCAAGTTCACAGGCAACCTAGCTATTATTACTTCACTATCATTAGTGGTTGTGCTGTTTTTGTATTTGTGTGGGGTAAAAAGAAAAAAGGACACTCTAATGCTGAACATTTTTTCTTTAAGAGTATTGGTATCTAAGAATAGAATAATTGTCTTCTGCAAGTGAGGAACATGCGTTAATTAAAAGTATTTGTGTTTAGCAGGGGCCTTGTGGCTGACTGTAATAACTGCAGCCTATCCTATCTGATAGACCTTGTAAACAAGGTTTTATAATGTGTCTGTGCATGCTTCATGATACATCTTCTCAAAATGTAATATAGTGAATTTCACTGCATTGCCAGGTGTGTGCAATAATCCATCATGTCATTGTGACACCAGTTAATGAACACAAGTCAACAACATAGTGTATTATGTAAACATAAGGTTTATTGCAAATGTGCAGTCGTATCCAAAACACCATAGTGAACTGTTTTTCCAGGATACTTTACAGCAACAATACCATTATCTTTACAAAACAATCTTTAGCACTAGCTACAAGCAAGACTTCTTCCTGTGAAGTTTTACACATGGTCCAGGTTTGCTCAGCTTCTGTTGCTGTGTGAATAAAAAAAAAAAAAAAAAAAAAAAAAAAAAAAAAGTCTTTGGTAGCTAGAAAAAAACAACAACAGCCGAGCTCAGTGTAGAAATGTGTTCCTCTCCTCCTTACAGGCACCGTTGTCATGCCATTTGTTTTCAAGTGGGCATCAGAACAAGAAAAGAGGCCAGATACTGTATGACGCTGCGAAAAATCAGGAGTGCATCTGCAGCAGAAAATGCAGGCGTATGCTTGCAAACCATTTTCATTATATTCACCCAAGGACCTTTCCACTATATGTACACTGTAGTTATCCTGTGAGTTAAGCAAATATGGGCAGATACGGCCCAACTTGTTATATAGAAAAAACTAATTATTCCAAAGCGACCGTACACTGCTCCTATAGTACAAACAACTGATTTTTGTTCAGAATCACAAACAAAAAAAAACTGATATTACAGAATTCATTTTCCCCATAAGCAGCAAGCCCCAACTGCAAACAATACAAGATTACATGTTTATGAATGATAACAGTATACTGATCAGTCTACTGCTGTAGTTCACCAGCTCTAACAGACTACACTGTATTAACCTCCACTTCTGTCTCCTTAGCTTATCCTGTTAATTATTCTTACATTTAAATGTACATGAATACATTAGCATTATACTGCAGGTACAGGAGAAATCCTTATGTGGCTGAAATGTGCAGCAAAAAGTCCTTAAAACTGGGATTCTGAGATGGGACAAATCCACATAATGGGGCTGTTCTTGTTGAAACTTGGAGGACCGTCTCAGATGGGTCTTATCTGGGTCATGAGGGAGCAAACTCCCCACACTTTCCAGGTTAGCGCCTGTGGGGCCAGCCCAATCAACACCTCCACATCCCCCATCTCCACAGAGCAAAGGGTGTTTGTTGGAAGAGTTTGGCTAGGCAGGGAAACCCCCTTCTGTCTGAAAGCAAGCACTCATCTGTGACTAGTCTGCCCTCTCTATTCTTAACGCTTGTGTCTACAAAAAGAGACTACCACAAGGAGCTGGACGGTATCAGAGGATGGGCCTGACATGGCACCAGTCAGAGCATCTCAAGTTCTGGTTTGTGCTTATCAGTGTCAACAGTTCATTTGTGTCCCATCGATCATTTACAGCCCCGATGCCTCGCCTTCATTGTTTCGAAGGGGTCTCGGTGGCGGCGATTTAGTTACGCTTTACGTTCAAATGGAGGTCCATTACTGGATAGAGACTGTGGCTCTGCCCGCCCCAAGGCAGAGCCACTTATACAGCAGAGCCAGCACTGTGGTTACAGGTGTGCTGCTGTTGCTGCTGCTCTGAGGTCATCTGGATGCTCTGATTGTCCAGAGGTAGCAGCACATCTGTCGGGATGCGAGACTGGAACTTCTCCAGCTGCTCTGGACTGGCAAGGTTCTTGAGCAGGTAGTTCTCCCTCTCAAGCTGGTTGTTCTTCTCTGCCAGCTCTTTGATCTGCTCTTTGAGGATCTCCACCTCCTCACGCACCGCATACATCAGGTGGTTCTTGACAAGATCCTGTCATAACAAAAAGAGAGACATGGATCAGTTTCAAAAATGTGCAAGCAGAGAAAAATAATCTTGTAAGGCTAATCTATTTATTGCACATGTTGGGGCTGCGGGCCAAGTTCTCAATCAGAAGATAATTGATACTCCTTTTTTCCCCGTTTACTCACATGCATCTCATTAGAAACTTAAGACTTTGAAATTTACATGTTGCATGTTTAACTCTAGGTGTTTGCAGTATTAGAGTTCTGCAGTTGCCAACAACTGTTTTCTGCTTCGAGGTATGGCTAAATCTGTGCTGCAGCTGGGACATTCAGCGAGCTACTATTATGCTCTCTGCCATAAGGAAAGTGCATTTCTGGTGAGGTCAGTGACTGTTCTTTCTAAGCAAAATCTTGGAAAGACATGTAAAAACAGCTGTGTTGCTGTTGATAATCAATATGTCTAATGACACAAAAGTTTTGAACAAGCACAGCAAAACAGATCAGTGTGTGAATCAGCATGTATTATCCTGCTGTGTGTTAACTCCGCTTACCATCGCCTGTTCAATCTTGTTGTCAATGGCCACAACGCTAGCACCAGAGGCACTGCAGAAAAGAGAAGAAAAACAACCCATAAATAAACAGTTCATAACTGCTGTTAAGAGCTTCATTTTTCTAAATGCTTGCCGCTTCCTGAAGTTGCTGCCAAGAGACAATAAAACAGAAACCTCCCAAAACAGAAATTAAAACTTTTTTTCCCCCACCCGTTATCTGGAATGTTTTTTCTTTTTGCTTCTTCGTTGTTATTTTTTGTTTTTGTGAAGCATAAACTGCATGATAAATCACTTTGGTATTTAGATGAGGGTTTCTTTAGATAACAATGTAACAAGCAAATTGTCTATGAGGCCATGCTAATTGTTTCAGTAGGCCAAATAGTAGCAGAAATATCCGTTCAAAGTTCAGATAACCAGCAGCAGAGCGAACACAGCTGAGCAGACAACATTTGTAACCACAAACATTATCAGTAACTGCGCGGGTGCAAATATGAGCCGCTGTAAACATTCAGTATCAGGAGGCCTGGAGCAGGACAACAACATACTCAAGTCGCTTCGATTTTTAACAGCTGAAATATCAATGAAGAAACGCCATTCAAGAACAAGCTGATCATATCGGAAAGTTACCTGTTGTCAAGTTTGACCGATACGACGTCTCCTCCGAGCAGCGAGGAGAAGAAAGAGATGGAGAAGTTATGCAACTGGTAGACGGCTACCTCCATTGGTGTTTTAGCGAACATCTCTGTGTTCATGCTGAGTACTAGACTCGTTTGGATTATACTTTTCGCCACGTTTGCGATTGGTTGGTCTCCGAAGGATAGATCCGGGTTTTTTTCGTCTCAGTTAGCGATGCACTGACTCCTTTCTAGCTGAGCTCAGTGCTGTGTCAGTTTGTCAGCTTCGCTGATTTTTACAAGCGACTGTCTGTTGCTATTTCTGCCACCGGTCTGTATTTGTAAGGCTAGCTTCCGACGTCATCAGACGCGTGCATAAATTAGTCAAATAAGATGGCGGGGCGGAGCTTGTGATGCCTTCTTGGGCTACAGGGAAAACTAGATATGCACTGTGTAGGATTCTGATCAATACACTTCCACCGTAACTTTTACATAATACATTCCCAACTAACAAAGTACGCTTTGTCACATACTGTCACTCAAGTGACTTACGAGGTTTGTTTTTAACCACATATTGCTTGATTGCGACTTGATATTTTGCGTCTTTGAGGATATTTTCACCCAAGAACTACAAAATGCCTCCTGACACTGGCATAAATGACGCAGAATCTCATGTTTATTTTTTGCATTCTGCAAATTAATAAACATATGACTATTAAATGGTATACTGTCTTCGTTTTAATGACATTTGTTATTCAAAATATTAACTATTGCATTCCTTTGGGGAATGCAAACTGGTGCAAAGACAAACTGATATACATTAAAATGACAGAATTCCTCTTACACTTATGTGTTTAGTTTTATGAAAACAAATGTATTTTCATATTTATAGTCGGACGCATTGCAACGCCAGCAGTAAAGTCAATGAATCTGCAAAACATCACAACGGTCATGGAAAACAAGAAATGTAAGGCTTCATGAGCCTGCGAGCGCACGTAAAGAATCGCTCCAAACAACGGTTTTTAGAACGAGCATTTGAATGCAGCTTTACATATGCCCTGCTTCTGAACTCGTGTCCTTTACAACATGAAGCAGATAACCCACAGACCGAAATCCGCACTAATTGAAACAGAACATAATATGATGAACTTTCCTAACCGCACCAACTCTTTGTTAACAAGTTCTGCAAGCAAAAACTGAAGAAACGTCGCAAAGGCCTGACGTTTTGTCATATCTCATTTATCTAAATTATTCATCTAAATAACAGAAATTATACACGAGCTTTCAAGACTAATTGATTTAGATGTAGTGTAGGTTAAATTTGACGACAGTGTTTATGTCACTGAAAAGTTTCCTACCCACTTAGCTCGTGATTTATTGAATTATTTATCACTGCAGTCTGTAAACAATAACACAATGTACCATACCACATGTGTTCACCTACACTTTTGCATATAGGTACTTTTCCATCCCATGTCTTGGTAAATTTCCAACTTTTTTATATGAGAACTCTACTGGTCTCTAGTGGTGAAAATACAGGCTACACCACATATAGGTCACAATATCTAAAACAGAGGGTCTGTTCATGAGCACTTTTTTTTCTTCCATGGGATTTTCCGTAAACATTTTCCTGAAAATTTTTGCTTGTTTTTCCTGCTTAGAAACCTTTAATAAAATTTCCTTCCAGGACACAGTGTATCATCAATTTGTCATAAATTGTAAAATGGTCTTGAGCTGTACACGAGGAATTCAGCAAAGTGTGCAACGCAGGTCAACAATATTTCAGGGCAACATAAACATGTCTTTGTTGTGTCACCTACACACACAATACACAATCTTTCTTGTGCGAACTGTGATAGTTACACTATCAGTATCCATTGATTGGACTGCCTCTGTTTGGCACATGAAACAATTCCCTGCTCTCTGGTGTTTGACTTTTTGCACCTTAGTTAGTATTCTGAACTTTTTATCACGTGTGGTACGACTGTAGAGTCTCCGGTACAATGTAATAAACAGACTGTGGACAGCAGTAGATACGGAGAAAGTACACCTATATTGTCAAAGTGCTTTTTTTCCCACAGTATTTTCCACTGAGCAGCATCTGAGTCTGCTGTTGAGCAACAGGCTTTGTTTTTGCAGCGTGCAGGTTTTAATAGCTTTAATGTTATTCCCCAGTGCTTCTCAGCTGTCACGTCATGTTCCAGTTTGTTTGTGGACTTAACTGATTCAATACTGATAATAAGCCTGATACATTTTTTAGAGAGCCTCTGGATAACACAATTTATTCCAACACAACAACAAGAGGAACATTGCAAGCTATAGTCAATAACCTTTGTGGATTTTTTTTGTGTTGATCTAATATTCAACTCTGGGAACTCTCCATTTTTGCTCTACCACAAAATCCTATAACACATTATAAAATACAAAATGTTTGCATAAAATAAATCAAAAGTGGAGGTCAAAAAGTCCTGAAGTGACACACTGAATTGTTCCAAAGGGGGGAAAAAATCCTATAAGATTGCAATAATATGAAAAAATTTAATTGTAGGTAAAATAATGATTAATTACCCAATACTTTAAACAAAACACATTGCTTTTGCTACAATTCTTGTAGAAAAGAAGAGCTTTTGTCATGTTACAAATCAATTAGAGTGTGAGTAACTTCTGCTGCGCTTAACAGGCCAAAACAGAAAGCCCATTGATTAGGTATTAGGGAACTGTACTACCTGTCGTTTCAGATTTCATGCTGTGACAGTACAACTGCCAGGTTTAATGCCAAGCCCTGTTTCAACAAAGAAAGGCAGGTGAAATCCCCTGCCCTGATGATCCACATACAGAAACATCAGTCAGTTACACTGTTCAAGTGAAATGTACAGATCAACCTTTAAGACATTAATTTTCTTCTTTTCTTCTAAGTTTCAAAACTGCTCCAGTATAAATCCCAACTAAAAGATGTTTATACACCACATAAACAAGTTTGCTTAGTTTTATAGCTGCCTGTTTCTGTAGTGCTGATATTGACTTCTCAAAAAATAAGATGGCTTATATTTCTGAGGCCAGCATAGAGCCTCATCATGTTCAATGAGTCACTCTGAAGCTCGGTGATGGGCCACAGTTCCCATCAGATGTCCCCTGCACAAGAGCCAAGCTTGTTATATAATACTGTTCATCTGCAATCATGGCAGAAGAATGAGACTGAGACGTACTGCCAACCATCCAGCTCCTGTTGTGAGAAATATCTTTTGGTTTTGACTCACAAGGTTCAAGATTAATAAATAGAGCACAATAAGAAATGCAGATGATTGAATCAAAAGCAGAAAGGATAAAAGAAAAGCAGCTATGTTGTTTTAGAATTTGCCGCTGGGTCAAAAGGATGCTACATCATCTTCTTTTCAGAGCTCATCCCATCTGCACTCTGTTTATTAGGAATGCATAGGCTGTAAAAAGACTGCCCTGACAACGTAGTGACCTGTAGTGTTAGGCTAGAGTCACAGTCACACCTGCCACAGGCTGCAGCCTGAGGGTATCTCAGAGGAAGCTGTCAGTTTTGGCAACAAGACTGGTAACAAACTGTGAATACTAAACTACCTTCATGCGCTCAGACACCCAGAGGAAGTCATTAACGCAACTCCTCCAACCTCCGGAGCAACGGATAGCAAGAGGGAGCATGGCCTCGGCCTTCCTCATGAGATGTTTCAATAGATTTAACAAGCTGTCAGTTTCTGCCCTTAGATTGCATGTAATATTCCTCTGTGTGATGTATTGTGCCAAGCGTGCAGTACACGTGGAGATGATGACAGGATTGCTGTTTCTCTCCAGTGTCTTTCTGTGTTGCATGCATAACAACAATGTGCACATCTTTTTCAATTCAGCATTAGAGAAAATTCAAATGTTTTTTCTCGCTGTGACAAGCAAGAGGGTTTCTTCAAGGAATGAAAATGAGATACTATAGCAAATAATCCCTTTTGATATATTTGATATAGAGAATCAGTTGCAGCTTTGAGTCTTGCTGTTTTGCTCTCTTTTTGGTTTTATAAACATTATGAAACAGAAGCTTCATTCCTTCCATTTGAGTGTACTTGCTCCCAGTCTTTTCATAAAAAACCCCCTTGCATCCCAACTCCACATTATTTAGCCACTTAGACGCTGCCAGTGCTCCCCGTTCTTCCTCTCCTGAGCTGTTTTTGAAGTGCACATCTGTCACCGATACATGTCATCACCATCATGCTAAACGCACTGTCTCACACAAGACAAATATTCTCACTGTCCCCTGCCACCTCCACTTACCGCCGATCTGGCCTCTTGAAGAGACTCGGTGAGTAAGGGGGTGAGTAGCTCATAGCCCTTTCAGGAAAGCCGAAGTGCTGGTAGTGGCAACAGAATCTCTGAGACGGTTCGGCCAGACGGAAAGCACACACCGTCCGAGGAGAGGGCGGCCGAGCCCCAAAAGGGGCATCTCTAGTTGGACGCGCCTGAGACTGTCCCATCTTAGGGTCCAAATGAAGCAACCGTTCAAGAGTCAAGAGCCCTCCTTTGACTGCTCACTGTTGTACTGTTGTTTGTTCCCAACAACTGTGTTCTGAGTGCACAAAGAGACAATTGAGCACTGCTGATACCTCTGGGTATGCAGCCATAACTGTGAGTGCCATGCTCAGACTGTTACTTGTATGATGTGACTACAAACCAGTGGAAAACAATGGCCTGAGAGTTATATTGAAAATAGCAGTTTCCTGAAATAGAGCCAGTTGTTTTATCTCTGCCATGCTGGAGTGTGTTTTAGGCAGACAAAGCAAAAGATCTCTCTCTAATTGCACCTGTAGGGAGCAATGATAATGCTATTGTCCAGATCTTATATTATCAGTGGTAATAAGTCACTGTTGGGACATTGCTCCATGATGCATTTTAAAAAAAAAACAACAGCAACAAAAACCTTGTTATGTGAACTTCCCCAGCACCAGACTGTCTGACATACTGAAGTCTGTCAAACAATAAATGGTGACTTATATAAGACAGTTTTTCAACTGTGGTGTCTGACAGCTTATGGTTCACATGTAAAAGCAAGCTGAGACGTATAAATCAGCTCTTTTGTTCCACATGTAACACTTCTTCAATGTATGTGATGTTAAATAATCCCTCAACACTTTTAAATTCTGGGTTTGTCATCTGCAGTGAGCCTCTTTTGTCATCAGGGATATGGTTGTTTGGAGAGCGATTGCTGCTCCAAAAGGTCAAACAGCATAAGTAAACTGCTCATGACTTGACAAATTGCACACTCCTTTCCTGTTTGACAGTTCTGCATAAACAGCTCCCATGTCTTCATCAGCTTAATCCTGTCTGTTAGCAAGTAAAATGTTATGACATTGACAGACTGTGAAGCACAGACATGTTCTTTAACAGATAGATAGATAGATAGATAGATAGATAGATAGATAGATAGATAGATAGATAGATAGATAGATAGATAGAT
>JAOXYM010000007.1:19525402-19557233 GCA_028567055.1 Leptatherina wallacei | reverse complement strand
TATATATGAATATTATATCAAATATCATATAAATATTTTAACCTGAAATATGCATTTGAGTTGTGAATAAAAATCTGCATTTTCTTGTTTATTAAATAAATAACATTTATGATAATAGTCGTAGACTGGATCCCAAACACTGTGTGTTGTAATGACTGGCACTTTGCATGTCTGGATCATGTTCTAGAACAAAAGGTTACAGAGTTCAGTGCCATCTGTCCATATTTATCTGCCTATGGAGACTTTAGTGTACTTTATACCTCAGCTGTCTGAGCTGCTGTGGATGTGACTATGTGCCATATGAGTTTCCTGACATTAGACTTTCTCCCTCACCACTAGATGTGTGAATCTGAGTAATGCACGTAGAATATTTCAGATTAAAATAAGTTTGCTATATGACATTATAGCTCCCAGTTTGGCGGGTTTTGTTTTTATTGCAAATTCTGTCATTTGTTGAGCATCAGAACATAATCTCTGTAATAGTGTATGCTTATTATAACCAAGGCTGTCGCAGGGAAGGTTAGAAGCTGCTGTTAGTAAACACATCTCATAAGTAGACACACCAATTAGTAGCTTTATGAACTAAAACAGTAAATAGTCTGCGTGAATCTTTTATATAGAAAGATTATTACGTGACGTGATTAGTGGAAAGTGCTAATCAAATCACAAAGTGCAGTCAGGAGGATTAAATGCTTGTCTTCTTTCTTCGCGGTCTCTTTCTTTTAAATTCTTCTCTAAAGAATCCCTCCATCTACTTCTCTCTTGCAACGCATTCTTCTTTGTCATCTCTCCATTTTCCTATTTCTTCATCTTTTTCCAGCCACGTTTCTGACCGAACTCGCAGCTGTGTGACCCGAGTTCCCAACAACTGGAACAACACCAGAGGGAAGTAGGCCCTTGATATGCTGCCCCCTGCTGTGTGTTTATGTGCTTGCCTGTGTTTTTGTTTGCCCGTGTGTATGCTGATGCGAGCATTTGGCCACACGTTTGCATACGTGCGTTGCCTGCTCATGCACGTCTGGCTTTGTCAGCACGATCTGGATTTAACTGGATGATAGGCACCCTGCTAGCTCTCACTGTCTGTGTCGTCCAAACACTGAATCGTTCCCACAGACTCCAGCAGGTTCCTCCGCTGAGCATTAAAGCTTATCTGTTGTCACCTGCGAGATGACAGAGGAGCAATGACTAAGTTCCCATGGATAATTACAGACAAGTCATTGGCGGTCATTGTGAAGAAAAATTCATTAATAACGTCGACAGCTACATAAATGAGCAAAAAACACACCTTTTGTGCAACAAGATGATACACTATAAATCTTGAACAAATGAGTTACTGTTCTACCTTTTCTTTTTTGCTATGATTATTTTGTCATCAACTTCACACTTCTGTACTTTCATGCCTTAGAAAGAAATGGAACACAGTACTTGGCATCAACACGGCTTCATAATCCTGTCCAAGTTTTTTCATGTCGACTTATAATCTTTTTTTCTTCTTTTGCTGTATAAAGGAAAGCTTTACATACATATTTTCTTGTGGAAATGCTTTGAGGCAAGTCCACTGCCTCCAAGTTACCAATACAAGTAACCAGATCTGTGTTCATATTAGCCTGTGGAAGTTTCATCAAGCTGTCTTCAATTCTTTACAGGCCACTCAAAGTAAGTTATTCTCCTTCAACAAAACCACAGGAATGACTCAAATCACACAAAACGCTTTGGGCTGCAAGGATAACAGAATATGATGCAATTCCTCTACTGAATATATGGACATGAATTTCATTTAATAGCCTAGGCTGAGATGTAGAATGGCTACATCATGAAACATATTTAAAAGTAGAATGGGGTTTTAGATCTCATTTAGGTCATAGCTGGACTTTCAATATGAGAAATTGATCAAACATTCAGTATAAGTGAAACAATTTAGACTTATTTTAAACAGATTTTGATAGGGTTAGGTAAAGCATTTAATAACATACCTCAGTATTCTCTCTATTCATTCAGTAAAGACAGTTTCAAGGCTTTCCGGTTGTGTCTAGTTAAAATGCAAACATCTCTTCCAGCCTGAGATCCTCATTCACGCTACAAGGTGTGAAAATGGCCAAAGTGTGCCTATTCCTCTGCATATGCTGAAGACTGTGGCTAAATAAATTAGTATACACTCTGTTTCATCATATCAGAGACTTTCTCATGGTCTGAGTCACTCAGGTGCCAGTTGACAAATTTCAAACAGGCATATTAATGAGGACTTTAACAAACTATACATAAAATCCTGGTGGACTTTGCATGGTTGTCCTAAAAAACAAATTACATGTATCATTGACATGATGGTTGCCTGTCTGACAGTGGCATTTCTTTCTACATGTATTTGGCTGGGTAGTCAGATCTATGAACACTTTGCATCTGAAATTTTCCTCATTTTGGAATGATGGAGGCTACTGTGGTTTTGGCCACTTCTAAATATTGCAGAAGCTGTCATGAATCAGTTCATCTGCAAGACAGCATTGTGTCCTGCAGGTGAACAGACAATCACCTCCACCTCATGGCTTAGTTTTCACTTGACACACACCATCAGGTGTTAGACTTTATAAAGGCAGGTGTGTGTCTTATTACTCATGTCCAGGGAATTCCAGTCTATCTAGTACAGGTGAACTCCAGTTAGGTTGTAGAGGCACGGCAAGGTGCAATGGTTGAATAAAGAGGCCCCAAAATGTAATGTAAAAAGGCATGACTACTTAAGTAAATGTCATATTTATTAGCCTTTGTATCATTCTATTCTAATCTAAATATGAAACAAAAAGACACAAAGGAAAAGAAAGGTCTGAAAGGTTTTCATCATTACTATACCTAATTCTTTCTGTATGCTCTTTACAGATCCTTTATTTTCAGGAATCTTAACCATTATTTGGGTTTCAGCATGGAGCAACAAGTGGCTGAGTCCTACAAACATATAGTCTGTATTATAGGACATACTGTATAAGTCTATAAATTTGGGGAAGCCATGAAGTTATTATAAAACACTTTAGTTTCTCTCAAAAGTGAACCTGATACAACCCAGAGTGCAAGTGTAAAGTAGTGCAACGGGAAACTCATGCATATTTGGTATTTCATGTAACTCTCATTTTTAAGTAAAAGTAAAGTTTTAAAACCATTCAACTTCAGTCTGAAAACCCAGGGGTAACAGATCTGTGCAATACTACTGAGGTACACTCTGAATCACATGTGAACAGGGAGGAGAGCTGAAGCCTGAAAGAACATGGTGTACACAATATTTCCTCAGCCTGTCTGCATGGTGAGAATCCCCTACCGATAGAGGACGGCCTGAGACACACAGGGAGAGGAACAGATGTGCAGGCTTCCATCATACAGTGTCTTAAAAGGAAATATGCTGCATTCTAATAGTATAAAGCCAGAGACCGTCATCTTCTTCAGGAGAAAAACCAAAATGAACATATCCACTTGTCACGCAACCAAATACAGTCTCTAACTCACATACATCCAGGCTGTGAACAGACATAATACATCACAATTTGCACATTCTGCAAAGTTAATGAAGATGCACTGATGTTAAGTGCAACACTTACATGCTCCATTGTAGTGGACATCACTGTATCTGTTTAAAATAAGTCCATAGTGGGAGGTTTTGTGTTATATTCTCAGGCCTGCCTTGATTAGTATTTGTGTCTAAGTATTCAAAACTGGCAGACATATGTGATCATAACTGTTAGTTGGTTTTGCTGACAGTTTGGATGTTTATTTGACTTGTGATTTATTTGTCTATTGGCAAGGTTTGCAGAAAACAAAACAGCTGAAGTTAAGGAGATTTGGGGGAGAGGTGGGGCATAGGCAGAGAGAGATTACAACTTTGTGCAGATCTGGAAAACTTTGTTTAAAAATGATGAAACAGGGCATTGGCCTTGGCAACGGATAAGCATTCCAAGTAACCCTGTTGTTCTTATAAGTTCTGTTATACAACATACTACTTGGCGCCCATGCTGGTACTTTGTAACAGTATATGTGTGACTTTGCAGACAGTTTATGTAAGTCTGACTAAGTTGTGAAGGTGCAAACATAGCTATTGATTAACTAAGAATCATTGGTAGTTCAGATAAGCTCAGTTGAACCTGGCCTACAAGGAGAAGGCCAGATATATTTACAACTGAAGTAATGGCTAAGTCTGATTTAAGTTTATCCACATTTGGACTACAATTCAAATTTTCCCACACCCTTATACATTCAACTATTATTTTTCCTTTTTCATGTCAGCAGGATCACAATGTAACACTCGAGCAGTATTTCAGAATGTGACTGTGTCAGAAGAACAAATGATCTGCATCAGCTCTGCTCTGTGATCCAAATAAACTATGAACACAGTGATCTGTATCACTGTGCAAGGATGTGTACTTCACACCTAACGAATGAAGATTTAAAGGTTTGGTTGAAGGACTGTTAAAGGTCTAAATAACTGCGAGCTAGCCAGGGAAAATTTGGATCCAATTTCAGTTTAATATCCATTTTATCCAAGCCCTTATAGTCTTTTCTCATGTAGAAATAAACACAAAGTGTCCTTTGGGGTCGGTGCCATGACGGTCGGTATCAGGTGCAACAACATTTGACACAACTTTTTGAAAAATAAAAAGTCAACATGATGAAGACGCTGACGGGGACCAGAATTTTTTTTTTTTTTTTTTCCCCACCTAGTATCTGCTTGGATACTAAGTATAGCATATTTTCTGAATCTTTGGTGATTCTAATGTGCTTTTTCTGTTCTGTTCTCACTTGTTTGGTTTGTCTGAAACACTAACACTGGGCTGTGGTTAGGAAAATGACCTGTTTTAGCTTAAAGTAAATTCTGCTGTCATATTTACCGAGCATGCTATAAAAAGTTAAGCTGGAGGTAAAGTGATGACATGCGGCCTTAACTTAGCAGTTATAAGCAACAGAGTAAGCAACTCTGATGAAATTATAGCAATGATATTTTACTTCCAAAAACTTCAAATGAATGAAATGAAATGAAATGAAAAATACTTTATTTATCCCTTTTGAGGGAAATTATTGAAATATGGATAGACATAGAAGTGGAATGCAACCTGTCAAGCTTGCTTAAGTATAAAACTTTTTTTTTCCCTTTATGCATTTCTAGACATGAAGCAGGTATGGGAGAAGGAGATAGGAACCTGATTTCCTATTTTAACTTATAATGAATATATTGTATAGTGATAGTGTACCTATTAAACTGAAGTTGGTTGAGATTACACAGGTGATATTTTGTATAAACTAGAAATGTCTATCTATTTTAACTGCATCATCGATGTATACTCTTTACATAAAGACTTTGCTGTAAATATTTGTCTGATTCTTTTAAGCTTTTTCAAGTAACAAACAGGAAATGCTTCCAGTTGAAGTGACTCTTGAACTTTCAGTCATTCAAAGAACATCAGACAAAATGTCTTAAGATGTGATTTTCCTGGTCTGAAGCTTGCCAGAAGAAAGAGTAAACACGGTGTGCTGTCCCAGTCAGTTGCGGCACAGGTAAACAATATAGGCTAAATTGGCTTGACTTCAAGATGTGCACAAGGGGTCCAAAGTTCACTTATGAAACCATGGAACACTCTTTTATCTGTTCTGCACGCACACTTTGTACAGGTACACTGATCGGTCACACTCCAGTGCAAGTCAAGGTGTGCATTCAGGCATAGATGCCAAAAAGAGATTTAATGTACCCATGCAAGAAGGACGGGGATGCATCAGGACACAGAGATGAACAGTACGTGCAAAGACAGCATAAATGCATATAAATTTCAGTTGAGACATACTCACACACAATCATGGATATACGCATTTGTTTCTCTCTCTGTCAGGATAAGTGGATTTACTTACTTAGTGCTTGACAGGCAACTGCTTACAGACATTAAATGGAGATCTTTAGCAACTTGGCAGTCTTCCTAAGACTGAGCTCTTTTCACTTTGAATTAAATATACTTCAGAAAGAATTGCCCTTGGTAATATAAAGATTAACAAGGCTAGAAGGTAAGGTTTAGCAGAAATGGTTCTGAACGTTAAAGAAAAGACACAAAACAGTAGGATAAAAGAAAAACAAATGATAATGGCCATGCTTGAGGTCTGTTGGAATGAAAGCTGTAGCTGACGCAAAGTTTCTTATCAGATTTGGCCTTAAAGCAAGGAAATGTGCGTAAGAGCCCTTTATTGTTTGGAATTTAGACAGATTTGCTTACGTAAGCAATGTTTGGAAGCCACTAAGCTGTCACCTTATCTTCACATTAAAATCACTGAAATTAAGCACCAATGTATGAGATTCCCACCGTGCATGGCAGTGTCTTGGCTGTACGATGACACAGCAAGGTGGGGGGAAAACTGTTGGAAATAGAGAGAAATGCTTTTTTTTTTTAAAGTGGGCGATATAGACTGTTCAGCACAGAGTACTGAGATGTGGAAGGCAATCAAAGCAAGCCAGAAAAAATGCTGAAAAAGGCCAGCAAGGTCAAACACTGATACTGATCCAGGGTTGTTCTTGGCCTCATTCCTACAATAACACGAGCGCATGGTGCAGGAGAAAGGTGCCAGACTTAGCTTTGTGACTGTTGTATTATTGCATACCATAAACTAATCAGCCAGAATGTTTGACTAAGGTAGATATACTGGATCTTAGTATGTATTTTTGACTGCAATCAAACATACCATCAATCTATTCCGACCATCAATTATGAAGACAACTAAAAGAAAAGAAAAAGTCATACTTTTGTGACAACTCAAGCCTTATTCACTCCATATATGCCTCTGATATTGATGATTAAATGTTAAATGTTTTGCTTCTGCCATCTTTTATCACTAAAGTAAATTAACCCATAATTCATAGAGGCAACCCCAGTCAGTTGAGCTATTTTAAGGAACTATGTCAGGATTTGCAGAACTGAAACAAAATCACGTATTTCATAGGTTCCTCTGATAATGCCTGACTTATGAACACTCACATGCACACGCATATAACCACTAGTCAGTATCTTTGTTTTCCACCCTACATGAAACTTATTGTTATCTTTAATAGCTAAGGTAATCGCTGTAATTACAGTCTGGCAACAAAGGAAGAAAAAGGGTGCAGTATACTTGCAAGGTGTCTGTCAACCTTAACTAACACTCAAATAATAACAGTATGTGAACTTTGTACTAGTAAATATATTTTGTTCGAGAGGCCTATTTGCAGCTATCATGCTGACTGGTCCGCTTTGCCTTCCAACTTCTGTGTCTCGTCTGCCACCTTGTGCACAGTCATTTGTCCTGCTATCTCTGTTGTCTGGCTCTTTTGTTTGGTTTGGATCACTCCTCCTCTGTTCTTTCTTTCTGTCTGTCTGCACACCACACCTCCTCCTTCATTAGCCTATTATTATTCCTGTCCTTCCACACTGTCTCTAAGCAGTAAATCCTTTCTGACTGGCACACTTCAGGAAAGCCAAGCCCTGACTTATGTCTCGGGTTAATTATCCTGTCTCTGAACTGTCTCGTCATATTCTTAGGTATTGTCTTGCACACACTCACCTATTTTTGGCACAGGTGCTGCTTTGCACCGTGAGAGATCATGAGAGTATGAGAATATGTGTTTCTGTGATCGTGAGCAGCATGTAGACCTGAGGTAGGAGGGGTTAGGGTTGAACAACATCAGCCTTGTGCACAATGAACTTCGATGTTTGTGTTTACTCTGCAAATGTACCATGTCTGGGCTGTGTTCCTGAATAAAGGTGAGCACACAGTGATGCTGCCCGGTCATGCCCTGCTATCCTGTTGATAGAGACATTAAAAAGAAAAAAAAGTTTCAACAGATCTTCTTATTCGTTAAAAAAAACATGCAGCAACTTGAAGATGTTTTCTTTTTTCAGGCTGGTTAAGAAAACACCAAGGATAATTTCATGACACACACTTAGACGTACATACTGTGTATCACATAAATGACTTATGTATAAGCCTTTCTTAGCATATCCATTGATTGCAGGGAAGTCCTGCAAAATATGCAGGTTTCCTCATATCAAATACAAATTTTTAGTCTATATTTCCTATAATTGCTTACAAGAACACTGTGTAACTGTGAGGCTACAGAAAATAACTAATGACTCATCCTTTAATGCTCATTTCAACTTTGATTGTATCTCAGATTTAATACAACCACAAGGCACATTGGAAAACAGATTGGTCGAATAATAACAATCCACTGTATCATCTTTCATCAGAGATCAGCTCACCAGACAGTATTTGTCTGCCGCCTGAGGACAGCCCGTTGCTTTGTATCAAAGTCTTAGCAGAGAGTCACCAAACACCAAAACAGGAAAATGCAAAGAGGAGGAAGACAAAAAGGAGAGGAGGAGAAAGAGGGAGGGAGGGAGGGAGGGAGGGAGGGAGGGAGGGAGGAGAGGGCCTTCACAGCTGTTGTTAGGCAGTGTTTCCTCTGATAGGAGGCTTTGGCTGTACTCCCAGTTCTTTAGGTAAACTATCAAAAAACATGGTTACCTTGAGTGTGTGTGTGTGTGTAGGGGGGGGGGCATACGGGTGTCTTTACAAAAGAGACAGAAAGATAAAGTCTGGAATAACAGATAGAAAAATTATAAAAGATAGAAAATATTTATGGAGTGTGCAAAGTCAGAAAAAAATAAATAAAATGAAATAATATATGTGATCCATTTTAGTTGATAGGGAAAACACTGCAGGACAGTCTTGTGATATCCACACATTTGTAAAGTTCAAACACTTACTCCTGTTTGATGGCTGCAACATACATAACAAGGAGGCTTCTAAAAGAAAAAAAACAGATCAAAACCTCATCTGTGTTTATAAGATGACACATCTCAGCGCTTGCTCACGAGGCTGCTGTGGAGGACAGTGCAGACATCTGAAAAACTTGTTAGCCTCTTATCCTGGGATCAAGATGATAAGAAAATTATAAGTATCTAATCTGTCCCACTGCACGTCTCAATGTGTTTGTGAAAACAGGTGACTGTTCAGACTTTCACTGCAGGCAAACAGTTTTTTTACTATTACTCTACTCCATTGTGATTAGCATTATGATGGTAGACAATGTGGAAAACACACGTCTGAATATAACAGTAGCAGCTGTGAAAAGACACAAACATGTCATTTAACCGAGATGCTATGGGCCGGGAATTTGCTTGATTAGAAGACTTTTGAAAAATAAATCCTCATAAAAATGTCATTAAAAAATGTGTTCAAGGTTTTTAAGAAACCCTGTGGCGTTGCAATGCTTAACTGAAACCTTAAAAAGGGATTCCCAAAAGGTACAATAGGAGTAATTCAAACGTTTGCTCCCCCTGACATTCCAATTTGAGCCAGTTCATTTGTTTCCATCTGTCTCAGTAAAATGCAAATAAAGATGCCAACATGAGCAGGAAATGAAAGACTCCCAAAAAGAAATGCCCCAGGAGAGGGGCTTAGAAATGCTGTTTTCTCTAAGATGGCTTAGATATTGTTGCCACTTAATAAGAAAAACATTTACAGGACAAGTACCACTGTACCTTGTCTGGACCTGATATCTCCTTCTACAGAGCATATTTGCATATGAATTGGAGGAAGTATCTTGCTTGTCTTTCAGTTGTGTGTGTGCTTTTATATATCCTCCCATCGCTGGCTGTCACAGAATAAGCACGAGGAACTTTGTTTTTTATCAGGGTGTTTCTCTGAATTTCCCATTGATATGAGCTACAATAGCATCCTTTCCCTCCTGAGGCCTCGGAAGTGGGTCCGCGAACAAAAAGAGGACTAGAAACACACAACTGAAGCTCAAAAAAGCACAAAATGGATCAGATAACAATCCATTCATTCTAACTGGTGACTTTACTGACAAAATAATGGAAAAATCATAGAAGGATTGCTTGTGTTTTGCCAACACTTTCACACTGTAGTCTGTGTTTGTTATGTAACCTCTCGTGGGAACAGAACAGCCTTGGGAGCACTTGACCATTATAGAACACCTACAGATCCTTCACGGATGGTGTGTCAGAACATTTACACATGGATCGCCTCTAACTCAACACAACCCTCATCACTTATGGAGTGATTACAGACTGGATTTGAAGCAGTGTGATTGCTGCCCTCTCTTTGGAAACACTTTCATTTTAAAACATTTATTTCTTTTTTTCCTCATTTACATAAGATTTACCACACTCAGCCACAACACAAGAACCATTGACATGATAACTGAATTACATACACAATAATTCATTTATCATCTTAATTGAAGTGGTCAATGTTGTGACCAAGTGGTTAATTTATCAAAATGTGGTCAGAGGCATTCTGATTCATGCCATTGACTTGATTGTGTATTTGAAGATGTTTATGAGTCAGATGTTTTGTTTTTTGGGAGCAGGACGGGGTTGTCAGTTTTTTTTAGTTCTGATACCATTAGTTTGTGGTTTTGAGGGGTTTTCATCTCTGTTATTATTGTGTTCAGATTGCACAAACTCCAGCCTTTAAGGACACACAGTCCAGCTAAGTGAGTTTGCATTCTCGTGAATAGACAGGACTTCACTGCCACTTCTGTTGCAACAAATGAGGCCGTGATTGGTACCGATTTTAGACAAAAAGGATTATGTAAATAAAGATTTGATGGAGTTACAGGGAAGATGCAGAAAAAAAATGTTGAATTGTGTGAGTTTGAGAGCAGCCATTCACAAAATGGAGAAGCTTCTACTATAATATACTAATATACTATAATAATAATATATCCAGGGCACGGCTGTCCAAGGAACCAACACTGACAGACTGGCCCAACAGATACTGCAGAGAAGGGAACTGTATTCTGTAAATCTTCCCTTCTGATTTAATAAGTTGTCCCTCATTTCTGTCTCCTTGCTCTTTTGTTTTTTGGTCTTCAGCATTGTAAATGCTGTAAGATGTTGTTGTAAACTGTGTAAGATGACTCTTAGCTCACCGCTGATCTTTGGGCATTAGGTTGAGTTTTATGTCTTGTTTAAAATTTAATTTGCAAATGACCACCTCTCTTCTTCTATCCTTTATTGTCTACAAACTACAATAATCAGAAAATGTTAGCAGCCATTTGCTCATTATTGCTAACTCTTCTGATCCTTGTTCTTTTGTAGTCTCTGACGCCTGTCAGCCTAATAATATTAAAGCAGTAGCCAGTCATGTGCAGGTGGATTTCCATTTTCAATCTCTTCAGCATCAAAATTCTTGGGTGGATCAATAGTTCTTATCGTTAAACTCATCCTAGCTTGGCGGTCTCCATTCTATGTCACTGCTATGCTTTGTCTATTAAGGTGTAAGAAAAAATAAAATAAAATAAAAACCTACTAAAAATTTCTATAAATGATATTTTAAACATTTATAGACATAGTTTTCTCCAAAACCAAGTCCTTTCTGCTTGATCCTCTAAGTCGAGAGTTAACTTGCAAGTTCCACTTATATTTGCTTTTCTTGGACGGATATCATTGCCAACTCCCTTGCGTGCAGTTCCGCAATTTACTTCCTATGCCTCCTCTGAACTTTGCAGTTGTTCTGTGCTAAATAAGTTGCAACACTTGATTTTGCTCTGCAATCTGGCCAGCGAGTTCTGATATCTTGAACACATTCAGCACAAAACGTTTTGTAATAGCCTCTTCTGTATGTATACTGTTCCCTCCCACACCATGACCTGGCATGTGAGAGCAGCTTGCTGAACAGCAATGCTTAGATGAAGTTAAACAAGCCCAAGGATGATGTATCAGTGTACTCTTAAAGGTCAGGCAAAGCAACTGTGTGGAACTGACAGATGGACATGGTGGAAATGTGCATGAGAAGGAGGGAAAAGACTCCTACACCAGATGACTGTGATTTCCTGTTATATTCCTGTAAATTCAACAAAATCGAAGCTGCACAGAAAAAAAAGCTACTAGTTGTACAGTTCTTTAAAAAGCTTGTGAAAAAGAAAAAAAAAGCTCCTTTGATTCAAAGAATGGCTCATTTTTGTTGATGTTTTATATTTACTGCTTGACAATGAATTATGTTGCCATGTGTAGGGAATCTATTCTGAATGCAGAGCTGCGGCTTTACTGGGTAAGTGAAGAGGTGCTTAGATGCAGATCTTCCTGTTTGAATAAAGCTCTTCCACAGCAAAAGACACCCAGACTGATGCAAGAAAACCACTTCATCCTACTGTCTTCAAAGTACAAAAAGGTTGTGACCTCCAGTGTTACATAAATTCCCCTCTCTCATTTTCCTTCAGAGCTCTACTTCCCCTTACTGAATGTGACACCTTGGAATCAAGCTTGTAATAAATAGGTCTTTGTATGCATAGCAGGCTCTTGAAAGACCTGCATTAAGGATATGGTCGGTAATTCCTTGACTGTGTAAACAACACAACACAGCATGCAAACATAATAATGTATCTGTGACTCACTGGTCTCCATGACCCCATACTGGAAAGAATGCATACAGGGGTCATTTAATGTCGCTGCTGCTAATTGCCCTTGATGGTGGCATAGCATGATGGAGACGGTGGTTCATAGTGCCCCATCAGACATAGTTGGCTTAAAGTGCTCCATGGTATGAGAGACTGTTTTAAACACAGTGACACTAAGGCAGAAGTGAGGTCTTGGACAGGATGCATCTTGTTATTTTCGCTCATTTGACTTGGCTGGTTCCCCGTTCTCTCCCTTGCTCTTTCTTTCTCTGAGCAGCAAGAACAGCCAGAAACAATCACAGACTCACTGAAACTTGGCGCATACATTCATTTTTCTCCTAACAGCCTCTTGTCCGCCAGAAAGGCATCTAGAGAGAGGGAAAAAAGAGAGCCTGGCAGAGCAGGTCCACCTTTTCATTCAGCCACTGCTTTCTGCCAACAGGCTCAAACTGGTCACCAGTCGTGCATGCATCTCCTGTTTTTCAAGTCATGATGATTAAAACTGACTTCATTTCAGGAGCTACAGCTGTGGGCAATAAAATGCTGACAGAATTAGCCCTGTTTTTTCCATGACCCATGACTCACTGAGATAACGTGCATTGTTTTCACACACAAAAAAACAAACACAAGAGGTCTTGAGACAGCACTTTTCTTTGTTGATTTGCTTCATTCCATTTTCCTTAATATGACTTTATCCTCTTACAGCTTCTCTGTTTTTCTTTCTTTTAATCAAATCCTGTTTTAGCCAACACACGAGCACCTGAAGCCAGAGAGATTTTGGAAATTTGGAAGCACAAGGAACAAACAGAAAATAGTCACTATTCCCAGTTTAGAATTTGATGGTTCGTGGGGATTTGCTGGCTATTATTTTTTTTAAATCTTTTTTTTGTAAGAATGCCCACTGTGAACTTAATTCAAATGGTCAGATATATTGAATTTCTTTCAAGTTAATTTTTTGCCATCACAGAAAGGAAGAAAAATGAAGACTTCTTACAGGAAAAGTAGTTTATTGCAGAGTTGAATACATCTGATGAAACGAACCCATTGCACCAGAGGAGCAAGTTACCAAACATGTTCTCTGCTGTTTCCTGGAGCTTCACAACCTTCACAGGTGTGTAATTAAGATTCTTCTTTTATCCTCTTAATGTTTTGCAAAGGTTCAAACTTATGTTGCAACAACTTACGGCACATACAAGGAGTTCCCAGAAGTACGGTGGGTGTTGCTGGGGTGACACTTCAGTTGTCAGAGACTTCAAAATGAAGCCAATTTACATGTACTTTTAAATACCCACATTACATGAATGTTTCATTTGCCAAAACAAGACTAATGCTTATTTAACTCAACGGTGTATAACTCAATTTGACATGGGCCTCCTGCCCAAAATTATGTTATGCTTCTTAATACCAAACTCATTACCTTTTCTGTCCTCTGCATGACAGGTACGTCTTGTCTGGGAAACTCAGGGCTCTTAAATTACACCTCTACCAAACAGATTGTTGCTGTGTGTGCAGTGATTGTTTTTTGTTAGTTTTTTCCCGCCATAAATAAAGCTGTACACATTCCCGTAACTTTTGAGCTGAGGGAAGTTTTGATGCATATCCTAATCATATATTTTTAAGTCTTTTTTCCCCCCTCTCCCCTATGCAAATGTTTGTGTGTGTGTGTGTGTGTGTGTGTATGTGTGCACCCAGGGCACATGATGTACCCAACCTGCCTATGAATAAAGCCCAGGGAGAATAAGATAGGCTAATGATAGGCCTGGCTCAGAACTGCTCTATAAAAGCACCGTCTGGGTGCATTGTGCAGTGTAGCTGACTATTGTGCTTAGACAAAAAAAACTGACACAGAGTTGGATAAAAACACTTGGGATTATGAAACAGACATTCAAGGAAAAACAGATGGAGTAAGCATCAAAATTAATCTCAAATAAAAACTGAGGATGCCAATCTTTCTAAGCGACACAAAAATTTTGCATTTGTACTAGAATTTCAAAGACAAGGCTTTTATGCAAACAGATGCATGAAAAGTCTTCAAGCTCTTGCAGACATATTGTAATTAGTACCAGCAGTATGATTACTTGTTGATGGATTAGAAGAAGGGGAAAACGCATCCAAGGTTCTTTACTAGAGTCAATCTTCAATTTGGCCCTGAGTAGCAGAAAGGATCAACACATTCTCACTTCTAGTGCAGAGTTAGTAAAATGTGGGTTGCCCATACTGACCAATAGGACATTGTATGCATTTTATTGCCCTCAGCTTGCTGCACAGCCTGAGCCATATCATTATATGACATTTTCAATCTACTTTACAATAGTTTCCATTACTTAACTATACAGCAGCTCCTCGTGTGTGAGCTGCGGTCTAATGCAAATATAATTTTTGCTAATCACTATACAAGCTTCATTCCTCTATTTAAATAGAGTAATGATGACTATATTGCCTGTTTGTGATCCTGTTAGTCACTTTCATGTGCCAGCTAACATGTGGAGGAGTGTGTGTTGACAGGCTTCCTTACTATCTAATTAGGCGCCATAGTCATGGTCCAAAAAGATAAGACAGGGAGCACAAGCCACAGTCACTCCACCCCATCACATCACCACCCCTCTCTCTGCACACTTAGATAATTCCAAAAACTGCCAACTGGGACTTAAATGGAGAGCTGGGAAATTAGAAGAAGAAAAAACAAGAAACAAGGAGATAAACCAGGGGATAGAGAAAGAGTCAAAAGATTTGATAAATAAATGAGGAAAGGATGAAGAAAGCTGTCATGAAACATGGCAGAAGAAAGGATTTTAATGGGTGGGATGGGTGGTACTGCTTTCCTCTTTTGAAGTATTTGTGGAATCAGTCTCCTTAAGAATGCTTTATTCTCTTTGCAGATTAAACCATTTATGACTTCAAAACTACAGTATCAAACATGTGCTTGCATGGAAGGGTGGAGATCCATGCCATTATGTTGACTTCCTGCAGGGATCCTTTGCCATTTCATAAGTCATGTTCGTGCAGCAAAGCCAAGTCTCATGGGATTTCCGAAGAGACTACGACATTCTGCTGCATCATGACAGCCATGGCTAAAGCATCTTCAAAGGATCATGCTGGGTGTTGTTGCACAACTGGTCCAGTAAATCATGAGAACTTGCAGCATGCATTACCAAAAGCCATTTCCTAACTAATGATAGTAGTGGCATCTTTTTAAAATGCCTTCTTTCTTCATTCTGTGGGTTGCCCATTAAAACCCTGTCAAAATCAGCTCCCAGAGACTTTGAACTTGCTCAAGAAAGCGAATGCATCATCATGAAACACACATGAATACACAATTTCTTTGTCAATCTTGAAAGCTCTCTTTGAACTTTCATTTGGATGAGCAAAGATGAAAAGTATCCATATTGCTTAAGTGATGATGTTTTCAAATAAAATGTATAGGGTGCAAATAGGATGACAAAGATCCCTGACTAGAGAATGATTGCACTTTCCACAGAATGGTAGTTACATCAGTTCAAACTGCGGTGGAAATTGTGCTGAGGAGAGAAGAACACAACAAAATGGATAGAAGAGGGGGCGCTGCTTCATCATCAGATTAGCCAGAATGCCAAACTCATCAACAGACAACAGTTGGTGGATTAGTTGTATGCGAACTATAACAGATTGCTTTTGTTTTTATCATGACAGATTGGTTCATAAATGAGGTGTATGCAACTACAAAGCTGCAAACTCCACTGCTGTATGTAAAAACACACAAAGGAAATATTTGAGCTAAAGATTTGTTAATACTACAGATATTGTCATTTGGAATTCATCCTGGAAGCCATGTTTTACTCTGGAAGTATTTACTCCACAAAAATGACATAAATAGCTTCCACACCACACTTGGACTTCAACTTGCTCCTGCTCTGCCCAAAAGAATCACACTGAGATAACATCACACATTCATTTTTAATAGATTACAAATTCATGGCACAGGTCGAAGCTGACTTTGTTTGCATTTAGATGATTCTGAACAGTTTTACAAGTGGAAGGGGAAATGTTTTTGGAGCTGCAGGGAAATCATCATTGTCTTTACACAATACAGTACAAGAGGTATGGTTCATGTTCCAAGAAACAGTGAAAATATTTCTTAGATGGTGGGTTCCCACTTCCATGATTGTGTCATCTGATATTCACTTCTCTAGTCATCTGTGTTAGGACGTGATTAGCTGTATCTGCTCAGCGGAAACTAACCAATCAGAGCAGGCTGAGTTTTTCAGGAGTTCCAACCATTAGCTCTTTTCCTTGTATTTAATCCTTTGGGTTTGGAAGGCACTTGTCACCAGCTCCTTCCAATAATATTTGAAGATTTTTTTCTGAGCACTGATCTTGAGGATTTGACCTAGATGACTAGCTTGTATTACTTATAGATTTATAATCCACCTTTGGTACATACCCTGTCTGCACTCAGTCACCTGGGACAAAAGAGCTTAGATGGATTTTGCTGTATGATATGTCAACAGCAGCATAATGCTATGGGTCACCTCTGCTCACTGTGGGTGTATTCATGTGTGCTAGTGTGTGTTTGGTGTTATTGGATTTCCTAGTGTCTTCAGTCCAGTGGAAAATCTGTACGAGGACACAAATTAAGGAGCAGCCCCAACTTTGTTGAAAATTCACAGTTTGCACCCATCACACAAGACCGATACTGTGTCTGTTCACTTAGAAATGGCTTTATACAGTAGTTTCTGTTAAGTCTATTAAGGCTTTTTACTAAGGGCCCCCTAAAAACATATTAATGCCACTGGAACAACCTTTATGATAATCTCAAAATTATGTACAATACTTGTGTTCATTATATGTCCAGTACAAAGACGGACAATTTTATACACCAATCATGTTTGTGGTAGAACATGGAACTGAAGCAGTGCTGTTTGCAAAATGCTTTACACTGTCTACAGAGGTTTGTCATAATATTAGCAGTCATTGTTTGTGTTTGTGTGAAGCAAATGTGTGCCAAACACTGTTTTCTCTACAAGTATCATCACTTTACAGACAGCAGACTTTAGAGCCCTGAAAAGCATTCACTCACGTGCTGACACACATACACAACACTGGCATACAAACCAAAGGTGACTCCATGCGTCTTCTGGCAAAGCACCAAGGACACTATTCACACAGTCAGAACACAACAAAGCAGTAAGAGGTCCATTAAAAACCAATCATTGTTCATCCTTCTTTAAACATGGATAGGGAGCATGGTTTAATTTGGGTTGTAAACACAACAAATTTACTCTGACATTTAAAAAATCCAGTGGTATATACAGTAATATTGTAAATCAATGCTTTGCCCTCATAGCTTTTTTCATCAGTGGTAAAAGTCCGTTATTGAGGAAACCCTTAAAAACAAGTGTAAATCAAACACTTTTCATGACTTTTTACTTCCTAGAGTCACAAAAGAGCTTCCTTTAGTCACAGTAAACTATTTGACTTTTACCTCAAACATCTGTAGTCGGCCTATATCTTATTTCCAATAACCATCAACAGCACACTATTTTTAGTCAGTCCTAACTATGTTTTGTCTTAGCTCCAGCCTCCTGTCTCTATTCTTTCTATAGCTCTCTCTCTCTTTCCAGCTCTCTCTCACGGCATTGCGTTTCATCACCTTTAGCTGCAGGTCACTTCCAACTCGCCTGTCTATAAATATGCTTTTTGTTTGTTTTTGTTTTTTTATTCTAACACCCTACCTTTGACCTGATGCCCTCTATAAGAAGAATTTAGATATAAACACTGATATAACTCAGAATTTTCTTCAGCACCAACAGGAACAGGGAGGAAACTGACCTCTTCATGGCCCTCAGTTCCAGGCACCAGTTCACAAACTAAGGTAGCAGTTTAAACTTTGATTTAGACCCCAGAGTCCAAATCTAGAATATAACTAAATCTAATTCTTATCACCTGCAAAATATTAACCAAATCCCTTTCTTTTTCTTTTTTTTAACAAAGTCAAGCTGTTCTTGTGCTGACTAGGACCAGAAAGCAAACACATGGTGCATTATTCTTAAAATCCCTGCATGGTTTGTCTAAATTAGTTTTGTACATCTAGAAATCAATGAATGATCTTGCTCTATAGTCTAGAGTCTAGAGTCTAGACCATTTCTCTGACAACACCACTAGTGTCCCTGGTTTTGCAGCCCACTTTGAGCCACTGTGATCAACGTGTGTGGAGCAGTTTGCTGGAGGACCTAAGATGGATTGAGACTGTGCCTTTATTTATCATCTTAAAAAAAAAATTCTTATATTTGATCATATTATTGATAACATATTTCTTAAATGTATATATGTATTCCTTATTTGATCATTGTTTTGCTTTTTTATGTTCATTGTCTGCAATGCACAACTTGTAAATAGTGTAAATAGTGAAATGATCCCAGTGTTTTTGTTTATTTTTGTATTCCTACCTGCCACTGACAACTTATGAATTTGAAGTGCATCTCTCCTCAAAGTTCTGTGGGGAATTTTTTTCCCCCCTTTTTTTCTCCATTTCTTGTTGGTGTGTGTTGTGTGAGGTATGTGGATAAAAAATGTCCAGTGTGAAGTCTTTCAGCCAGAGAAAGTGCATTACATCGATAAGCCATTTAAATGGTCAGTGTGCGGACGGTAAATATTGGCACAAAGAAAAGCCTTTTTTTCCTCCCTCATACTGCACTGTGTATTTACAAGGCTTTAGATTACAATGCACTTATACAAAAAGTTCTTTGTAGAAGTGGAGGGAATTTATAACTTGAGTTTAAAAAATTGGATTGCAGTTTTATTTGGATCTTTATGCCCATCTCAGCTTAAAATTAAATTGATATTTGTAATGAACATGCTTACCCATTACATAGTATTGATCTGGCAAATAAATTCCTGACTGAATTGTCTGTTTTCTCACCATGATAATGTTATCTGCAGAGCAATCCACCACAGGGACAATAAGCAGATGTCATTTAATCACAATGTCACATGCTGTATACTGGTGTAAAACCTGTAAAGGAAAAAAATCTGATTTGTCTCCTGAGGTACATATGTAGTGTAAGACTTGGATTGTTGTAAAATTTAAATGTGAGTCTGAACATGAAGTCTTGCACTCAGGTTCCTACTATGTTTTCACTCACTTATAATTGGAAATATCTGTGTGTCATGTAAACCTACACATTAAACAAAAGAAAAGTAATATTGGTTTGGAAAGCATGTAGAGTACACAACTAAAACATCCAAGATAACAGATCATATAAGTTCTCCAAATGCAAATTATTAGCCATCAAAAAGCAAGCATGCATAAGTGCCCTGTATTCAGCTCTAATAGCTGATAAGAGATACATTTGCGGGTGTGACCCCAATGTAAATTAAGTAAATGGGTCACTGTCGGGCATGCCCAAGATTATACCAAAAACTGATATAAAAAGATTTTATTTAAAAAGGAACTGCACAGACTCAGATAGAATCTCTCTTTTTCTTCCTTTCTTTTTCTTTGTTTCTATCTGATTTTTCACCAGTTGTTTCATAGACATAATAAACTTTAAATGTAGGTTTTGGACTCCTTGTAGCAAAACTACTCTGTTTCATGTTATTACAATAGAGTGGACCATCACAGCCTAGCAGGGTGTCTGACTGGATCCTATAAACCGCCTCATTGTGTTAGAGCTAGGTTAAATTCACAAGTCAACTGCACCAAGCTCAGTAGCCAATTTCAGGGCAAAGTGAAAAACTTTTACCCCTTGTATTATACTGAGGTCTGAGTCATCAGGGTAACAGAATGGCAGCGAGAGTTATTCAGAACAGAGAGTAAAAGTCAGTCATTCTGTATATAAAAGCACAAAGTTAGTGTGTAAACCTCACATTCAACCTTGCCTTACTGAATTTCTTTCTCCTTTTCAGTCAGCAGACCTGAACCAAGAGATTAAAGTAATATTTCATCTTTACACAAGTCCTGCAGTCATTTGCCTACACTGATCTAGCAGGCCATTGTAATTTCAGGCCCTTCGCCAGCAAATGTTCTCACCTGTATTCGAACGTTTCACTCCTTGCAGCGATGAGTTTGAGACAGGAATGTGAAATTCTGCATACCTCTGCATTACCTAACGTACAGTTTTAATAGACAGACAGTTGTTAGACTGTATATAAGTCCTATGTGGAGGGAGCAAACTCCTCAGTTCTGCCCTATGACCACATTTGTGGCTTCTGCAGAGAAAACTTCTTTTGTGAGGTCTTTGACACTGTGATGCCTTCTGTACTGCTGCTGTGTTTGAAGTTGTAGCCCCCTTGTGTTTTGACTGCCCACCAACTGACTGACTGACTGTTCAGAGACCTGAAGTCTTGTGATAAATGTCTGTGTCATCACTGCATGTTCTTCACCCTTTTTCACCCTGGCATGTGATGATGTGCAGTGGCTGCTAAGTACTGACTGAATGCCTGCAGGGACAGTGTGCAAGAGTACATTTTTCATTGCAGCTAACTGTAGTTGTTTAAGCCACAAAGTAAATCAACACATTTCGTCTGGTTTAATCCTGTTAATATCACAGATCCTTACCACTGAAGGGATTTTCTTGCACTGCTTCAACGCCCAAATCAGACTTTGAATTTTACTCTCATTAGATTCTGTGACCTGTGAATCAGATTCTCGCTCCTGCCACTGCCACATACTGATACTGAACAAGTCCAAAAGCTATCCTGGCATGCTTCGTCTAGTTTTGCTGAACATGTTATTCTGTTAACAAGTGTCAAATGAGAACGATAGCTGCTGGGCAGACTGACCACCCAGGGAGAGGTTGTTGCCGCATAAACCTCAGCCAGGCTTTCATGAGAGGCCAGACTTTTCTAAAGTGAACACTTGAAAAATGCATGAACTTCTCCAAACCTCAGCTCAGCAAGGCAGCGTTCTTGTTTCAACTGACAGGATTAGACTGTCAGTGCATGTGTGAATGAATGAGTGCGTTTGTGTTTCTGCATGAAAAACCAAAAAGGGTACACACTTGAAATCAAGGTTTTAATCCGTTGACAAACCCTTACTATACTGTAAAAAGGCCACATGATCCATGTCTATGATTCGCTCTCGAGAAGAGAAGGTTCAGGGACAAAGTGTTCTTGCTAAAGACTGTTTATCAGGCAAACAGCTGAGCTGGCACAGAAACATGCATGATCACAATGGTCAATGGCCCCTTGGCCAAAACTGGCAACAAAAAAAAAAGATGCACTTAAATCCTAATTTTTCTCCTCTCTTGAGATGGGCCAGTGCTATATGCAACTCAGCAATCTGTACTTTAGACATATGCTTAAGAAAAATATACCTGATTTAACAGACAGATTTCAGTAATGCATTATTTAGTAATTACAGCATCTGCTACATTTGTAAAAGTATTCCAGTAAGTTTTATTATCTTGCTTTGTGCAAAATACATGAAGCTGCAATTTACATGACTGAGTTTGATTGGCAAGGCAAAAGAAGCACTCATGTAATGCAGTGAATAATAATATGACTGCATCTATCCAAGCAGTTTAAAGGCATGTTGAAAGTATCATCTCTAGTTAAAACACACATTGTTAGAAGGTATTTTATGTAGTGAAAACTGAAAACCAACTGAAGCTGATGAAGCAGTCATTTACAGCCAAAGTTTCTTCATCTGTTGTTGTTTTAATGACACACCTTTATTATCATAACGAATCAAGAACAGGCTGTTCTTCCATTGAACTGTGCAGTTTTAAAGAGAAACATCTCTTGAAAATGTGTTCAATGTAAGAATATTTAAACTTCTGTTGCATAACTTAATTCATGGAAAAGCAGAGTTTGGACATTTTCCAAATGCCCTATAATTTGATGTTTTATTGAGACAGATGTTAGAGTTTCTGCATTGTACAGTGTGAACGGGATTAACAGCAATTCACATAAAAAAAGAGACGTGTACAGAGTTCAGCACTGATGAACTTTTACAGTCCCAAGCTGCAGAATGAAGTTACCATTGTTGAGGTCTAATAGCTGTTATCAGTCCAATCAGGTGCAGAGAACAGTCAATGGTTTTACCTCCACAGTACTGTCTGTACTCATGCTGTATAGATCATGACACGAAGAGATAAGAACTGTGTTATAGCATATAGGAAAGTTGAGGCAGGTTAAAGTTTAACTCGTGTGGATATTCCATGGCAGCTGGAGATGTTTAATAAAATACTGATAATGCCTTTTGGCCGGAGAACATCTGTGATATGAAAATACCAACAGAATGACAATATCTAACTTTCTGATGTTTATTCCAAGCATACTTTATCAAAGTAGGCATTATCACAGATACTTTATCTCACTAGATACAGAAACACCTTGTTTTATCTGATATTAACCAGCATTTGCTCAAGATTTGAAATACCAAGGAATGACTTATATGAGGTGTTCTATATGCACTTTTTTTTATTTTATTGATTTTCTGTTTTGTTTTTTACTTTTCTGTTTCAGTGTTTTATCCCCTTTGGACTTCATTTAGTTGTGATGTTATTGTTGTTTTAATGGAAATTTAAAATATAGCTTCAATAAAAAGTTAAAAATTAACATTTTGGCTGACACTGGTTAATTTGTAGTGATGCAGGTTAATGTGCACTTGATCTGAAACAAACAGATAAACTGATGTAATTCATTTGGCTCTTTTTGTTTGTTTTTCGTTTCAAGATGTTTAAATGTTTCATGGGACTAAGAAAATGAACAATAACAATCTGAAGAAAGTAATTCCAACTTGTACAAGTAGAGCTAAAGGTCAAGTTTATTAAGATGATTTCTGTGCCACCATAAAGAAAAAAGAAAAGCTGTATTTTAAGGTCAAATTGTCATAAGGTTATCATATCTCATCTGCATGTCTGGCGAATACATGTCAGGATCCTTTAACAGATATTTCTGTTTCAAGTTTCAGTTTATACAGTAACTGTCACATAATGATAACATTTTCTTTTGTGTGTGTATTGCTTTTTCCCATTAGAGCTCAACATTTCACATTTCTATAAGCAGAGAGAAGATATGCATTTGCATAAAGTTGATTCAGGTTCAGTAGTTCAACAACAGTTAAGTTCAGGCTGAGGCCCACTGACAGTAGTTGCCAAACAAACTATCAAACTGACAAGACTTTGTTAAAAGACACTGATTTCCTCACAAACACTGCGAGGTGAGCTGCCAAACCGTGTTATTTACACAGTTTGGCAGCGATGAAGAAGGAGTCCAGCCAGTTGTAATTGACCTCCAACAATAAAAGGTAATTGGAACTGAATCACGACAACAAAGTGTTGGTGTCTTTGTTTTTCCACATTGTATTCAGCTGTTTTAAAGTAAAGCTCATGCACCGTGATTATCTGGTCACATCTCCTTCTTAGATCATTACAGAAGACACTGCTTTCACAGAATAGCTTCACTACTATGGAAACAGAGAGTCGTCAGAATTATGTTGGAATGTATCTGTGTATGATTTGATTCTTTTTATTGTGGTTTCTTCAAGCTGTTAAGTAATACATAAAAATCTGTGCTTAATTTATTAGCCACAAACAAAAATTTATGGACCCAACGTTTCAATAAATCCCAATATTACTTTCCACTGTTTCCTGTGCAGCTCATAAGGTGCTTTGAAACTGTCTTACCTCATTCCGACAAAGTGAACACACCCATGCCAGTTTATACTGAAACCATGATGGTAAGTACTTATGTCAGCCTTTTCAGGTTGCAACGAAACCACTCAGTCTCCATTTACCATTTGGTTTGTTTAAACAAGCTACATTCTTTATTTTCTCTTTTAATTTGACGTATTACAGATCAACAGGTGAAAAAAAAAAACTTTTTGTGAATATTGCCCCAAGACAGATAGAGAATCACATTAAGTTCAGTTCAAATTTCATATTCTGAGGAAAAACTCTTTAGATTCAACTCCAACTCAATTATCACTATAGTATTTTTTTTCCAGAAAAGCAAATAACAGACATACCTGTGAAAGAAGAGCAATATAGACAACATGGTCTGGTCAATGTTGCTGCTGCAGATCCCCTCATTGAGCAGGAAGCATGGATCCCTCACAACCGACTCCAGGGAGTCCTGCCTCATGATGTTGTTCAGCTTGTCCGTGTTCAGGTTCTGGTACATCAGCTGGTTGCGTAGCTGGCGGAAGTGGCTTACACTGGGGCTGGTTGGGCTTCCCGGTAGGGTCCCTGTAGTACCAAGGCCTTGAGATGGACTGCTGGACAGGGAGTCATCACAGCCGTTGGCCAGGTCCAGGCAGCAGCTGCAACAGTCCAGGCCGATGGGAGAGCGGCAGTCATCATCTGACATTTTGGAGGGAAGGTGTGTGAAAAGGAAATACGCTTAGAGCAGGTGCAGAAGTTTCAGTAGAGTTTGACTGACTGAGGTGTATGAAGTGAGAGACACAGCTGTCAGGAAAAAGGGTGTGCTCCTCAGCTCTGACAGCAAGTCTAAGGCAGTCTGATGTGCTGTCCTGTCTCCACTCCAGGGCCACGAAGGCTAAATGTCAGGTTGAGAAGTGCAGTCACGCTGGGCCACTCTGCCTGCCACTATCCCTGAGTCTCCCCTCCTGTGGCTCTGCTGCGTTAAAGCCTTTTGTTCGAGGCCGACGCTGCCGCAAAGTGTTGGTACAGTGGCAGGAGAAAGAGTGAACACACCACACACACGTACACACTCCCTCGCACCGATTCGGCAGGAGTCCGCTTAAAGCAAAACCCAGAAGCTGCCTGCTGCTTATCACTTTTTTCCCTGGACTTTTCTTTTTTTTCTCTCTCCCTGTGGGTTGGCGTGCCTAGAGACAGAGGGAGGGGGCAGAGAGGGAGGGAAGGAAACAGAGAGGGTGGGGAAATCATTGTGATTGGTAAAAAGCATGGATGGTTACAGACACTGGTCCCTCCTCCTTTCTTCTTGAGCTTAGCCATGCACGCAGTGTGGGCAGGGAAAGGAAACAGACAGAGAGGGAGTGAAGCTTTCAGAGCATGCTTGAAACATGTGCAGTTCTGAGCACTCCACCCTGTCATGCTGACAGCCCAAGGAGCGGCTGAGAGAGGAAGGCTGCAGGAACACACACTAAGCTGCGATAAGATGTCTTGTGCTAATTTGTGAAATGAAAAGTAGATGTGACATGCCTTCTTTTAATGTTTCCTGACTGGATTTTATGTTTATTGAGTTTTCATACTTGAATCCATTTTGCCCCTTCTAATAAAGTATTTTTCACGTTTAAACAGATGGCAACATTTCTTTGTTATGCAAAAAAATGTTAGTTCAGAATTTCTTCTTAGAACATAAGTATGGGACAAAAACACAACATTTACCTGTTTTTTAGTTAAATAACAGATTTTTGTGTGTGTGTGTAGATTTTTCCTGCAAAGTCCAAATGTGTTTAATCGAAAGACAAATTTTAAAGTAATGGAGAAGTATGTGTGCCCTGGATCTACATAATTTCCTGCAACAACAATGCTTAATGCAAATCAGTAGATATGAAAGGAAGCAAAAGTTATTGTCCTTGTTTACCAAGTAAGGATTAAACAACGAGGACCCGTGCATTTTACGGTTTTAATGCACGACGCAGAGTCTAGAACACCAAGACCCGCAGCAGAGTGGTGTTCCTCCGCAAAATGCATTAAAACCGTATGATGCACGGGTCCGAGTTATTTAATCCGCTTATACAATGGTCCAACACGGTAAACATTTCATAACAAATTGTTATTTTTTTTACACAAAACTTGCAAAATGCGCTGAATAGGAACTATTTTATGTTTGCCTCGATGTACTTTTCATGCTAAACAAACGTTCCATGCTGCAACGCAATTTTCTCATTCGCCTGTCAAAGCCAGATGATCTGCACCAGTCATTAAGGCATTGCTATGGTGACACCCTTAGCGGAGTTATATAACTGTGATTTAACTTGCCGTACTGCGTGTGTGTATATAGGAAAATAAGGCATGCTAGTTGGAATTAGAATTCTCACTGACCATGGTATAAGTAAAGTTACATCTCATGAAATAATACAGGCTCGTTTAACTTTGCTCAAGCATGCGTGTGACATTGTTTGTGTGACAGTGCGAGCAAGAGACTCTGTGTTCTAAACTTGCATAGTAAACACTGCCATAATCTTATCAGGTCTCTGCTGCATTTGATAAGTTTTGTTGATTTTCATATTTGTTCTCAAATACTTTTGAATTGGGAAAGTGTGTGCTGTGTTCACGTCCTCCAGACAGATGTTTCACAAGCCCGGGTACATACCAGGACATTGTCATTACGGCCATGCAGATGATCCGGTAGGATGGCAATGCTGACCTTAGCCGCTGACCAACAAGTGTACTGGATGCTGTCAACAGATGGCTGGTCACGCAAGAGCACAACAACAACAAGATAATTATAAATAACATGTCACACTCTGAGGCGTGCTGCTGTTTCTGCGGTTGTAAAACATGTCACACCGCCTATAGTTGTGTAGCAGAGGGATCAATTTAGCAGAGAAAATGACTGACTATTGCTTTATTGAGTGTGTAATGATGTCCTCGGGCAGGGAGGCTGCTGCAGTTTAGCTGAATGAAGTACTGGGACTGCTGACTAATTTGGGTAAAGGCTGCCATCTAGTGGGTTATTGTTTGCACAATCAGTGAAAATGATGCCAGCCTTACAGGGTAAAATTCCACTAATTGCAATAGAAAAGCCCACCCACCCATGTTTTACTTTTTAAGTATACTATCATCCTAGCAAAAATGATTTTGGACTTTGGGAGGATGCATTAGAAAACATGTAAACTCCACACAGAAAGACCCCAACCAAGATTAATTGCAGGAACTTTCTTACATTGACGCGACAGTGTTAACCACCACACCGCTGTGCAGTCTGCAACAAAATACAAACCAGTAAATTTTCTCTGATACCATCCATCTAGAACACCATAATTTACAGGATGTACACTATTATATATTTTCTAAATTATGCTAAAATTCCTCCATGCAAGTTGAAACTAAAGATCCAAACACGCCAAATGCAAACAAATTAATTATAAGGATCAGAAATTGGATCAACAGAAATAATAAACAGGTTTGGATCAATGGGAGTGAGATGAAAGTTAAAGCATTTCCTCAGATGTGTATGACATAATTGGCAAAAACCAGCATTCTGTTACCTGAAATTTAGCATAACAGGAAATGAGGGAAATAGTCTGGCTCCTAAAATCTGCCTATACTGGCACCTCAACTGTTACCTTTAGAAGCAGCTGGATTCCAACAAAATTCACAAGACTGTAATCTGAGGCTGACACACTTTGCTAGCAGAAGGAAGCTCACAGCAATGGTTGATCTCAAAGGTATCCCTGCCACAAGAATTTTGTTTAAATGAAATACACAAACCACAAAATATTATTAAATCATCTTGCCAGAAGGGTTGCGAGAAAATGACTCATTTAGTTTTCCTGGTGGAATTAAAATCACAGTGTATGATGCCAAAATGTAAGGAAAAAAATGCTGCCAGAGATCAAATAAACTACACATCCTTTGAGCATTATAACCATTGGAGATTATGGCGCTGAAGTTCTGAGAGAATAAAAAATGATCTCACTTCATGCATTTCTTTGAAGCCCTGAGGCAATCAGGACAAAGTTGTGTTGACTTGTAGGTGGTTCACAGCTGGAGTAGCTGAATGAGAGCAGCTGCAGAGCCTGACCTGTCCAGCAGCCAATTTATTACCACAAGGCTTTAATGTCATGTGACAAAAGTTGAGGTACAATTATTTATTCTGAAATATATATCCTAAGTTTTTTCTTGAGCTCAGTGGGAAAACTTCACAAGGTTAAAATAAGATGGCAAAGAATCTTAACTATGTTGGAAAGTGGTTGTATTGTAAAGTGCTACGAGTGGAAAACAGGACAACAAAACTCCTATACAGTATAAAGATAGTCACATCTAATGTACTGCTAGGAGAATCCAACCATGCTTACACTAGGCTGCAATATCAATATCCTGACTCCAATATTCATAAAACTTGTCAAGGCCTTATTGTGGCTTCCACTTAAAACATTTTTGGATCATTTGATCCAGTTAGGAATCAAATGATCGGGAAGAAGATTCATAAGCTCGGGAAGAAGATTCATAATTAGCAAAGATTGCTTCAAGAACATCATGCATCACATTAGGTCACTGTTGCATTGTGCTGCACCAAACTGAATGAAGCGTATGTTGCCACTGTAAATTATTCCATACTAAACAAAATACTCATACCAATGAGGACGTTTACCGGTCTGAGTTTTAATAATATGCTGTGTTGATTTTTTTTTAGATAGTTGCCCTCTCTTGATCTGAATAACAAAAGATCATCCAATGACTTACCAAGTATTTTTCTTAAATTTTATACTCCACTTTAGATCCATTTTTTTCTAATAGTGTTGAACAAACTGTTGTGTTGACCTTTAAAACTCTGATTAACAAGTTATTTCCACTTCATCCGGTGTAAACACAACAAATCAGTGTTTTATGAATCCGATCAAAGCAGCCTTGAGCCAGCCACAAAATAACAGAAAACTGTTGCTTTTGCACTTGTGGGTCAAGCATGTTGATCACTGAGCCTCTTACATAACTCTCAAAAAATAATAATTTCCCCAAATTTCAGAAAACATATGACAACACAAGAAATAGCATATAAAACAAAAGAGAAGAAACGTATTTGTTTTGTGGGGTTTTTAAACTGTTGTTATGATAACTACACTATAGCTTTAACACTATAGCTTTAACTACGGCAACTTCCGACAGGGCTGGTTTTAATTGCTGAGGTTACATGAAAATAACTTTAACTAGCTTAAAATGTGACTTTATAATTAGAATAAATACACTGTGTTAGAAGTATATAGTTCTTAATGAATACCTCGACGCAGAGCAAACAATAAGACAATACATTTTAAGTAGTAAATGTTAGCTAGGTTGTGGGTTAGCAAATTGTTGTGACAGTAGTTTTGTGACTGAGGTTATATGAAATATAACATTGCCCAGCTAAAACACAAATAAATGAATAAATAAATAAATAAATGTAGCAAAAGCACTAAAATTTGCAGAATCAGCTCACCAGCTCCACATAGCATTACTCTAAACCCTTCCTACAGCTTGTATAAATGTTGGTCCTGTGAAAGTTACCTACCTATCAAACAGAAACAGAGAGGATTCTCCATCCATCATCAATCAACTTGACAATCTCTTTACTATCAAACAGCTTCACTCATGTTAGTTCTTCTATTTACATAACTGTTTCTCCTAGCTTGAATTTAACAATTATGTTGCAGAGGTAGCCATGTTGACGTGTACTTTAACATGTGCTCCAACACAGTCTCACAAAAAAAGTGAAATTCTCTCAGAAATGTCATCTATTGATTTGTGTCTAAAAGTTCATCTCTCACTGTTTCAGAAAACAAAAATAAGTCCATGCAGGATTACATTCTCACAGCATTTTATGGCACAGTAACATTACAACTGCTGCATAAAGTTGGGATAAAGCCATGAGCAGTTGTGATTAAAGTTATACTTTAAGTAAATAAGATTAAGCATAAAGCTACTTGTTAAGGTTTGGGGAAAAAATGTTGTTTACCTCAAAACAGACTGTAATAATGTATCAAATCAAACTTTCCTTTTCTTGGATCATCAGTGCCAAGTTCCCCCACTGAGTGAATACACAAGCCAGATGTTGTACTGAAATATGCTACAGACAGAGTTTTCTCTTGTATGATACTAAACTATGTATCTAAAAATCTGATTCACATATACGCTTCTTAAAATTCAAATTACAAAGCCATAGTTTTATCTTTTATGATCATTTTACATTTTTCGGAGACAAAAACACGACTGATAACTTTATTCTCATTAATAGTCAAAAACTATGTACTTACTACAGATTATTTTTAGTGGACACATCAGACTCTACCATACTGAGAAAATGTTCTCTGAACTGAGTGTAAAATATACGAATCATTGACACCACCTTTAAGACATATAAAGATGTAATTATTGCAAATGTACACACATAATAATGGCCAGTCAGTGGTTGCAAAGACTGGTAATCACACTACTATTCACCTGTCATTCCTTTACCTTTAGTGGACAAATAACAAAAAAAGAACATCACTACTATCCATCTATTATCCTCATTAACATGTTGTACAGTTGTACAGGAAGGCAGCTTACCTTCTTGTACACCCAGATCACACAGATAGGTGACTGTTCACAATAATAATACGGTTTGCCCAGAACAGCTGCTTATCTAAAACATTTCACACCACAGAGAATTAGAACATCCTCTCAGCCTTGCATACTCTAAAATGGATTTCTACTTTGAATTTTAAGAAGCGTGGATCTGAGTCAATTTTTTTTAAATATGCTTTCAGATGTGATCTCTCTGGCAGCTGCAAATGTGGAATGATACTCATTCTGGTTCAGCTTGTTTGCGTGAAAATAAGTCTCCAGACATATAGACGGCTCTAAGCTAAGTGGTGCAGGCAGTCTGTGTAAAATATTGATTTGAGAAGAATTGCCTTTTAATGTCAGACCTCCACAGCTGTCTAAACTAGGTCACTGAAACTAGGATATTAGACATCCAGTGCTATCAGTGGCACATTCCCCAAATCTGTCCAAATAACACAGCCTGGAAAGGTTCAGCCTGAATATAAAGCACATGAACATATGTTGGTCCTAACTACAACTTGTCTCGCAGACAGGTCATATGAGCAGCAATTGTATAAATGAAATATAAAATAAACTATCAAAGGCTAATTTGGAAATTTAACTAATTCTCCAAGAGAGACTAAAATGTAAGTTGTTTCAAAGGCTGCAAAAGATATACTATCATTTAAACAGGCAATCGCAAACTCCTCAAAAAGTTCAAACACATTACATTCATTTAATGTTTCATAGACCTACATCAATTCATAGGGTCGTAACTCACCTGAGAAAACCCCCAAAGGGCCTTACAACCCACCCAGCACCCCCTATATTTTTAACCTTCTGGAGCACCAGATCCAGATTTATCAACGCAATCTGGGTCAAACAATATGGGATTATAATATCTACCTGTAACGAGAAGATGGACTGTTGTGGTGTTTTATAATGTTTTGGACATTGCTCCACTGAACGCATGTGGAGCTGCATCCATGCCAGAATGACCCGCCGTGCATTCATTATTGAGCAAGTGTGATACAATAAATCAATATTAGCTGACATCCAGTGCTCTGTTTTGTTACTCTAGCATTATATGATGCTTTTGTTCTAATTGTTTCCCCTCAAATAATTGATGAAAATAAAAATATATTTAAAAGATTATTTAATTTAGTTATATGTTAACCCACGTAGCATGAACTGCAGAGTAATCCCACTTACTGAAACACCCATAGCCTCACTATTAGCCGTTAGCCCGAACCGTGCAGAGAGCAGGAGCTATCACACTTAC
>JAOXYM010000007.1:19470471-19485564 GCA_028567055.1 Leptatherina wallacei | reverse complement strand
TGCCAAGATTTAAATGATATATCAGAGAATTGTTTAAGATTGGGAATAAAGTGCATAATATGTCTCCTTTAACAATCGTCGTGCAGTGTTTCTACTCAAAAAATGTGCATTATGTTACTGTTCAGGGCTGTCATATTATATACTTTTGAAATGAGGGAGTGTTTTCACATGTAGCTTGGGGCAATGTTTCTGAATGGTGTACAGCCTGAAAGGCAAAGCAGTCAGAAATGTGCTGCACTGTTGCAGCATTTGAATGGAATAAATGCTTGTTACCCTCATCGTCCATCACGACTCAAAACGCCAGCCAACTTATCAAACCATATCATGTTGCGTATAATTCATGCTAGACCTGCTGCTTTTCTTTCGGCCATCCATCCAGCATTTTCCAAAGTTGTTGGTATTTGCCTCTTTCTGACCTTTTCTCAAACAGAAGTAAGAGATCAATCACAGACGAAGCTCTAAACAAGCACGCTGTTCAACTCCAGTGTTTATTTACACTAATTAGAACACTTCATTGTCAAGAGAGTTGCCTGGCAGTGTGCGTAGATCTCTCTGCCTGGATATGTGTGTGTGTGTGTGTGTGTGTGTGTGTGTGTGTGTGTGTGTGTGTGTGTGTGTGTGTGTGTGTGTATGTACTGATTGAGCTCAGCAAGCCCACAACATGACCACTTCACCTAATACAACAAAACAAAGACACCTTATCTGCTCTTTACAAAAGATGGAAAATTACGTATTTTACTGAGTCGATGATAACGCACAGCACAAAGCTTTGCTGAGAGTAGCAGCAGATGCTTGATGGTTCAAAGGTTTTGAAAATTATGTTAAGAGATGACTGTTTTAGACAGCTCCACTCCTCAAGGTGTCTGAATTGAGTTGCCAATAAAGTGATGCTTAAAGATGACAGATGTAGGCAAAGCCTTTAAAAATTTCGACTACACAACAGTTTCATCACTTTTATTTCCTCATTTCATGATCATGATAGATATCACAGAGCATCACAGAGTTCAGTCCCCAATGAATAAAGCAAAAAAAACAAATGTGATTGAGTGAAAGGAAAAAGGCCCTCATCTCTTTCTCACTGTGGCAGATTATTTCTCTGTGAGTTCCTTTCTGGAAGTGAGATACAGATGGAGGACAAGTTATAGAGTGAAAACAACTTATGGCTTAAAATGGCTTGGGAATCCATGTGCTATTACAACAGGTGTCTTAGCACTGACTCTTCAAGTCTCTGTAACTGTAGCTCTGGAATAGATCCGCTTTCTTCCCAAAGATATCCTCTCATTTGGTATTTTTGATGATGCAGTGTATAACACATTAGTCATTTTCATATTCATTATACCATTACTAGCTATGTTTGCAAACGAAGCAATTTACCCGATTAAGACCATAGTTTCATTTGGTCTCTGTCATGTGAACAGCATTTTCTGATTACCCTAGTCCAGAGGTGACCAACTCTGGTCCCTGAGAGCCGCTGTTCTGCAAGTTCTAGGGGTTTCCCTGTTTCATCACACCTGATTCAAATTAATGAGTTACTGTGCAGAACTTAATAATTTCTTGCATCCATTTCATTTGAAACAGGTGTGTTGGAGTAAGGAAAGATCTAAAATTTGCAGGACAATGGCTCTTGAGGACCAGAGTTGGCCACTCCTGCCCTTGTCTGAACTAAGGTCATATTCAGAGTAAGCTATAATCAAGTTAAACTATGTTATTGTGATCTCAGTTGATGTATATTGTACATGCTCTGTATTGGGATTATAACATTTGACTGGAGTTTCACATATGTTGCTTTATAGTGTACCTAGGCTCCAGAGTTGCCAGCTCTGCTTATTATTAGTTTTTTTTTTTTTTTTTTAAGAACACTGTAGGTTCATTCTGGGCTTGGTTTTATATATCAGGTTGCAGAGTTCTGTCGCATGATCTGGCAAAGCTGAGTCAGGTGGAAAACAGGGAGGCTGCTTTAAAAAAAGAAGAAGCACTTTTTAGGGAACAGAGGAATCTGAATCGGCTAAGGCTCCTTGTTTGGAGGGATACAGTGGGGCACAGGCATTGCAATTACATAGGGGAAGATTATGTGGTTGTGATTTATTAATTAAGTATTCTCTGTAACATGTAATCAGGACTTCAATTGTCATATCCTTTCTTCAACTTATGTACATTTTATAGTCCAATGTCATCTTATTCAGATTTAGATATAGTGATCAATCACCCTTATGATAACAACTGGCCAGTTATTTATATAAATCACACATATAAGCCACATGATGGTCCATGTCATATACATGGCAGTATTGACAATAACATCACAACCTCACACACGCCCACTAACATGTTGTCAATGTGCAATTTCCATACAAGACAATACAAAGCTTGCTTTGATAAAATGCTCTCTATATGAAACCCTGAACAACAATGGAACCATTCTCCATAAATCCAGATGCTCACTGATTTGAATTTCCAGGTTCAGTGACTTCGAAACAAAACTTTGTTAGAACAACTAATTGTATCTTGTTTTTTAAAATCAGAGTAACACTAATCAATATGAGACATTGCTGCAATTTGTTTTAAATGACTGCTTACTCACAAAATACTGTGCTACCTGACTCTGACTTTTTAAATTCACATCATTCCTCTAGTTCTTACAGTTGATCAATAGTTGTGATCAGAAACAAATCTTTCTCACTCAAAAGGCTAAAGATTAAGCTCTGAGCTCCAATCATGCAGTCTTTGAGATAGAACTGCAGTACATGTATTCATGGTCACAAGTTGCGTTTAGACAATTTTAGAAAAAATGGAATATGCATTTATCTTCAATTCAGCTAACTTTTTCTTTCTATTCAAGTGTCATCTTTCAGATTTGCGTATAAATTCAATTATGCAGAGATGTTTTGGACTGTATATTACTGTGTATTTTCAAATCTAAATGCTTTCTGCTTTTATTTTTTTTATTTTTATTTTTTATTTTCTTTATGTTAGCACCCAACTAAGCTCCTGCTTTAAGTATTGCTTATACAAAAGATGTCTTACTCTGGTCCTTGAGCATCACAGTCCTGCAGATTTGAGATATTTCCTTGCCACAACACACCAGATTCAAATAAAATGGATGCAAAAACTGTTGTCAAAGTTCTGCACAATGACCCATTAATTTGAGTCAGGTGTGTTGATGCAGGGAAACATAAAAAATTGCAGGACAGTAGCTTCTGAGGACCGGAGTTTGACATCCCTGGCTTATTCTATCTCAATCATAGGATCCCTGTTATCCGAAAAAAAGCAGTCATATCTGTAAGGGCTTTACTGTTGTCCTACAGTGTGTACAGATGGCCAGTGACAGACACACCAGTATAAATGATGATTAATGGCATCAACATTTAAAAATATAGCAGTTGGCAACATGTGCAGCTTAAGAATAACACCTCAGTTGGAGTCACAGCTGAAGAAAAAAAGGACTTTGGGGAAAAAAGATTAGAGCATGTTCTTAAAGTCTTTCATCTTTGTTTTACAGCCAGTACACACTTTAGTTGGAATCGACTTAAAGTGGCCAAATGGTTGTAGCGATATACTGTATGCCTTGTTAGGGCTACAACACAGCACTCTTTTAAGATCAGCAGTGTTTGAATCAAATATTAACTCCCGGTTCTGGCACATTGCTTTCTTGATATTTTTTTCCATGACTTTGGTCTTTGGTACTGTCTATTTGATAAGCAGTTTGTCAGCAGGATGACTCAAAAAGCTCTCGAAACAGATTTGTATAAAAATCTTACTCAAGGCAGGCCATGACTCAACTTAGATTTTATTAAGTATTGATGTTGATCCTGAACTGGATCTTGATCCAGGAAATTTTTATTCAGCCATGGTGGTGGTATGAAAACTTGGACTGTCCTGTGTGGGAAGTGAGGCAAAGAAAACTGTGTGTTTCCAGTACCAGACACTTTTTTCTGTACATGAGTTCACAACACATTCATGTACACATGTGGACTGTGTGTAGCTCCTGCTTCAGAACATGCTGCAGTTGTAGTAATTGCTTCTTTTTTTCTTTTTTCTTTTTGAAGGTCCTTTGATAACAAATGTAAGAACTTGTGCTTTAGGTGTTTGGCTGCTGAAGGACAGTCAATTTATTCATGTCCATTCCCAGTGTCCTCAGCAGCCCAGCACCCCAACTCTCCCTCAAAGAACACAGAACAAAGGGCATATTCTGTCACATGAGAATGGAAGGGAGATAGAAAGTGTGTGAGCATGTGTGTGAGTGAGGGTGCATTAACCTCAAAGTGTAGGGAATCTTTTTGCACGCATTTCATTGAATGGCCCTTGTGTGTTTTATATGTGTGTGTGTGTTCTATGTGAACTCCCCTGACTTGGGGGGAATACCCACTAGATATTAAGCCACACTGTTCTCTGTAAAACTTTGTCCTGCACAAAGGGCCCATTTCACGCTCGGCTCTTTAGAAGCTTATACATCAAAAATGTGACTGGGTGGGTTGAAGTTTGCATTGTGACTGAATTGCTTCAGGCTTTTTGTCCTACGTTTGACTCATGGGAACTAGGTACTGCTGAGACTGGAGAGTCTCATATGTCTGTTTTCAGTCATATCATCGTATTAATTCCCACATTATGAACAGATAACATAAGTGTGAAGTCATTGCAGGTAATTTTGGTGTCAGTTTTGGCTGCGTCATGTCCCTATAGGAAGATTTACTTTGCAGGTCAGCCCTGGCACTTCAGCTGAAACTGTTGTCAGTTTCCTCCCACTGGGTAGCATTCTCCCTGGCCACTCGACTCTTGCAAAAACCAGTGTTGAAGTGTTGAAGCAATGCTACGAGCACTATTTCCTCAGAGCAGGAACAACCCGTGCACTTCTTTTGATAAATGAGGTATGCAAAACTATTTTCTGAGGACCTCCCCATTCTATTGAGATTGTTGGAGGAAGTGCAAATCAGGATTCTTTTATTTGCTGAGGAGATTTCAGAAACTTTCATCTGACATTGTCTTTCACTTCTACCTAAGGCTGCTCTCTCATGCACTTGTTCAAAAGTTGGGCTATATGCTTCATACTTTACAGAAATTGCACTACCTATCCATTTCTGAATGTTTTTGTTTTTTAAATCTCATGTTGCGTCAGTGATTTAATCACAAATGAAGAAGTAGACTAATATTTGACATGTGGTCTCAAAATGTTCATAAAGGATTGTCTGCAGCCTTTCTGCAATAGTTTTAGACTGAGATTAAGCCTTCAGGTTGCTTCATAACTTTAAGGGAAAAAAACAATGGGGATGCACTTCAGACATTAGCTAACAAGGGTTGCTGCAAGTTTCCAATTCTATTCAATGCTCCATTGAAGAGGAGGATACAGAGCCTCCAGCAGAACCAGACTTAAGGTCTTTGGCTTGTTCAGGAGTTGGATTTTATCCCCAAAATCCATTCTAACTTTAAATACTACCATGCTAGGATTTTATCTCCTTTGGGCCTGTTTGTAGCTTAATTTGTTTTTTATATCATATTTAAGAGAAATGTCATTTTTTTTAAAGAAAAAAGAGGAAGTTTTTTCCCCCTAAAGTTTATACTCATTCTGAAGGCAATATTACACAACCATTTTCCCATTTCATAGTTCTTTTCCTTTCATAAAATAATTATATTTCAATGCAGTCTAAGTACTTGGCACATTAAATACATTTTCATCTGTACCATAGCAGAAGTTAATTCATATTTTTGTATTTTGTTTTACTGAAATGTTTGTTTTTTTAAATCCTAAATCCATGGCTGGTTGCTGTTTAACAGAATTTTTACCAGATAACTTCAAGCAACATTCACAAAGTACATCAAATTGTCCTCCAAAACATCACCATATGTGCATACATGTATGCTTTGTAAACATGATCTCACTTCAAGTTTTTTTGTGCCAGAAATTGGCTGTATCCTTTCCCTTAGCTCATAACATCACATTTCTGCTTGCATGTATGCACACTCAGCCTCCATATATTTATGCATATTCATATGTTTCCCTCTTCACATAATTAGCCATCCATAATATTCTACTTTGCTCTACTTGGCAGTGTACCCGCTCTCCTTCATGCCTCCTTTTTCTGTTCCTTGTATCACTTTTTTTTTTTTTACATTGAGCTATGTAAATCTGGGCCCCATTGGACTTTGTGTCACATTTTGTCATTTTTCTGGAGAATGCAATAAGTTGCATGAATTGCGGTCATGTTCTGGTTGAAGTGGAAAAAATGTTCCCATCAGTCCTACTACTCTTGCCACTCACTACAAGTTGGATAAGTTGGAGGATTTTTCAAGGACAGGAAGAACAGCATTCATATTCATGCGTTGTAATGTAAACGATTACCCAAAGGATTTCAGCAGCAGAAATATTTCCTCGCGATACATTTCTTTAGCCCGTCTTTTATGGAAAATGTATTTGCCAGGTTGCACAGGAGGACTGTTTGAACATCAAAACCAGTGTTTCAGTAGTTTTGGTTCCGTAATTCAGCAAAATGTATCAGTTAAACTTACAGACCCATAGAACATGTAGAATTGTATTAGCACAGACAGAAACTGGAGCAATATTTGAGTGGCTGCATGCTGCAACACATATTGGTGAAACTTTGCTGTGTAAGGCTTCTAATAATGCTACAACAACTGAAGACAAGCTGATGATGCATTATTTAAAGATTTGTCTTCTTTCAGTCATCCTGTCTTCTTTGCCTCTTCCTCTGTGATGAAACAGGCAGTGCTCTACTTTGCTCCAGCAACAAATCAATGACAATATGTCTGATCAAAGAATGGGTCACAAGCCTAAAATACTGTCAGGCAATGAATAAAATATTTAGATGGTGCAGAGGAAAACAGTAGAGCGAGATCAGAACAAAAATGGGAACTGCAGGAAGCACTGCAGGAAGAGGGAGAAAAACAAGATGACTCCCACTCAGTAACCTCCTCCTCCTCCTTCTCTGTGAGATTTGTCTGATGTGCTCTGTTTAAGTACATTTCTTTTATTGTTTGTTTCTTCCCCTTTTCACTTTGAGCATATTTCCATCCTCTAGAACTCCTCTTCATCTCCCTCGCCAGTGTCCATCCTTTAAGTCTCCTTGGCCCAAATATCATGCTCAAGTGTTGGTTCACAAATCCAAGTGTTCTTTCCCTTTTTTTCTCAGGTCTTGTGCATTTTTTTTTCTTTTAGCTGTGCACTCATGTTGGAGATTTATAGAGGATGAGAAATTACTCATTTATTTTGCTACACAAAGTTGGTGTGCACATCAAAAAGGAAAGAGTTCAGCTTGGTCTTAACAAATAAGAAGCTTATTAATGATGTAGCAGAACTGAGCCAATGTTGATATGTTGCATTCAGGCTACGCTTTCATCTGTGATGAGATACTTGTCATTAGTGCTGTTTGCTGTTGTGCTTTGAAAATAAACAATAAATAACTTCAAACTCTACATGTATACTTAATATTACCTTTCATTGTTACCTTGTACTGCTTAACTGTTTCAAGGTCTGAAATCTGAATATAATCTTTTACATTTGCTAACTAGACCTCTTCCTTTTGGAACATCTGCTCTGCTTCACATTGCAGCTGTTAAAAGGGAAACTTTGCTATGACTGTGGACAAGGAGGTACACTATAAACAAAAGATTTAAACCAGCATTTGATGATGAGCCTCTGGCATGTCTTTGGAGGAAGATCATATTTTAAAGACATGGCGTATGGGGAAAATGATGCAGCTCCAACTTAACACTTATCTCATAGAGCTGCAGATGAAGAACATCCAGTAGCTGGAAGATGCCTATTAAGCTGGATTATCTGCTAAATAAACGTTGGCTGACCCAGAATGATTATCTGCTAAACACTTGTGGCACTGCCAAAAAGTCTATGGACTTTCATAGTCATTTGTTTAAAATTGCATTGTGAAATCAAAAGATGTGATAGTGATGATAGTTATGTATAAGATAAAGATTCAACCCAGAATGGAAGTGTTGGCACAGGCATGGTCTTCATAATAAGTCCCTTATCAAATACAAATATAAAGTGATGAGAAACTGAAAGACAAGGCTATTGAAATGAGGTGTTTTGAGATCATGGTTTTTGAGTGTGGCTGATGAGGAAATCTTATGCAGACTGTCTTTGTCAGTGCATAAAAGATGGTTTTGTTGGCTGTCTTAAATAAAGCTCAACAATTTGAATAATACTTGCTTATGATGGCCTGTAAACAAGATATTTTTGTTCATCAAGCAGCATCGCAGTTCAAATTAGACTCATGTGATAAGCACTTCCATAAAATGAGGCTTCATTCAGAGGAAGATGAATGAAGACGTGCTCCACAGTAATGATGCCCCAGTGAGTGTTTTACCACATAGAATAGAACAGCTGCTTGGGAGACCGCTATTGTTGCTGTCAGATTGGATCTATCATTAAAGCAGGCAAAATATGCACCTTCTACAACGACATAAACACCGTCCTGCGTTTTGCAGCCTAATTATTTTTCTGTTGTTTCTGAGGAACAGACCGCTGCTGATAAGATCTGTTGCATGTCTTACTACCTCTTTGTTGAAAGAAGGGTAAAATGAACAAGGAGCATTGAGTTTATAGGATGTGTTGTTACATGTGCCTCCAACAGCCCCCTGCATCTGTATTTACACAGCGTGTTTGAGAAGCTGATGCCGGAATGATTCATGCTTTTCAGAGCCAGTGTCATATTAAAGCTGCTCTTCCACCTGACTGCTCAAGGTCAGACTGCTCCAAGACAGAATTACAAATACAGCAGAGGATTTTCTCATTAGCATTAAAAATTGCGCTTCATAAAACCTAAACTGGGAATAGCTCTCCACAAATTTACATCAAAGCTGTCAGGATATGTCACAAACCATATGTCAAGAGTTGATTTGCATTTTCAGGACTGTCATTTTGCTTATAAAAGGAATACCACCTCAACAACAATGTAGCTGAGGAGGATATTATCATAAGAGGGTAATGCAGTTCTGCTGCTGTATAGATGAATTCAACAGTTCCAAACGATTTGAACTGTCTGACTTTGAGCCAACTTTGTTAAGTTGGAGATTTTTAGTTAAAAAGCAACACCCATCTTTGAGTTTAGTGCTACGAAGAGCCATGGAGCTGATAATTAAAGGTGCATCCTACTGAAGAATGAAGTCGGCAGTCATTAAGATGAGAGGTTCTGCTTCTTTGAGCACTACAGAGGACCTGGTCATAGATGGCACCACATTACAGATGAAATTGGTTATGAACCACAAGGCTCAGTTTATTAAATGGCTGAGTTCATATTTGTCATGTATAAAACTGAGGATGTGATGTGTAATTGCTGATCACTCATGGCTGCTACCTTTAGAAAAGTGCAGATGTGGTAATGAATGCTGCTACAGCTTTGAGACAGCTCATTTTCTCATGTGTCCCCTTTTGCTTGAGCACCTTGTTCCAAATCTTGCAAAAACATCTATCATGTCCCCCCAAATAATAAAGCTCTGTAGTCTTGTAATTTAGTCTTCTCAGGTCATTCATCAATCTGAATGAGTAACCAACAATGTAATTTCTCAGCCTCATTTAGAAAAGTTGATACAATCACTGACCATTGGTTGTATTATTTATTGGACAGCCTTGTTAGTGTCTGGACAAGACAGAGGGGAAGTTCATATATCGCAAGCTTTTTTTCTCTTACATTTCAATATTGTCTCCCAGCTGACACTATCAGAAATTAAATGGAGATTTATAAAATTCTATCTACGGGTAGCCAATATAGCCTGTAAGTAGCTGGTTACAGTGTTTAACCGAAGGAGAGAAAACACTGAAAAGAGCATTGTACCATCATAATGGAATGCAGCTCATGAAAATGTATTCCCAGAATACATTAAAACATATTCTCCTATTCACTTAAAAGTACACACCATTTATTTTTAAAGCATAATACATTAATACTGCAATAGTGGTGTTTAAAAAAGAAACATGTTATAGCTTACATCATGCTGAGATAAATGCTGATGGTTGACGTATGTACACTGTCCACAACCTGTTGTGACTGAGGTCATACAAGGAAACAGCAAAGATGTGTGAGTTTCCTTGACTTGTTGTATAGCTGATAATGAGCGTGCATATCCAGCTCATGTGCGTGCACTGTGTGACCTGAGAGAGAAAGCCAAATCACTTCCTGAACCATTTCAAGCTGCATTATATGAGCTTGTTACCAAAAGCCTACTGTAGTTGTAGAAAATGAGTTTCTTGGGATTTGTGTGACAGCAGCTTTACCATACTTTGAGTTGGTTGCAGACAAAAGAAAATAATTCATTTTCTTATCTTTACCAATACTAACACTGTCACCAGCTTTTAGTCTGGTCTGCTCTTTCAAAGTCTTGGCAGTCAATTTACTTTCTTTATTTGAAAACTCCAAGATTCCCCTCCATAACATCAGCAATAGCCTTAGCCCAGGCAGGATAATTGAAAAAACTGGACCAGTCATCACTCTAGTCCTTTTATTTGAACCAAACTGTGTCTGCGATATTCAAAACTCATTAGCCCTTGTATGTTACACCACTGACACCTTCCTGTGTGAGAGACCCCTTTTTAGCATATTAATAACTGTTTTGTGATATCCTTGAAAAAGGAAACATTTAAATGAGATCGAGATAGATGGGGTAGGGTAAAATATTCAGTGGTACAACTACATTTTAAGTGGGTTTATGACTATAAAGTGGTCCCCTGCAACCACAGACCTGCTATATAGGAATGCTGTCAGGCAAAGCGAAGGACAGCTGCGGTCCAGATCAATTTGTGCAAATATTTGCTACTGTAGATAACTGATTGGATTGGTTGGATTGTTTTGATGGCCAACAAGAAACTATGATTTTAGTACTGGACTGAAACCAAAACTAAAATCGCAATGTCTCGTCTCCTTTTTTTCCCCATTGTGATTCATCCCGGTGCCACCCTTGCCACTGTCTCATATCAAAAAATTTAGTTTAAATTTAGCCACACAATCTTGATTTACATGACTTCCATGGCAAGGCAAGGCAAGGCAAGTTTATTTGTATAGCACATTTCATGTACAAGACAATTCAGAGTGCTTTACATAAAACATTAAAAGCATTACAGCAGGGTGCAGAAGAAGCATTAAAAAGTACATAAAAGAATATAGAGACACAAAATCATATTATTTCCACTATTTCCATGGTGGAACAACAGAGGTTCAGGGACACCAAAGGTATGCAACTGAACCAAACTTTTTGTTGTTCCACAGTTTAGAAATTTTCCATCATGTCGTGGTTATGTAATAGTATTTGTGTACAAACAGGTTGAAGTGTGGTAGATTTACATGAAGTGGATTTTAATAGTGCACCAGTAAAGATTTCTTAATTAGTCATGTTCTTAGTGTTTATTATTCTGCGGGACCCAATGAAAATTCTCATGGAAGTGTATTGTTTAAGTATTGTAGTTGACATATATACACATGAGAGTGAGATGGATACACATAATTTACTGTATGTGTTCCATACTTAATGTTAACTTTTATATTTTCTCAGTATTTTCTGCTGATCATTTTAGACTTAGAATGTGGACATTTATAAGTACACTTTGTTAGCACATAGCAGAACAATTTAAATATGATGAAAAAAGTTATTTTTATTGGCTCAAAACATTAGAGCTTTTAACACTGTGAATCCCTTCACCTTTTGTCTGATGATAGGCTCGTAATTATCCCAATTATGCAGCTCTGACCACGAGGTCTCTCTAAGAGACAAGCTGAGCCGTAACATCTCTATTCAAACAGGGTATTGTTATTGAAGTTCAATCCCTTTCTGCCTCTTACCAGAGGATATTTAGAGCATATATAAGACCTGCAATAAATAGACAAAATTCCAGATATATTTTTGGTTTTTATTTTCTTTGACCTCCTAGTTAACTTCCTTTCTAACAGGAAGAGTGGTGAGCTAGTACCAGCATTTTTGTAAGTAGTTTCAGAATGACAAATGGAAAGTTGTAGAGGCAGTCCAGAAAGGAAGTCCTGCTGTTATGATCTTCACACATTGATGACAAACCTGTTTCCAAGTAAAATTTTCCCATTAAGTGAGAGGACTTCTTTGACATCAGCTCTAACGATGCATATGCTAACCCCTTGTTTTTATTGCCACACCTGTTTCTTTTTTAAGAAGGCAAATGTTCCACTCACAGTAAACACACTGAAGAGTTTGCTTCTGTGAAAAAAAGAGATTGAATTATATTTACATTTCATTTTAAAATGTATGTGAAATGTTATATTACTTAAAATACAGTTGTCACAAGTTAGATTTCTAGCCGTTGCTAATTAAAGACTTTATCCTTCTGCCCTCTACATGGTGAGGCGTCATTAAGATGTGTGTTTTGTGGACTTGTGAGAAGATAAACAACATACAGTGACGTATCTGGCATGAAAAGTTAAGAGAGGCTTAGCACACTACAGCTATAAGCAGCATCTAATTATTTTGTGTTGCATATGGTAAAACCTGATTTCGGGCAGTCTTAACCAAATCACATAAAATGGCTAAAATGGCACTCAAAATTATGTTTTAATGTAAATCAAGAAAACAACATTTTTTATGCATAGCATTGCAAATAAAGGGTCACTAAAAATGGTCACTCACCAGAGTTCATTTCATGAACAGAAATGATGCACATCACTCTTTCATCTTGGCAAACTTGTCAATAACCCTTCTGTCAAAGTCAAATAATCCATGAATGAATTCATTTTCAGTGGACAGCATAACCGGTGCATTTAACCTCTGCTGCCCTGTTGTGTTTCTTCTAAATGTCTTGATCCTTTTCAGTGTTAAAAAGTTTCTATCTGACTCGACTGTGGTTCTTGTGTTGTGATAATGATTTTTCAGCAGTGACACAGTCTCAGATAAGACATCCTGTAGGTTGTTGTCATAAATTAACTGCAGCAAAGACAGAGTATTTCTGCAGGCATATCTGAGTGACTGTACAGTTTCTAGCTTCAATTATTTCCAATTGGCCAGATTTTGGTTGCAGATTTAAATTCAGGACTTGGAAATTATTTGCTGAACTTGCTGAAGAGTGCAGTCCACAAACTGTGCAGCTATAAGGTGATCGTTCTTGCAAAAATCTCTCCTCCACCTGAGCTTTTTTCTCTCTTTCATCGGCGATGTCATCAACTTTTTTTCTTAGTTGACCCACCCTGTCTCTGAAGCTGTCCATGGCAAAGTTGGCCGAGTCATCGATATTTCGTCTTTTCAGTGGGTTATACAAGAGGTCCACTTCTGGCATCAGCTGGTAGAAAAACTGCAAAAACTGTAAAAATGTCTCATTCTGTAAGTGCATGTCAAGACTATTTGCCTCACAAATGGTAACACTTTAAATTTAGGCTATATCAAAAAATCTACTTCATTCATTTTTTGTCTTGTTTGCTAACAATGTTAACCAATGCTAGCTTGCCAAAACCGTAAACGTTTATCACATCCTGACATATGTCATTCCAATTTTTTAATTGGATAATCTCAGCCATAAATGTGGCCTACGTCTGTCTACTGAGAGCATGTTGGACATGCGCACCAGGATTTCAGCAGTTCATTACTTAAACAAGACTACTAAGCTTGTCAGCATTCTGGGCAAAGACTTTGGATTATACATAAATGTTTATAACAGAATCATCTTGGTAACAGAATTTGTCTTTAAAGAGTATTATTATTCTTTATAGATTATTACTGTATAAAGACCGAGTATGTCCCCCATAACTATTTTAAACCAGCATAGAGCTCCACAGCAACATCTGTTGGGACCAGTCCTCACATGCAGAGACGCCACAGACTATGTGGTATTTGTCGGAGTGGAAATATGGGATACTTTACTCAAACAGACTTTAGGGTTAGCGTTGAAATATCTGAAATTAACTTGGGATGATTTTGCTTGTTCATGTTGAAAATTGTTGTAGAACACAAGTTTGTGCTGAACACATTTGAAAAGCTACATATTTATAACATCTGGCTATAGATGCTATAATGTTTAACTGTGAGTGGTTGAAAGACACTGCAGGGAAAAAGAGCAGCTTTATTAGCCAGCTGCCACTTCTCTTTGGATGGACAAAGGTAAGTGCGTGGATGTCTTCAGTCAGAAATGCATTCGAGGGGTTAGGATGTAATGACATAAATTACAATAAAGATTGTAAAGGAGACCAAGAGTAAAATATATTTAAGTTCTGTCATCAAACCATCCAATTTAATCACAGATTACTTCTGAGGTTGTTGTGAAGAAGGTCGTAATTGTCAAACAGGTTGATATAAAATGTTCCTAACAGCTGTCTTCTTGTCAACCTAGTTATGTCTTTTTCCTTATTTCTCTACATTGCCCGAGATGTTCTGTATGTCTACAAATTCAAGAGAACTTCTGGGAACTTGGTGTTTATATCAGTGTTGATAGGCCTAAATATATCTCTGTAGTTGCACATAATGAAATGGTGCAGGTGATCTGGCATGTAACGGATCAAAGGAATACCCCGCGTGTCTCACAACTGGATTGTATTCAGATGCTGAGGTAAGTGTTTATAAAGTTTCCAAAGATGGAAATCGGCAGTTCAGCAAAAGTCCTGAAGTTGAATTTGAGGATTATTTGAAGAGAATATCCCTTAAAGTCTGAAGCATTACAGCATGACAGTGACTTCAAAATACACTACTGATCCCAAAAAAGTGCCTAGATATTAAAATTGCATTGCCAGAACTTATTCTAGTAAATGGTTTATTTTTCAGTTTTAGACTTACTTTTTCCTACATCAGATCTTCTTGGGGTTTAGGCATGTTTATTGGTTAAAGAAAAAACTCCAAAAGTACTGCTTCATGCGTTGCTTACATGTACTGACACTGACGGCATAACAGAAAAATATTGTATTCTGCTTATGCTTGTCATTTTTGAAAGCATAAGATTTGCAGTGGTGTGGGAACATTTACTGTTTCTAGTTGCTAATTGGTATGATGGCTCAAACAGACAAATTTCAGCTAGGAATACAGCAGATGGTAAATATTTGCTCTAAATGGACATCCATCCATTTTCTGTACCGCTTAATCCATGCAGGGTCACGGGTGGGCTGGAGCCTATCCCAGCAAGTATCAGGC
>JAOXYM010000007.1:19437122-19458172 GCA_028567055.1 Leptatherina wallacei | reverse complement strand
CGCCCCGGGAAAATTGTAATGTGAACACAAACAAATCAGGCGGTGTGGTGCTGGGCTGGGCTGAGTAGGTGCTAGTGCGAAAGGGGCACAAGAGAACCAGGTCAGTCTGCTTGAGTTACTATGCATTTGTCCAATTATTTTTTATTTTTTCTGTGTTGAAGATAATATATCTTAGACTTGAAAATGTATTTTATTTAGTATCAAAAGAACAGAAGTACAGAGCCTGAAGAAAAAAATAATGTATAGTCTGTGTTATTCTACGTAAAGTATCCTCCAGTCACATCAGCAAAACATCCTTTGTACACTTTCTCACCCTTGGATAGTGTTTGATTTTTGTTACATGCACAATAAGTCACAGAGAAAACACAGCATAAATCATTTAAAATGGCTACACAGATGTTGGTTTAATCTCAATCTCAAGCTAAATTTACCAACTCATTCTCATCTATAAACTTGCCCGAGAGTCTGCTGCATCGGTTTTGAATGTAGAGGGAACATAATGGTAATGCAGAATATATATAAGAGAGGGCCTCCTAACTCTTAACCAGGATTTTTTTTCCTAACTTTAACCAAGTGTGTCGCAGCAGTCTAGTGACAAAGAAAAATAAGTCAAAGACAAGCATGGGAAATGAAAAACTGCAAATGAAATATGATATATTGAAAGGATTACATCATAATCTGAAATGCTGAAATAAATCATGTGTTTTGGAAAGAAGGTGTCTTATTTTATTGAAATGAGCCACAATCAGCATAAATCACAAGAGGGAGATGATTTCTGATTTTGAAAAGAAAGGAAACTAGAGATTATTTTGATAATAGCAGCACATTCTGTCAGCATATTGATGTTCCAATTCATGAATACTCAATAGACATCAGCTATAATATTAGGTAGGTTTCCAGCACTTGTTTGGATGACAACCAGCCTCAAAGTTTGAATTTATTTTACACATTTTTGACACTTCATGCTTTAATAGCACCTATCCTGGTAGTACTCAGCAATAGTAATCCTAATAGACACACACACACAGCTCACTCAACAGAGGGAGAACAGAATGAAAGTACACAATAAACTTTTTTTCTTTCATTTTTCCCAAATCTTGTTTTCACAATGCCCACACTTTTATTACCCTCAGGTCCAGTTGACCTGAACACCACATGTAATAACTTTGTAGATGGGTACACAGAGTGCTCTCAACAAAATGTGTTTTTTGACATGTCCACAGAAAACGAGCCTGAACCATTTGGACTCAGGTTGAAAATATAATGAATATGATCAATTTTCTTTTAGCAAAGATTGAAAAGAGGTCAGTGTAACTTGAGCAGCTCACGGGAGTTGAACTCATGTGACCAGTGAGTACCACAGACTGTGATCATCAAAAGACAGGTTTCAGGTTTGCAATGCATCATCTACACTACACTCACAGTATTAGGTGCAATAAAAGAACCACTCAAACCCAGAGATGCATGACAGCTTTTTAAAAAATCATGAGGGTGTTTGCTGCTGAACTGAGAATTGTGTAATCCAATGAGAATACGAAGGTTTTGCAACCAGTATATAATATGAATTATGAATTAAGGGAAATTATACTACCCACTATTCATGATGTGATGACCACAACAATGGTATTTCAGTGTTGCCTAGTTTTTCTTGGACAGTTTGTTGGATTTCTCCGATATCATCTCATAAATAATATCCCTGACTTGTTTGAAACCTTTAGCAATCAGTCCATCATTAAAAAAGGGACAGGAGAGGGTTAGGTGATCAGCTTGTTCATTGTGAATTGAGCTTGAATGGACATTTACGTCCACATATCTTGTGAGGATGGAAATTTGAACATGTTTTAATGATCACTCGTGTATATATGAAAATGTTCATTTGTAATTAAAAGATTAAACTCTCCTCATTAGGTTTGCCATCCAGTATGAGCTCTCCATTTTGTTCTTAGGTTTCCTTCCATTCCCTTCCACCTCCATATCTCCATACCTGCCCTCTACTTCTCCCCTTTTATCTCCTGCTTTAATCGGGCATCTCATCACAAGCCCAGGAGGATTGGGGGGGGGGGATAATGAGATAAGACCTGTACGTGTTTACTCGTTCTGATTTACATTGAGCTCTCCCTGTCTTTCTCTGTCTGACCCATATTTCTTCCTATACCTCCTCCGTCTTTTTGCGTAATTTGTCTCCCATCTTCCTCTCAGATTCTCTCTCTTTCCTACCGCAGTGGCCTGCCTCCTGCAGTAGGATATGCAAGCTTTGTTAAACGCTAATCAGTGTTATTATCTGCTCAAAACCAGCAAGGCTTTAATTCCCAAACTGCACTGTCTGATGTTTATACAGAAACTAATCATCATGCCGGTCTGTCAGTGATCTTTGATCAAAAGTACCCTCAGTGTATCCTTCCCTTTATATCACTTCCCAGTCTGAGAACCCGCAAACATCTCAGTTCTTATTCAGTAGAGTTATCCGAACAAAAAACTTTATATATGATAGAAAATGTAATGTGCAGACAATGGGAAGCATAAGGCAAAGTGATTTATTGATGCCGTGTGAAAGACATAAGATCAGTGAGCCTTTTTTAAATAATCCTTAACACTATCTGTGTTCCCCAGGAGGAGTGAGGTACTTGCCTTACATTATACACCAAATACACCATTATAAACAGAACTCTGATGCTGTGAAGTGACTTTTAGGGTGCATTCACAGCTAATAGTCTGCTAGACTCAGTACATTTGGGGATTTGGTTCGATTGGGGGTTGCAACATTCAGCAAGTTTCCTCAAACAAATTGGACCTTTTGAACAACTTTCTCGCCCTTGCCAGAGGCAGCACTACATCAAATGCTAGCGGTCTTGGGTTGACTACTTTTTGATCAGAAGTTCCAACATGTTCTTCCACATCTGACTGTTAGCCATTTCTACCCGCCTGAGCAGCCTATCATCCTATATGCCTGTATGTTTTGGTTGTGTTTGTTTACCCACAATGCCCTGCATTGAACCTCTGGTTGAACGCACAATGCTGTTGCTTTGTAGTCCGCTTCCTGTGTTTGGAACAATGACAGTTTTTAAGTGACTCTACACATTTTCAGATATCTGTAATTAAACAAGGAAATATGAAAACACATTAGAAGTTACCTCTACTTTTGGATTTTTAGATTATAAAATGAAAAAAAAATCATAAAATGCCCAGCATTAGATTATCAAGCACTATATGAATTCACACATCTTGCTCGGTATCTTATCTGTGAAGTCAGTTCAACATTAGATCTCCCTTCACAGTTCTCTGCTTTAACACAAAGAAAAATAAACATTATTAATTAATCTGGATGAAGAGCTGTGTGAGACCCACTGACGCACAACAAAAGAGTTGATGCTTGTGAGTCCTACTTGGGCAGTATTGCAAATTATTTGCAATCTACATGTATACACACACAAAGAAATCCTCCTCAGGGCTATAAAAACAAACTACCCAGTTTACAGCCTGCTGCTAATTTGCCACCTGGGTTATTGCACCAAAAGTCTACTTGTTGCATTATTGAATGAAAAAGCCCAGCTACTTTGATCCAACAGATCCTGACAGCTGACAACCAGCCTCATGTTCTCAAGCTGGTCAGCTGCTTAAGGAAAAGGCATAGATGTGACATTATGGAAAAATGTTATAGCTGGATTTGAATCCAGATTCCTGTATAAGGTCTCAGAAGGCCATGTTAATGTGAAAGCTTGTCAGATGAGGTTACGAAAGTGATTTTCAAACATTGGTCTGGGCTCCAGAGAGGATGGTTGCTGTTATGTGCCATGCTATTTATGTACTTTAGCCATAGTGGCCTTTTAATGAATTAAGTGTATTCTCTAGAGTCAGTTCCTCCTAAGTTACACTGACTTTCTGAAGCTGCAGTTTCCAGGATATTCAGCTCTTTTAAAAACCAGATTCAAAGTTGATCCCAGTTAGGCCCCTTAAAGGTCCTAAACACATCTGTAATGCCTCATATTATCTAATATTAATTATAGTGTAGACAACTACTGACTAGATAAAGACTGTAATTATGACAAATGATGTCAAGGGCCTGTAAAAAGTTGTTGAAAACACTCTTTGAACCTGTCCAATTATAGTATAAATTCCAAGCTTACAGTGTGAAGTACAAGTGGGGCCATTTGTCTGGATACTTTAAAAAAAAAAACTTAATTTTTTTTTTGCTTTATGGTGCAGTTTTGTTGTCTATTTTATTTCAATGTGTAATGCAGGAACAAACATGCTAAGCTTGCAGCTCATGAGTCACTGGTGCTTCCATCCAAATGACCTTGCAAAGAATGTGTTGGTTTGTTTTTCTCTCTGTATGTTGGTAGCAGCAAGCACAGCAGTCGTCACTCTTCAGAGTTTAGTCTATATGTCCATTAGCAGCCTGTGTTCGGCTCCAGTCTGTCTTGGTGTGGAGCCAGAGGGTGAAGAAGGCAATGTGACTGTGATAAGAAAGCCTGGGCAGTTTCTCTGCTGAGCAGACAGAGATATACACACACACACTATCACACACACAAGCACACACACACACAATGTTGCAAATCAAAGGACATGGTTTTATTTTATCAGATAGTTACTGGGTCTTCATTTTCTGTCAGCTCACATCTAATCTTCCCATAACTACTGCAGATCTGGCCCTGTCCCTGGTGTGATCTAACCTGTTCACTATCTAAATCCATTTTATGTCAATGCCAAACTAAGTTTAGAGGAAAGCACAAATTAACAGATTCAGCCATCTTACTTCAGGCTATATGTCTGTGTTCATCAGCTGCAACTTTTGACACTTAGTCTACAACTCGCAACACGATCCAGTTAACATTTTCTTAACTGAACTTTTATGAGCTTGAATGCCAACATTCATGAAGTTTTCATTGGCTGCAGTGCTCCTTTTGAGGAAGTTTTAAAGATCTTAGATGCTGAATGCAAAACAACAGCCCACTTATTTTTGTGTCACAAACTTGTGTATTTTCTGCATTCCTGGAAGTGAAACAGAATATTTATAGCCTGATTCTGTCATAAAAAAAAACACACACACACACATGGGGTGTGAAGTCTAATGGAAATCCAAGCTAGTAACTTGTTCTTGCATGCCAACGGTTATTTATTGATCTCTTTATGCGGACATATTTTTAAATCAGAAATAAGATGGCCAGAAGATTGTGCCTTTTGTTTTTGTAGTGCTGATACCTTTAATTTATAATGGCAGAGAAATGGCTGAAGACAGTTCCACTTACATCTAAATTAACAAATTAGAATTGAATAAAAAAAGATTATGAATATTCAAAATTAAATTAAAAAAAGATATGATTTTTGAGTTATATTTGGACATCACAACAGTGAGAAACATGCAGGCACAGAATGCAGAAACACCAGAATTTCTACACTGGCTCAAAGATTCCAAAATTCAGGGAACAAAGTTTTTTTTTTTTTTGTCTCCATTAGTGTTTTTCCTGATCACTTCATGTAGCGGTGGCCCACAGAAAGACTGGGGATGTACAATAAGTCCCTGATGAGCAGTGGGCTGGGAGAGGAAAGAGGAAGAGAGGAGCTGATGCATTTCCTCTGGACACACACTGTTCGGTGGTGCTGGTCATTTGTCATGCCAGCATGCATGTCGAAGTGCATGTGTGTGTCAGTGTGTGAAACTCACACACACATATATACACAGATACATGCCCGCACACAAGCATGTTTAGCTGATGGTAATGTGATATATACTTTGCCCCGTGCCTGAGCCACAGCAGCACAATGGTGAGGCCAAGTCTCCTGTGGCCAGTATGTTTACTGTCCACAGCAGCCTTGCTCCGCCAGCCTGTCCTCATTCTGTTACTGGCCCCTTCTTCCTTCATATGAATTCATCACTCTCAACTTTGTGTCACTGTTTTCTGAGAGGGTTGTTTTTATGTAAACAGAGTAAAATACAAGCAGCTTTGGAGAAGTTTTGCTATTAGTGCAGTGATATCAGTCATCGGGCGCTTCATCTCTTTTCATTAAAACACAAAGTTTCCCTGGGCACAGTACTGACCCCATAATTGCCCTGATGCATTCATTAGTGTGTGCATGATAGAATTATGTGCTCAAGATATATGTTACAGATTGTGTGTGTGAGTGGGTGAATGTGAATTAGGCTGTAAACTAATAAGCCTTTGTGTGTAGGTGCTGGCCTCATCCTTCCACATCAATTTCCCATCTATAAAACTCAAAGGTTTTCCTTAAGAAGAGAAATCTTAAAAGCTTTAATCCATTGTTTTCAGTTGTGTACTTGCTGATATATTTGCTGTAATCACATGGGAATGACGGCATAATTGCATGAGTCGCAGTGGCTCAGAGTAAGACCAAAGAAAAAAAAAGAGAAAAGAAACAGGCTTCTAACAAAATGTCAATAGCAATCCCCCTGGCCAATCATTGCTGCATAGAAAAGAGATGCTTTGCACACACACTGAGTAAACATACATTAGTACTCTCCAATCCACAAATTGCTGAGTTCATTGAGAGTGCTGGATGCTAAAAGCTGCTGTGCAGTGCAGCTGACTGACATCAGAAAATTCAGATGTCCATGTGGTCAGCGAGTGAAGACAGCACTGATGGGTGCCTGGGGCTGAATCCAGGCAAGTGTGTGCTCTCAATCAGCCAACCATTCTGTCAGGCTCAAAGGGTAAAAGACCTATTAAAATCCAAAATACCTCCATGGGGATTTGGAGTGAGATTCACTTGTAGCTTGCTCTATATGCTCGAGGGAGACTGTTATTTTAATAAATTCACATATGCATACAAAAGGGATTATGTAGGAGAATGAGGAGTACCATACATTGCACTTATCAAAATGGGAAAATATATTTTTCATTGTGGAGAGTATGTCCTTTCTTATTCTGTAAAAGATTGAAATTCCATTTGAATTGTTTGTCAGGTAACATTACCATGACTCTTCTGTATCTTGTTGGGAAAAAAAGAAAGCAGACAGTCAGATAGCTGATAGACTCAACCTAAGTTGCAGAGCAGATTAGTACGACGATTTTCACACTGGGAGGTTTGGCAGAAAGAGGGTGGCCACAGACGGTTATGGCGACAAGAAAATGCGTGACATTTGTGTTTATAGATATATCCGGCACGACAGATGGGTAAACATGGTAAGCAGTGAGCTTAAAGAAACCAACAGGCTCTCAGACGCTTTGTGTGGTACCCAATTGTTGACAGTTGGAGAACACACCTGCTGCTTTTCAAGCCACACCTTGTCTGGCACTGTGTACCCACAGCAGCCTCCCCAGTGTTCTGTAGCTGTGTTTTATTAATCGGCTACTATCACATTTAATATTTCAGAAGTTTGACTCTTGTAGTTGTTTGAGAGTTTTACTTTTTCTCTCTTAAAACTATCAACAAGTCCTCATGATCTCAATAAAATTAGCTTCATTGAAGCTGTGCACATAATGCATGCTACATTTTGGTGCTTGATATGACAAACAATTTAAAATAAGTCTTTAGAGTTGCCTTTGAAATATTTTTTTGAAGACTTTTTACATCTTAAAACTAAAATGTCAGCTTATTAAAACATCAAATGTGCCAATTTTAACTGTGTTAGAGGCTAAATCTCCATGAGATGTTTATTTTATCATTTTATTTTTACCTTTGTAAGCCATTGAATAAAATGCAAATTCTACAATACGTTTGTTCTTTATTTTTAATGAATGTATCATATGTCTAATATCTTGGGGCAACCTTAACACACATGACCATGATTTAAAGAGCAGTGCACGAGAAAGAAATAAAACTTTAAGAAGTGTTTGGTCGGACAGGTGCAGGCTGTGGGTGGAAAACATCAGCCACAACTTGCAGGAGCAATCTGCTGCAAAACCTCTTAACCTCTGCATTTTTTCCAAGTACACAGACACACACCCATGCAGCAAAATACACACATTCACAAACAGCCCACCCACCTCTTCAAGGCCAAGTTGAAACTAATCTCTGGCATGTTTTTGTTGCACATGTCTTGTATGTTGTCATAATATGATCAGAATAAAGTCATTGAATAGTAGGCACACACAAGAACACACAGGCTTAACTTAACACACACACACACAGAATCCTGTAATTAATACAGGAAATTAAAGTGCGATATTGCCCGTCTTATAAACCACTTTTCCTCAAGTTTAAAGCTATGAATATTGTAATTGCTGCCTTGGGGAGTGGTAGCACTATACCTCCCTCTTTTACTTATTGATAGCAATGAACATGGGAAGCTATTTAATAGCTTGTCTGAAGCCTGTTTTTATTGCCCAGGGTTGCATCATTTTCCAGAATAAGAAAATGAAAAGTGAATGTGGCCATTGATTCATTCTTCAGCCAGACTGGAAAAACGGCTGTCATCTGTAACTGCTCCCATAAAGGTGAATAAACCATATGTGACCTCATTGTCAGACCCTTTTAACTGAATTCTCCCCCATTAAAAACTACTTGTTGTAACCCACATTACTCTCGAATTCTAATGAACTTTATAGAACTGCGTGATGAATTCTGATTTAATCCTCGTTGAATTAGTTGAGTAAAAGTAACGTGGTGTTACACTTTGCGCTCGGCAGTTCAGCGCACTGAACCTTCTATTTGCTTGCTTCTGCGTTTTGTATTGTGTGGGTAGGAGGAGCCGCTTTCCTGCGATTGTCTGCCTCCCTCCCCTCTCTGCCCTGCTCGCTCTCTTTCCCTCTCTCATTTTTCCAAAGTTGAATATTATGCTTGCCTGGGAGCTGTCGCCAACGGAGAAGCGCAGCTGACTGCACTGACTGAACGCACCGGACTGCGCAGCGCTTTGTGGAACAGACGTGGAGGGAAGGAGACCTCTTCAGAGAAATTCCTTGCTCGGTTCAACCTCCCGCTCTCTTGTGTTTCTTCCCTATTAATTTCGGGATACTTTCAAGATGTCAGAGGAAAAGAGCGCTGGGCATGTTAAGCTGGTAGGTGTCTGGAACCCCTCCCCTCTTCGCTCAAAGGTGTCTAACTCGGTGTAGCTGTGAGATGGGGCTAAGGTTGGTGGCTGCGCGCAGATACGGGGGTGAAACGCAGCCACCGGTACAGAAACGAAAAAGCTGAGGTTATTTTTTCCAGCCATTTGGTGGGATTTTTATTTCTTAATGCGTGTTAAAAAGCTTTCTCGTGGATGGAGCAGAGTCGAACGCGCATGAACATGTCTGAGGTAGGGTGCTCTTATTTGGTTTAAACTTGGACACTTGGTGTCTGGACAGGTTCGCTCATTTGTTTCCGTGTCTAAAATGAATGATCAGATATTATACCAATTAAGATATTTATATTTTTCCCCTGAAATTGGCCTAGTAGTTTACCAACGTGGACAAAAGGCTGTCTCAGAGACATTCATTTTGTTATTAAAGCTGTATTTAAACTGTCACCTGGCTGCCCCTTCAGACCATAGGTGTCTCTTTGGTTTTGATACTCCTGCTGCGCATCTCTTCACTTGTTTTGTTACTTGAATGATTTAACTGAGGGAATCATGTGAGTCTGTCATGCCAACTAGATATGTAGAAGTCTTAAAAACACATTAAAATGGTCCTTTCGTCTCTGCTGGGAACAAAAAGCTGATTCTGAACAATTAGGTTGTTTTTAATCTAGTTTATGGATGCACATATGAATGAGTTCCTTGTTGCATCCTCATATTATCCAGCTCAGTTGATAGCTGTAAAATGAAAAAGCAGTCATCTAAAAGTTTTGCAATGCCTTCTAAAATATCAGTCAAACATGCAAATACTGCTTTCAGTAACAGTTTTTATGTATTCTTTTTTAACTCAACAACTTGGTTTCTCTATTTTGCAAATTTTGTTCATGCATACACATAAAAGAAGCTTTTCCTTTATGTATTCTCCATATCAGAAGCTATGAACATTGAATCAAATCATTCACTGTGCAACAGTGAAGGAAGCAGGTGCCCCAGAATTAATTCTCTGTCAAATTGTGATGAAATGCGCAAAGTCATCAGTGAAATGTTGATGTGTCACACATAATTCATCAGTCGCTCAAGCCGAATGCCAAACATTGAACTGAGCGTAGTTCTAATAATCCTGCAGAGCTCAGCTGACTGTAAGGAAACCTGCTTTAAATGCCTTTACACTGCAGCGTTAGTTCGTGCTAACCACTGTTATTATCTGAGTGTCCGCCAGCTTATGTGTCTGCAGTTTTTTTGTCTGGGACTTTCATCTCAACCAGTACCTCCCTACTGAATCTCTGATCGTGCTTCCAAATTGATTCCCTTTTTCCTCTGTCCCTGTTCCAGCTGTTTAAAGCAAGCAAAACCATTATAAGATGGAGTAAAGGCACAAATCCATTCAGTCCTATGAGTCTAATTAGTCCTCTGTAGTACTCATAGTAGTTTACTAACTTTTTTTTAGCTTAAACCCTGGGATCTGACTGTCTCATACCATTACACAGCATAGCTCATCAGGCTGATTACACATCAGCATGTTCATGGCTGCTCTCATCTTATAGAGACAAGAGTAGACTCTACGCTCCAGGCTGCTACTTAAACCTTCAAATGCCATACGTTTGCTTTCCTGACGGTCTTTCTATCTTTAGAGTTGTCTCCCTGTGGTCTCTCTCTTTTTAATCCTCCTTTCCTTTCCTCCTGTCTCCTTCTATCTAAGTCTCTCTTTACCCCTGAGGAAAAGTGGGTGTTGTACCCAGTGCTCCAAGGCACACCAAGTGAACTTCACAGTTGTGGCTGCTTTACCTACTATTAGCCAATTTTATGTGAACCTGCTGTCAACAAATATCTGTCTGTGTGCTGAGGACAGATTGAGAGAAAGTGGTAGTTTTACAGAAATGTTGTCCAGTGATGCATGCTGCATGAGCAAATGCAATGGACCAACTGGTATACTTCAAACATAATTTATTGGCAGGAGGTTTTAAATTGTGATGTCTTAAACAGATGGGGTTAGAATTGTGAGAAGCCTCATACTGCTGGTGGCACACAGTGCAGAAGTTACCAGTTATTTACATATCTCACCTGATGAGATAGTTGATAAGTCAGTGCAGGAGTTCTGCCTCTGTCAAAAGTAACAACAAGCAACTTTTTAGTGTTGCTTGTCTAAAAGATTTCTGACTGCCCATGGGCCATTTTTACATTCAGTCATTTGTGACATAGGACTGATTGTGTCAATCTGCCTGCAAGTGCCATTGAATCCTAAATCATGATGTATTTCTCACACATACTGAAGTCCTCAAAAAGTCCTTGGAAAAGCAAACTTAAAAACTGTGTTCAGCATTTCAGACTTAATCCCTGCTAGGCCACCTGCTCTCTAACAGGATTTCTCTCATCACGATTTCAGATATGATGAAAGTCTTTTATCTCATTCCAAATGACATAAAAAGTGCTCTTTCCAAAAATCTGCATTCATAAAACTTGAAGATAGTCATCTTGTCAGTTTGATGTTGCTGCAGCTGACAGTAATATACTTAGCACATAATATCATCTGTGCCTTGTGACAGGAGCAACTGGGAACCAAATACAGTTTGCGTGTGTGTTTGTGTCTGTGTGCAAAGAGGTGGTCGGCTTCATGGAGTCAAGGCACATACCAACACGAGCCATGCATCTGAACCCCTGATGTTTTAAAGTCCCTGCCCTCTGCTCCACACTTCACCATTCGTCATATTGTTCCAGCTTCCTGTAACAAATCTAGAATGCAGTCACTCAGCTAATTCTTCTCACCACTTCCATTTAATTATCCCAGCTAGCAGCCACAAATCCTTTAATAAGTTGTGGACTTGAGTTTTTTTTTCTTTTTTTCTATCCTCTACCTTGCTGTTTTTGTACAGATGGAAAGCACATGAGCGGAGAAAAAACCTAAAATATTGGTAAAAGTTGGGCCTGAATCAGTCAAAAAACATGTTGGTTTAATTCCGCTGGAATAACACAATGTTTGTGTTACTATGACAGGGATAAAATCCTTTTTTTTTGTCTGTTTTATGTTTGCAATGATGCCCAGAAGGTTTTGCTTTCATGATAGGTACAAAAGTGATGGGTTGAGAGCAGTGAGGTAAGGATAATCACAGTATTGAGTGCTCTTCAGGGTGTTGTGCATTGCACTGAGCATCTGCTAATGCGCATGCATTGACAAAAGCACACCTAAGTGTAATGGTGCAACAAAACCACAGGGATCTGCAACAAGAATCTGCTTTAAATTGAGAATGACAGACCAGCCTGCCAAGATTGAGCTGAACTATTACAACAGACCGATGTGCATGGGGGGAAAAAAACATTTGCAATTGTTGGCCACCTAGTTTCTCACAGCAGGGAATTTCTTCACCCTATTCAAATACTGATTTAAAGAAGGCCAGCCATATTTGTAAAAAAAGACTAAATAGTTGTCGTCACGAGTATTATGAAGATGAAATGATGCATAAACTTTGATGTGGAGGGGGCAGTAATTATGAAAAGTAAACGGACTGAATCAAACAAGCAGATTGCCAAATCTGACGGGGGATCATTCATTAGAAAAAATAAATCTTTGATGATATAGCATTAATCAAATGAATTAATGTGGGAGCTGAGGCAGACAGCATGGATGGATGGATGGTGTTTCAGACTGCTTTTTTTTTTTTGTCTTTACGCTCTTTTGATCTCTTTATTGTTCTGAGTGCATTGAAGGTCCCTGCCAAGACAGGCAGAGCCAGATTCATTCGCACAGCATGTAGATCAGCAAAAAGTGCTCATGCATGCCACCCTATAGCTCAGTGCTCTCCTGCTAGTTAAAGAAATAATGTTAATGTGATTATGTTGAAGTTGGTTGGCATAAAATTTCTCTGCCTGTGCCATGATGAGATTAATTCTATCTTTTACAGTTTCAAAATATGGATCTGAAGTGGAAACATTGGGCACTCTGTATGACCAGCATCTATCATCACCATTTGGAGAGTACCATGGCTCCACGCTTTTTCTTAGTCAGTTCTTTATTTCACTCTATTTTGTTGCAGGCATTGCTAAGCTGAGGTCTGTCTATAGATATGTGGGTGATGTTGACTTAAAGTGACTATAGCTAAGTTTTTATGACCATTTAAAAAAAAATTGAGACAAAGTCAACGGAAATAATGAAAACAAAAAGAAAACTAATGTGGAGAAAAACATATAGGCTCACAGCAGGTGGCATTTACCCGTTTTGATGTAATACATCGGACCTGGCAAAGATTAAAGAAACATTCACACCAGCCTTTCAAACCCTAGTCAGTTTGCTCGACAAGTCTGCTTCGTTTGGGAAGAATATATATATATATATATATATATATATATATATATATATATATATATATATATATATATATATATATATGCATTAGATATCATGATATTACATTTTCTAATGGTGTCAAAACATCTATAGGTATAATTGTGAACAAAACAATATTGCACACCCCTTGTGTCAATCAGTTATTTTGATTTGAAGTGGCAGGCAGCTGCTTGAAGAGGCCCACAGCTGCTGTTAGTTATTACGTCCGCCAAGGCACAGAGGTTATGTTTTCGGTGGCCTACATTCGTCTGTCTGTCCGTCTACTAGCAACATAACTCAAATAATAAAGGATTTTGAAGATATTTTCAGGAAATCTCAGAATTAAAGATAAAGAACAACTGATTAAATTTTGGGGTGATTCGGATCACTTACTGGATGCAGGAATTTTTTGAAGAATTCTTTGCTATTGGAAGACAGGGATAATTTGACCATTACAGCTTCTAACTCAGCAGATAATGCCCACAATCATTGGAAAAAAAATAAATAAAAATAAATTACAAGTTGACATCATGGTAGATGTTACAATCCGACATTGTTTGACCCGGATCATGTTGATATTCTGGATCTGGGGATTCAGAAGGCATCCTTATTCCCCACTCTGAAATTCCGTCTAAAACTTAAAATCTTAATTGAAATTGTGAAAAAGAAATAAAAAAAGAGAGAGATCAATCGTAAAATTTTTACAAGGGTATCTAAACTTTTGGCTGGAGATGGGAGTTGCTTTGTTGCCACATTATGTTAACATTGTCTAAGTTAGCTGAAGTGCACATTCCTAAAAGTCTGTTACGGTTGGTTTTCTTTCGTCTTTCAGAGTTGTGTTCAATTAAGCAAAGTGCTGAAATGTGAGCCGGTCAGCTGGTCTTGTTTATTGCGTGCAGAAGTGTATCACTCCCCGCTCTTTATGCTGATTCTGTGTACTGGCAGTGATCAATAGATATGCTCAGGCTGAAGGTATTATACACCTAAACAACTTTACATTCAATTGGGCCAGTAACCAGTCAGAGCCTGCTCATCAATCTGACCTCCATCTGTAACTCTTAGTAGATCCTGATTGGATGTTTTGCAGATGAATAAAAACTGAGATTACAATGTTATGTCTGGCTTCTGCCAGGCAGCTTAGGAAAAAATTGTGGATTAGTCAGGAATTAACATGGAATGTCAAGAATGGAATTGATGATGTGAACCAGTGCTCAGTAGGGTTGAACTTTTTATTGTATGGAGGCCATCGTAGCTCGTATGAAGAATTGGCGGTGTCAGCAAATGTGCCAGGTGAAAGTCTTTTCAATGAATATTTCTTTTTTAAATCAATTTATGTATTTAATTGGGATTTGATTAAATATTTATGAGTGTTTAGTGTTTTACCTATAGTAGACAGCGGTCAGAGTTCTCTCAGTTTGAGGAGGTGTGTAGGAATTCAGATGGATGTGGAGGTTAGGATGAGAGTGGCTTAGAGAAGGGGTAACAGAAACACACATTCTTGCCATTTAAGACAACTTAAGCCCAAAAAATGTAATGTTATATATGACACCCACATATTTAGCTGACCAGCAGCAGGATGCAAAACTTCTGGCTGGTACTGTAAATATTTTTGTGGGCAAAACTATCTGTTGGTGTGATTCTGACTTTAGCTTGTCCCTTTCATGTAAAAGTGAGCAAAACATTGGAGTCAAACTCCCAGCTATCTCCCCAGGAAGAGTTGTGCCTGAGTTTCCCATGATCTCACTAACTGGCACCATGAGCCATGGATCAGACCCATTTCTTCCATCATACTGCCCACCCTAGAAGTCTCTCTGTTGGGTTGAATGGACCACACCTCATTTTAAAATGCAGGAGATTGTTGAAAATGTGGAGCTCCGGCCAGGGAGAGTGGCATGGGTGTAGTCAAACATCAAGATATGAGAGGGTATTGAGTTTTCAGACTTATGGTGGTTTTTAATTTTTAATGGTTTATGTAAATATATAGAAAGGTATAGAATTTGCATAACTTTAACAGAGCATGGGATTTTCCCCTATCATAGGATCTTTTCCCAGTTTGTGCTGTTTTTCTTTTGTTTTTTCTTGTTTCCATTTATAACATTGTGTCTCACACTTTATTTTTTTGGCTATACTGGGAAGCTACCTGCTATGGTTAACTCCCCCCACTAATCAGCACAAGCCACAAGGCAATTTTAACAAAAATGAAGGGATTTACGTTTAAAAAAAGTGCAACAAGAGAGAGGGAAAACTGTCTATAAACAGACTGATCAACGATGACGGTTTTAACAGGAGGAGGCGTGAAAAAAGATTTTAGAGGAACATGGATATTTGTAAGATTCAGGAGAGGGTTAATAGCTACTGTATCCAGATCAAAGAGCAAAGACAAAAAGTCAGCAGGGTAGAAGAGGGAGGAAAAACAGTCTTTGACTGGCTCATATGCTTACAGACACATACTGTATGTACTTTCATCATTTTGCACACTCATTCACCCAGAAGGCATTTTAAAGGAACAAAGTTAGTTATGCTGATCTTTAAGAGTCTCTATATTTTCATAAGATCCCCTACTGAACTTTTTTCTCTGTTATTGCCTGCAGGAGGTTATATTTTAGCCCTGTTTGTCATTTAAAATGTGATGTTTCCCACTGACCAATTTATGGAGAACCATCATTACTTTGAGCATGGGAGTCTGTGAACATGCCCCCAGGAAAGAAAAACAACTTTGGAATGAGTTTTTTTTTTCTTTTTTTTTTTTCATCTAACCCCCCCCCCCACCCCAAGTCTCCAGGCCAGGTCAACTCAGCTGAGTAGTGCTGTAGCAATAGGCATTGTTACCCTTCACAATTCCACTCTTTGGTTTGCCTCTGCCTGGGGAATAGCTATTTTTAAAATGCCGACAATACTGGAGAGCTATTGTTAAACGAACAACCTATTGATTTGTGTTAATCTCAGTTGTATGTGTGCGTGTTTTTGTTTTTTTTTTGTTTTTTTGTCTGTTTGTTTTCTCAAACACCATGATTGTAATGTTTTATGGATACGAAAGCTGTGGCTCAGGTTGCGGCAGCTTTCCTCATATTGACCGTTCGGATGTGTTTACATTCTTTAACTCAGTTGTTGTTGTTGCAGAACCTGTACAATATGTGTGGCTTTACTATTACTATAGAGAAACTGCAGTGAAAATCTGTCACTTTTAATGTATTGACTAATTTATCATATAAAAATGGATATACTTGGCCTTTGAAGCTGGATAGTACGCTAATATCCAGCATAGTTTCCTTGTACAACAAATAATTGACTGTTCATGTGCTTATAAAGAATCCCCGCATGACATGACGCTATCTTTCTTCCACTTTTTTAGTAAAATTGCCCACTCATAAACTTTAGAATGACCACTCATCACTGCAAATGAATTCATGACTATTTGTTGCATGTGATTGTAGCATCATTGTTGTCATACTTTCAATAAGCAAGCTTAGATCTGTCTTTTGAAAGTTGTGTTGTGATGCCCACCTTGACCGCCTACATGTCTCGTATAGATATCTCACAAAAAATCTAATACAGTCCATGTAACATTTCCCAGTGTTCATTCATTCTGCCAGGAATCATCAAAACACCTCACCGTGTCTAAGATTCTGATCATGAGAAGGAACGAACTATTCTTTCTCAGTGATAAATAAATGCAATCGAACAAATGGAGCCAAGCTGCTGACTTTTCAGCGAACTGAGCCAATCGAACAGCAGCCAAAGAAAACAATGGCTAAACATCCCCCCTGTTAAAGGAAATGCCAAACATTACAGTGATGTATAAATAGAAAGCTCTGACTTTGTACTTTGTAGGGCGAGATAGAGGACAGGAACCCCCTCCCTTGGGTCACACTGATGGCAAGGTCTCCCACCTCTCCTCCCTGCTGCACTCTTATTGCTCTTTTTTGTCTTTCTCACTAAGTGTGTGATCTATTTATGTACCGATTTCTCCTGACCTCCATTAGTTTTTTCCCATCTCCTTCGGTTTATTTCCATTTTTTTTTTTTTTTATCTATCTCTTTCTTGCATTTTCTTATACAGTCAGTCACCATGAATAGCTGAGTAGCCTAGTAACACTTTGCAAACACCTCCTGCTTTGTTAATGCCACCCTCTACTACAGCTGTAGAGGCAAATGGTCCTTCTGGTTTGAGAGAGTGTGAAAGCTTTGACCAAAAGTGAAAGCTCTATAGCAAGCGCAAGGAGACTGGTGTTTAATAGCTTTTGATAAAACAGCTTGCTGTCACTGCTGGCGGGTCTGTGCAGTTCAGTTTAATTTATTGGTTAGGCAAAACTTCCCTTTGCATCTGGATAAATGCAGCCTGTGTTTGTCTGGGCAGGCATGGTCCTGCAGCATGAAGCTCGGGGCTTTTTACAATGAGGGCACTCAAACAAGATTGGAAAAATCTGTCTAGGGTTTAAGATATTAAATCATCGATTTAATTTACTCATTTCACACAGTTTTTCCTTTCACCCCTTCTCATGAAAAGGGAGGGTGAGAGGAAGACATAGTCATCCCCCAAAAACGAGGTTAGTTGCTGTGTCTGTATGTAATGGGGTTATGGATGATTCAGTGGAGACAATTCCAACAAGTCTTTCATCTGTGCTATCTTTTGTATCAGGCGTATAAATTTATTTCCCTCGGCTGGGAGGCTGCACAGTTTGGAAGATTGAACCGCAGCTGCTGATGCAGGGAGGTTTAGAAAACAGCATGCACATGAGGTAACACGTTCAAGGACACACAAATTCTCAGTGTGGCTCTTTGGTTTTTTTTCTATTTTATTCTTATCACCACACATTACTGGGACAGTTGATACATGATTTTTCTTTTTTACTTTTTTGGGTCCCTTCTTGTTAGATTATTGTATCATAGAGGAGAACAACCACAACTCCTGACATTTTTAGGTGGCCAATCCATTGTACTTGACTAGCACACCTAGTAAAATGAAGTGCTATTTAATAAGGGCAGCTGTTGTGGGAGAATCAGGATTGTTCACACTTTTGAGACCTCAATATTGACCGGGACATCTGACTACTCCAGAATCAATAACAACAACCTGGATATCATCATTTACTAATAAAGCTTTGCAAGCTGCTAGTAAAGTGTATGGCATCTTTTGTATCAGTTAGTCAGCACATTTAGGAAAAAAATGCAATGCATTTAAAGTGGTCTGTTGTTTTTTGCAGTGAGAAAGCTTGTTAGAAATATATCATCAATCTTCATACAGAGGGCTATTATCTTTTTGGCAATTTTCAAAACCTCTTGTAGGTGCGCTGGGGCCAAGAATGCAATTTCTTGCTAAAAAATATCCTTTTTTTCTGAAGCTGAGAGTGCTGTTTATGCATTGTGTAGATAGCTTTCTCACAGGATGTGCAGAATATTTGCATATTTATGGAAATTTTCCGTAAAAGATAAGCCATTAACTTGGCACCACACTCCATATATGTGTGCATATATAAAAATGTATGAAATTGTAGCTGAATAGGTGTCAAGTATCAATAGGAGGAAGTTTGCTCCCTGAGAGGAAATACATTTCTCAAGTTCAGCTGCATGTGCGCGTTCACTCCCATCATCTTATCTTATGCTATTGTTAGCTCCATGAGTGCATGTTGGGAGTTGTTGAGCTTTACAGTGTGAGTTGCTATGAAGTTTTGTGGTAGTTTGAAGTTTGTCATAAAAAATAAAACAGAAATGTGCACAATGTTTAAACTGAAAACGTTAGTTGTTGCTATTTTGTATAAGATCCAGCAGCCAAGTGATGCTTAAAAAGAAAGCAAAGTTTACAATGAAAAAAATGTAAAGGAAGGGATAAGATATATGAAGAACATCACTTTCATTTGAGTCCATTCTCTTTATTTAAGCATTCCACACCATATTAAGTGGATGGAGTAGCATTGCAAAGTCCACTTGAGTGGACAAAGTCCACTTGTCTGTGTTGTTGCACCAACACTCATTGAAATCAGTTTACGGCCTAAACACATAACATTTTGTTTGAAGCCAGATTAATAAGGATGTATTTCCTTTTGTTGGATGTTAGCTGTACCTCTGTTCCCCACCCCTCTTCATCCTTTGCTCCCTCCAGTGTGCACAGCTGCGTCTAAATATCTAATAAGCTGTTCTGCCAAGTTCTGATCCCAGGTTTGTTCTCACCTGGGCAAATGCACATGAATAATGGAAGCAGCATGAAGTGAGGCAGGGGCATAGTTGCTACAGAGCTGTGTTGAGGCATGATAAGACTCTCCACCACAGGAAAAAAGCCTCAGAGAGCTGACGAGACGCCGTGTGACAGTATTAACTTTATTACCCACAGGCTGCCAAGCTGTTAACAGGCAGAAGTATTAAGTAGAGGAAAAGGAAGAGGAGGTGTGCTCTATTCACTGTCACAACTCTGTGAAAATCTCATTTCAGTCTGCTTTCATGTATAAATGTATTAAACTAATTAGCAAGTCTGGCTTGGTCTTGCTCTTGACAAGAATTGATTGTTTACGTTATTTTCAGTGTCTTGCATCAGCAGATGTCCTTCACTCAATATGAGCTTCATTGGCATTACTGACAGGCCGTAAGAAGCATATTGGAAACAAATATGGCTTTGAAAATAACTGGTTGCCACAAATCACAACCTTATCACCTCCAGCGAGATCAATTTTAATTACGGTAATCAAACCACAACTGATCACCATCATTACCAGCACAGCTAAATTTGTGTCAGTTTAGCCACACTCTAAATTCCAGTCTAAAATGTTGTGATATATGTACTGTGCACAAGACTCAATAGATATACATCTATGCTCACTCTTCTCATTTTTAGGGTGAATGCCTTGTAATCTGAAGGGCTTTGAATGTATGACGAGTATGCCATATATATGCAAAGCATTTATTCATCGCTAGTAAAAAGTTTGGATACACCTACCCATTTCATGTTAATGAGTAGGTGTTTCCAGTACTCACAGCATGTAATTTTGCAAGTGCTAGAGGCTTCTGTGGGCCACGCATGATGTAAATGTCATTGGGAATTTTACTGAAGTACTATTTGGGAACTCATGGGTCATTCCCAGTGGGCCACTGAACAATTGGGCTTTTGTTTTGGGGTTTGGGACAACTCAGTTGCTTCATTGAGACCACACAGCCCACAGTTGGGCATCACATTCTTCTCAGTTCATTCATGACATAGCGATCAAAAATGCTGTGAAAAGGTGAAAATGAACAGTATAAGGATACAAACAGAAGCTGAAAAGATATATTACATGAGAGCAAAGGAGCACAGAATTGGCTACTCAGGGTAAATAAAGAGACAATTGTAATTGCTGTTGAATGTCACTTAAGTGTTCTGTCAAGAATGATATTAAATCACTGGTCACATCTTGTTCTTCAAATGTCATTTCATGAGTAAATGTTGAGCAGATTAGTTAAAAAAATTAAGCCATGGGCTGTATGTGAAGCAAAATAAACTTGTGATCAAAAGCTTTTGTACTTTTCTAGCAGCAATTTTAACATATTAATAACTAGGTAAAGGCTTAAATCTGTCTAATCATTCTTAGCAAAAACAATAATGGTAGTTTTTACATTTCTAGAAACCGTAAAAGATGTCCAAATGTGCAACTATAAATGCCCTGTTAAGATGTCGTCCATTATATCTATAGATTAATCATTTTGCCCATTTGCCCCTGTACCAATAATCCATTATGCATCATCTAAAGGCCCGGTCACACTGCGTTTTGCGGGCGTATCGCGGCTGAATCACGGGCAGAAATGTCTGCCCGTGAAG